>CM037793.1:43714396-43764396 GCA_021229015.1 Solen grandis
CTTTTTAGACGAAGTTAAGTTTGACGTCAAAACACGCCAAGGGCAAATGAAAATCTATGATATGGAAAAGGAACTATGCCAAGCATATGCTGTTAAATATTCATGGTACTCGGACGTTTGCAACAAATAGAAATTAACACGCAGAAATAAGAAATTATTTTTCACCTTATGACGTCATATGACGTCAAATGACGTTCATCTTCACAGAATGTAAAACATATTTGAAAACTAACAATATATCTAAAAATCATCTCCGTAATTCATCTGGAAGCGAGTTTATAGGTATTTGAAGTTTGAAGTCAATAGTTCGAACTTTGGAATCGCCATAAAACCTTTGCCTTTTCGAATTTTGGAAAACGAATACCGGGATGCACACTTAGAACGTAACATAAACATTCTGTGATATTAGGATGAAAATCGGTCCAGAAATAATTGATGTAGACCGCGAACAAACTTTTGTAGACAACGTCAAGTATGACGTTATATGACGTCATATGCATATAAAAATGATTGACGTCAAAATTTCATCATGAAGCGTATCCCATCAAATTGATATGGTCCTATGGCTCTTGCAACATATAGAAATTAAGGCGTAGAAAAGAAGAAAAGAATAACTAGATTTCGTTTGCACGGCAAACGATAGGACTTTCTGCAAACCGTATAAAACTCAATCAAACTGAAAATTATTAATACGGAATAAGCAGAAAATATAAGATATCTAGAATGTTACCTATACATTCTTTGAAAATTTTCGGAACATTTATCAATTTATAATGTTTGCAGATCGCTTACAAACTTTTTGATCCGACGTCTATTCTGATGTCATATGGATGTGAATATAATTGCATATAAAAATTCAACATATTCAATATATGCCATAATTATTTTGTAATTCTGGACTGTTGGGTTCACACTGAATTTATTGCACGAGAAATGAAAGTATATAATAACCCCATGACGTCAAATGACGTCCGGCCTATGAAAATCTGAAGAAAACCTTTAAATTTACAATATGTGTGAATTTCAGCTTTTTATCTCATACGGAGTACTCAATCTGACTAAAGTCATCTCCTATATATATGCTACACTACATAAGATCGTAGGAAGATCGTGTACCTTAGTTAGATTGTACTAAATTTAATTTCGAGGTCATATTTTTTTAAACTTGGTTTCACCACAGAACCTCAGTTTTTTCAATATTTTGAAAACGAAAGTTAGGATGCACAACAAAGCCTAAC
This sequence comes from Solen grandis, assembly GCA_021229015.1. Taxonomy (NCBI): domain Eukaryota; kingdom Metazoa; phylum Mollusca; class Bivalvia; order Adapedonta; family Solenidae; genus Solen; species Solen grandis. The sequence goes on from CM037793.1 coordinate 43,715,635, forward strand.
TTATACCTTCTGTGAATTTACTAGAAAATCTATTCAAAAATAAATTATGCAGAGCGCGTGCAAACATTTTAACTGACGTCAAATCTAGCGTCTATGATGTCATATGACGTGCTATGAATTTGAATATCATTGCATTCAAAAGACATGGTCTGAATTATTTCCCATACCATTTTCACTGTTCTGGGCCATTGCCAATTACATTTTCCGAAAATGTTTAAAATTATGTAAAAGTGAAAGTATGGTATTTTCTATTTTCAAAAAATGCTTAACTTACTGTGTAGCAATACCACGTGACCAGGACGTCACTGAAGGCATCAAATCCAAAACAAAACTGCCAACTTTTGTCTCTGCTTGAACATAGAAAAGTATCCGTAAGTAGTATAGGTTAGCTCATAGTTGCCTTTAACTACACAATATACCCAGTCAGCAAAAGTTATCGGGCCAATATAGCTCTGATATCGGCACTTATGTCTGCACTGTGGGTGATTAATACCCCCGTAATTGCTTTGATACAGGAGAAGCCAGAGTCCAGGCGGAAAATAGATAAGAACTCGTATACATAGAATAGTATATATGATAGCAATCAATAAGTAAGTAAAGTCATTTTTTTTTAAAGTGGATAGAGAATCCCTTATGGTTGTTTGGCACAGCAGTATAAAAGTGTAGTCACAGTTCTTGGACATTGCACTTCTCCTAGTCGCCATCTATTTACATTTTAAGTTTCAAGTAAATACCATGTATAATATTCAAGTTAATTTCAGGACACGAAAAAAGCTATTTAACAAAGGGAGATAATTAAGAAATGGGACCAGGTAGAGTTACAGTTCTTGGACACTGCTCTTTTCCTAGTTGCCATCAGATTCTGGTTACATTTTAAATTTCAAGTCAATACATTGTATAATATTTGAGTAATGTTCCGGACAAGAAAAATAAAATGAACCAAAAGGAGATAATGCAAAAATGGAATCAGGGCAATAACTCTGCCATCCTTGAGAAAACTCAAGTAAAATTTATCCTCCTGATTGTCAATTCACACACAAAATTTGAACCGAGTCGGTTAAGAAATGTAATTCGCGCCACAAGATATTTAAAGTTGAATCAGGGGCAATAACTCTGTAATCCTTGCGGGAACAAAGTGAAATTTGCGTCTTGCACATCTACTGCTAATGATGAACATTCTTTGCAAAGTATTAGATGAATCAGATTGAAATTGAAAGAGAAATTCACTGGACAAGACATTTCAAATTGATTTAGGGGCAATAACTTTGTAATCCTTGTGGGAATGAAGTGAAATTTTCGTCTTGAACATTTAATGCTTCTGATAAATATTTATGCCAAGTATCAGGTGAAATGGACTGAAAGTACAGGACAAGATTTTGCTTACAGACCGCATGACCGACTGACCAACCAACTGACCGACAGGCTGATTCTCTTCCATTTGTGCTGGTATAATGGGGTTTTCATTTCAAAACAAAAATAACTCAATAAAAGCCTAGTATCATATTAATTAATATAAAATCTTAAGGTTTTTAAAACAGGATTGCTTGCAACGCTGTTCTAAGGAAGCACACATTTTGGATTGGACAACAATTCGGGGCTATATTAAGAAATTTTGCATTTATAGATTTCCCTCTTTTTTACTACACAGAGCAAAAAAGTCCAAAATTTATTTTCTCTCCTAACAGTAAATGGTGACAATTTTCATATTTATTTCAGACTCAGAACGATTGCGTTATGGAAGTCAAAACTAAATAAAAATGTGATGAAAATAGATACTGGAGATATTGTATTTAATAAAATGTAATGAAAACAGATGATATGCAGGAGACAAAGTCGCAATTCATGCGGAGATATTTCAAACCATAATTGGCTGGAATTTACAGCATAGCCGACAATATATAAATGTAGGTTTGAGTCCCAGTCGGTTTTTTTTCTTTTGTTTTTTTTTAAACCTAATTGTTTTTTGTTGTTGCTTTTTTAATTTCTTTTGCAATCTTAGACATACATACTTTTGCCATAATGAAAATCAGTAATTCCAGTACATGTGTGTGTGTATATTATGGAACAGAATTAGGGCAAAAATTGCATCTCACCGTCTTACAAGTCCATGTTTACACGTGACATTCTGCCTTTGCCATACTGACACACTTATATGCTGTATTATGTTAAGTGCGTTAATCAATGCTGTCTACTGACTAATGCTCTTGTGTATCTTGCATTAGTTAATGATTTGGCTTTCATGTGTCATAATTTGATGCTGTTATATTTTAAAGTTTTGTTGAGCAACTATCAATGTGACATTTGTTTTACGTTAAACTGTCTAAACTGCCTCAATTGGGGCAGAACAATCAAAGAGAAGTTAATTCGTAGAATCAATCCTGCGTTTCGTTTTTACTCAGGGGAGGAAACTGAATACTCGGAACTCTGGGAAAGTAATATGATCATAACAGGAGTTGAAATATAATAAAGGTATAACAGTTTGACTTTTTAAATAGTTTTATTTTTACTTAGGGTAATTTTTAGGAGGGGGTGGGGGCATAGCCCCTTGGTTTTTAGGTGTGTGTGTGGGGGGGAGGGCATAGCCCCTTGGGAAATATTTTTTCTAGGAGGACGGAGATGCATTCTGAGGGGCATCTGAGGGAAATTTGGTAGATTTTTTTTCAGTTTTGACAAGATTCCTGTCCCACAACCCTCTTGTTATTGTAATGGGGGCGAATGACAACGCTTGGAGGTTGTTGCAGTAGGCGGGCAGTTAACCTATTATTGCTCTTAGGAAGGACCAGTACTAGACTAATATCCTCCGTAAAAATCTCGCATACAAAACCATGGTAGGTAGCCGCCGGGGCTTGAAATTACAACCCGCTTATTCAATATATAGATCGTGAAAATATTTTTCTACATGATTTATAGTGACATTAATACGAATTTTATGGCACTGGCTGCAAAGCTAGGTTGCGAGTTCTAATCAAGCTTGGGGACGTTTTTGTGATATGTATTAAAAACTTGTTAATAATTTATAAAAAAAAAATGAAAATAAAATGTATGTTCAGCAATACTAAAGGCGTTTGCCTAATTCAGATTAAAGCAGACACAATTCCGTTGTTGTTGTAGTTGTATTGGGGTTTACCGTCGCTTCGATAGTATTTCAATCATATAGCGACGTCCAGCTAATTACAGGTGGAGGAAGACCCTGAGTACACAGAGGTACCCGGGTAGAACCACCGACCTACCGCAAGCCAGCTGGAAGGCTTCCTCACATGAAAAATCCGAAGTCCCTACCGGGATTCGAACCCACAGCGGTTGGGGGGGGGGGGGGGGGGGGGGCTGAGAGATTTGTAGTCCACGACTGTAACCGCTCGGCAACGACCCGGTGACTCTGGGACTTGTATGTAGATCGACGAGATGTGTTCATATATAAAATTTTGCGTGACGTTCATTATTTTTAAATATTCATCTTTGTAAACCTGAGCTCATATAATTTATATCTGAAATGTTTGGCCTGCAATTAGAAAAGCAATGGAAAGTATTATGTAAAATGCAATTATGTCTTTAAGCAGTGGATCTACTTTCAATTTCAAACAATTTGTTTAAAAGAAATAACTTTTTCGAATTTGGAAACAGCCACAGTTTCGTACACCATTTTGCCGATTCTTCCCGAACAATAGTATAAATTGACTTATTATAGGCACGCCACCTTTTCTGTGGAGGACGAAATTTCTGTATATACTACTCAATACTACCGACAGCGAGTTCAGGTGACCAACTACAGTTCTACTCGAGTTAAAGAGCGTCCGCCTCGGGTCCGGGAGGTCATGGGTTCGATCCCTGGTCGCAACATACCAAAGTCGCAAAAAAAAAATGGTACTGTTAAAGCTCCCTTGCTTGGCGCTCACCATTTAAGGGTAGATGCAGGACTGGCTGGCCCGGTGTCAGGATAATGTGACTGGATGTGGTATAATGCCACATGTCCACGGCGTGATACTGCAATGTGGCAGCACTATATCTATCTCAAGTAAACATCGTCTCCAAATGACTTAAAAGTACTGTCGGTGGGACGTTAAACCCAACAAACAAACACTACTCGAGTAAACTCGTATTGATGACGTAATAAATATACACTAGTTAGCAATCAACTGAACGTATGAGGCTTACCCCTTGTGACTTAATTTGTAAATAGACATATGATTAAAACAATAGATCTGTTATTTATTTAGTTAAGCTTTGATTGTCAATTAGGAGTCAGGCAAGGTGAGTGTCTCTCACCATTTCTATTTTCTATGTTTGTGAATGATATTGAAAGTATGTTTATAGAACATGGAACAAATGGTATAGATATTTATATGTTTAAGCTGTTCCTTATATTATATGCAGATGATATTGTAATTTTTGCAAATAGTAGTGAAGAATTACAGATAAATCTTAATGCTTTAGCAGACTACTGTAAAAAATGGAAATTAGCTGTTAACACAGGTAAAACTAAGATCATGATATTTAGAAAAGGGGGGAGAATACCTAGCAATCTTGTGTTCACATTTGATGGAGTAAAACTTGAAATAGTTAAAAAATTTGTATATCTGGGAATTACCTTTACGCCAGGGGGGACTTTTTCTGAAGCTCAAAAAACATTAGCTGGTCAGTCCTTAAAAGCAATTTTTAAACTGAATAAATATTTATACAGGTTTACAAATATTTCAGTTAAACATAGACTTGAGCTATTTGACAAGTTAGTGCTACCAATTTTGAATTATGGGAGTGAGACTTGGGGTTTTCATCCAGGACATACTATAGAAAGGGTACATGTACAATTTTGCAAAAAAATATTAAGTGTTAAGAAAAGTTAAAATGAAAATTGGTTTTAAAAATTTTAAAAATTGGGGTTAAAAAAGTATATTAAGATCATATATAATGCCTTATATCAAGATCTGTTAAACAAGCCAAATTGTAAAAACTGGTGTTCTTTATTAAGAAATTTACTTTTTTCATTAGGATTTCCTGAAGTATGGTATTCACAATCTGTTGGAGATGAAAAACTTTTCCTGTATCTAGTGAAGCAAAGAATTCATGACCAATTTATTCAAAAGTGGCATAGTCGGTTACAGGAATCAAGCAGAGCATTATTTTACAAAAGTATTGCAGATTTTAAATTCCAGCCATATTTAAATGTGTTACATTTAAAAAAATATAGAATAAACTTAACCCGCATACGTGTATCATCTCATAGATTGTGCATTGAAACTGGAAGGTGGAACAGACCTATTGCCACTCCCGTCCTTGATCGTAAATGCAATTATTGTGACACTTTGGAAGACGAATATCATTTTGTGCTTGAATGTAGATTATTTACTGATCTAAGAAAACAATATATTCCCTCTTATTATCATACCAGGCCAAATATGTATAAACTCATTGAGTTATTTATGTGTAACAACAATCAGATCATTAGAAAACTCAGTATTTTCTTGACCAAAGCTTTCATAGAAAGGAATAACCAGTTGTATACTTGATATATATACTAGTTTGCATTACTGTGCAATGCATTTAATGATTGATACTTAATGTAACTGTGATATCACTGTAAATTATTGTATGTGATGTATATTTCATGAAACATCATAACATTAATGTTTTCACTCGAAAGACTGAAGGTTTTACACTTACAATAACCGCCCATTTTTATTTCCTCTTCTGTCTATCCATCTTGGTCTTCAATCTCGATGCTGTTTTTCAACTTATTCTTCTTTTGGTAGACGTTATTCTTCATGATAGCACTTTCACTAACGTAGAAACAATTTTCAGACACGCGAATAAAAGTAGAACATATCCTTTTAACTTAATTATTCCCTTGAAATCAGTTTGGAACAACACTGTGTCCATGCAGTTGTTTACTCACGGGTGATTAGCATGTGCCTTAATCGGTGATGTTATATTTTCCACACGCTTATATCTTAACTCAATGTTTACTCACGCTCTCTCTCTCTCAGCTTATATTATGATGATATCTACATGCTATAATTTCCTATACCCTTGTATTTCGTTTCTTAATTTTGTTTGAGATACAGTATGATAAATTTTGGGAATTTAAAAGGAATGTTATACTGATATAAGATATTATTTGATGAAAAAGTTTGTTGCTCTCTTTCTCACTCTCTCTCTGGATTATGTAATGGAATATAATGTAGTATGTCATGCTTCATTGATTTCTCTCTCTCTATTGTACATGAAGCAGTTACAGTAAGTTTGAATAATAACATGTATACAATGTCATGAGCATGTATGTGTAATTTATTATTATGTGATTTATGTGAATATTTCATTGTTAACTATTTATTTTGTAAACAATTGTTATACTGCCGCCTTGCTGTATGTACCACATGGGTCTTATGACCTTCTGGTTTAATCAAATAAAATCTTGAAATCTTGAATTTATGACTTTTTTCGAGCTTGGGCTTGAATAAAGTAGCTGCCAGCTTACATGCTTATTTAAAGACAGGATATCATAGATATTTATAATTTTCTATAAATTTGCCTAGATGCTTTCCGTCCGCCATATTGCTTTCTAGTCTACCCACCTACCTCTCTGGGTTGAAGTCGCGTAACCTTACAGAGTTCGTATGGTAAAACCCCGCACGTTTTATTTGCAACTCTGGTAACTCTAGTTAACTCTAGTAAGTAAACTGAACTCGCTCCAAGTCAAACCGGCAGAGCACCCTCCAACGTCATGATGCTAGGTGCACATTTTGACATTTGTCATTCTGCTTGCGTACATGTGTTAATGATTTGTCTGCACCGTTTAATCAGTTCAACTTCATAATGGTTAATAGTCCAGGGTTTTCCCCATGCGCTTGCGACTAGCCTGTTGATGTGCAACATGCTTTGATTTTGCCGACATATCATAATCCCTACTGGGACCCATGTTTACATGTACTGAAATACACACGCGTGTGTATATATTCTCCAAATCACCTGTCACATGCATTTGATTGACAGATCAGCCAAGGGCGTGTTGAATTTTATCACAGCATCCATGCATCACTAATTCTTGACAGTGATGCGCCGTGTTTTTGTTGATAATAATTATGCATTTATTTTACCAAAAGAGTGATAGCACTGATTACAGCATTAATATTAAAAAAAAAATGTCCAAGAGACAACCGTTAAATTTGAAGGGAAATATTCAAAAAGGAGTCATTAAAAAGACAAAAATTAATTGGCACCGGAATGATAACATGTATGCCAAACGCGAAAGGTAGCCAGTAAATAAAGAAAATAAAACAATTAATTTACTTCCCACAGCAAAAATGTGTATTTTATTGTCTCAACGTCTGTTAGTCTGTAATTTGGGTCATTCTGTTTTAATGATTGAAATCCTTCTCTATTATATAATCTTAACGGAGCTGTATTTCAATAGAGATTTGACTGTTTCGTTACATTTTGGAGTATACTTAGTTCATGTAAATTTTAACACCAATGAACTAGCAGTATAATTGGACATTTGTTAAGAAACGATGACCTGTAATTTGATGGTCGTCGCATTACGACAGAATATGTTCAAAAACGAAAACTAAAAGATGGAAAAAAGAAAGAGTAATGCTGTTTTGGGTTAAAGTAAACATTATTTCAACCATCTTTTCTACATCCGTTCAGCATTTTTATCCTATTTTTTTATTAACAAAAATAAATAAATTTAAAAAAGAATTTTACCACAGGCATATAATAAATAAGTGCATTCAGGATTTGAAAAAGACACAATGTAATGCTCAGGCATTACTAATCTTACTTATCTTGAGTTGGCTCTATGGATCATTTTGCAGCGTTCTCTGACAAATCACATAAATTTTGACAGTTGACTGACTTACTTGCCAGCTCAAATAGCCAAAAATAATGCATTACGCCAGGATCATGCTCTCTCCGTGTCACATCGATGTAAACATGCCATGTAATCCATTTCTGTAATGTCTGTATTTAGATATTCAGAGTGGTTAAGATGTCATTTCCAGCTTGATTCACTTTTACAAGTTATAATTAAGGTTTATGCCAAGTAAATCCGTTTGATTATTGGTAGAACATCGTATTTTTGTTCCTTCCCATGGGAAGGAACATCTATAGTCATACATTTCAACTTGACAGTTTCAGATTCGCTTCCTGCGGAGATGTTATCCCGCTTAGTATCTGATTTGCCTCATGATACCTACGATGAGACGGGATCCAATCGGAAGTGGCGTGATAGCAGAAACCGCCATTTATCCACCATTTTAACGGCCATTACGTGATATCACGTGATGTGCGCCATTTAACGCCGTTTTATCGACCATTTTAGTCAGTCTAGCAGGTGCGTGCAGGTTTAAATTACGGCTTCGTGTTGTCCCGATTAAGAAAACACGATATCAGCCTAAATTGAACTTAGCCCTATTAAAGTCCTTGAATTTCTTGCTTCATTTCCTGTGCTACCATGACTTAAAGAAAAAAAAAAAACATAAAAAAGTTTTGACTTGGAGAGAAATGTTCAACCACCTACAGTTTGTCCTTTTCGTACTCTAAGGTTATCTCTTCCATATGCAAATGCTGAAAAAGGCTTTCACTTCATACTTCATCATTTAGAAATGCTCTGGAAGAAAATTTTGGTAGGCTAAAACTTGTTAAAAGTTTAAATCTGCACACGCCTGTTTCCACGAGGGCGACCATTTTGTTTGTTGCTTTGGTGCTGGGTTGCTCTGTGTAGTGTACTGTACTATACTATATTGATAAAGAATAAAATTGACACACCATTAAATTATTGTCAACACTTGTTTAGCTAGTAATATCAATATGATATTAGTAAAAAGTTTATTTTGCAATTTATATGACTAATACATATCTGTAAACTTACATTTTCCGAATATGCTTCAATTAAGATGAAAGCGAAAGTAGGATATTTTCTGAAAATTCTTACAATTGGGTTTAAATTCGTATTTTTGATATAACTTCCTTATACTGTAATCAATTTCAAAACTCTAGGTACCAAAATAATCGTCTTAAAATTCTCTACATCTCACTCACTAAATATGTGCAGTTATTTCCAATGATTATTTAGATATAAAACCTTTAACTCTTACATACCGGCAAAATCGCTGAAATTCCACATGTTTAAATTCTTATTTTTGATGTAACTTCCTTATACTTTGACCAATTTCAAAACTTATGGTACCAAAATAATTGTCTGAAATTTCTCTACATTTCATACGCTTTATGTGTAGGAATATTTTCAATACCTTTTGAGATACAAGCTCTTAAACCTCCTGAAAAATGAAAAAAGCTATATGCACGAATTTCGTTTTTTCCCCATTATTCAATGAATCGTTGGCCAATCATTAAACTTTAAGCATCAAAAGAACGACCAAACATTGCTTTACAAATAATATTCATCATCATATTTTCAAAAATCAAAGGTTTTCGAGATATAAACTGTTAAACACACTGGGGGTTACCAAATTTTCATTTTTCCGCCATAACTCAACCGATTCAACCCCGATCATCAAAAACTAAATATCATCTGAAATGTCTTTCTAAACACTACAAATTATATGCATAGTCTCTCGATAGAATTTTTACCGTTTTTGAGATGAAAAAAACACGATATTTAATATATGACCTTGACCTTTGGGATTTTCCGGAAACGGAAGTGACATGGCTCCATAGAATCTAATACTGCATCTTCAGACAAAATTTCAAGCAAATCATAAAAAAATAAAGCCTACAGGGCTTAAAAACCGTTAAGTTTTAATACGAAAGTTTTATTAGCATAATGACGTTATGTGACGTCATAAAGCGTTCATTCTTTAAGAATGTAAAGAAGACCTAGAGACTAATATTCAGTCCAAATATCAGCTTCCGAAAAACGGACACCAGATGCACAACTAGAGCCTAACATACACATTCTGTGAAATTTTGATGAAAATCGGTCAAGAAAAAATGGCTGTAGACCGCGTACAATCTTTTACACCTGACGTCAAATCTGACGTTATATGACGTCATATGACTATGAAAGTCATTGCATCCCAAAGCTCAGGGTTTGAAATGTATGTTATAAAATTTTCATTGTTCTGCCATATGGCTTTAAAATTTCAAATTCCTGGTCGATTTAATTTGTTAAGAGTTCGAGATTTTGCGAGAATTGTCTACTTAATTGTGATTTAACTGTTAAGAGTTTACGGCGAAATGCGCATGTCATTATTTCAAATTATGCTCCGTCTCATTCACGTGATATCATATATGGCAGTGTTTACTACACTGATCCCTACACACGAGGTGTGCACTCTGGCGCATGTTGACGTCTTTTGTAAACATTTAGTAAAGTTGCTTAAATAATCATGTTTATAGATAAACATTTACAGAAGAATGAGGCGTTTCGGAAATTTTTTTTGCAAAAGGATGATTACCAGCTCGATCCAAACGAACTCCTAAGGAAAGAAAAATATGCTAAATTAAATACTAAAATACAAGTACATTTTATTAGGTTTAACGTCCCACCGACAGTATTTAAGTCTTCTGGAGACAATGTCTACTTGAGACAAATGTAGTGTTGTCACACTGCACAGTATCACGTCGTAGACAGTTGGCATGATACCACACCCAGTCACATTATCCGGACACCGGGCCATCAGTCCTGGAACTACCCTTAATAAGCTGAGCGCCAAGCAAGGGAGCTATACCAGTACCTATGTTTACAAATTTGGTAAATACAAGAATTGAAATTGATATAACGTTTTTAAACAACTTACATATTATGTATTGACTCATTTGATTTGGTATTTCCAGGGTATTCCTAGCCTTTGTATCTTCCGCTGACACCGACTTTTTTTTAAACGATTAATATTTACATATTTCGTTCTTTCCTTAATGTCAATCAGTTAATATTTTCTGATGTCTTAACTAATTAAAACAAGATAAATAAACAAAAACAGCCATCACATAAATTAAATTTCCGTGCCTCTTGATTGAAATCTGAAAAAGAAATGAGCCGACGGTCAGAAAACGCGCGAAATTTATGTGTTACATTCATATTTGGAAAGTACGTGCACGTGTGTGAATACTTTAACAACACGCTGACGTAACATTTATATGACGTCATCTCCTAATATAGCAGGGTAACGCAGTAATAGGGCGGGGCAAACTCTAAGTTAGTCAGTGTTTATTAAGAGAGAATTTAACAGTTACATTTCACAGAAGGTTTAAGTTAGGCTTTTCTTGTGCATCCTTACTTTCGTTTTTCGTTACTTTCGACGTTAAACCCAACAAACTAACAAACAAACAGACTTAACAAGTGTTGACAATGATTTAATGTTGTGTCAAATCATTTTATTTACGTCACTTATACATACCAGTTGCAGCATTGCGTTACCCATAATCCTTTGAGCGTTTTGACACATGTCATTTAGACCGTTGTTGAAACATTGCAATTTCCCGACTTTATTGTTGAAACAATCGATAAATGTTGTATAAGCTATATTCCAAATTTATGATAAATGATAACCTATGTGAAAATATGTTATAGTACAATGTAATTTAATTGCCAGCTTGAGATACCATGAGCATGTATAAGTGTTGACGTTTGAAACAAAATGATCAACACATGTCATCCGTTCAAGACACTGCAAGCTAATTTGTCCGTTAACTAAAAGCGCAAAATGGAGTAACTTTGTGTAATACAGTCGTCTCGATCGTATGTACAAGCGTTATTGGAATTTAACTCACGAGGCTACACGCGTCGACGATTCTATTGTATGGTAGCATTTACAATTTTATTCCCGCGACTGTACACGAAAATGAAAAAAAAAAAAAAAGAATTTTGATATGCAGAATTAAGAGGTTTAAGTTTAATTGCTTATATTTTGAATACCTATAAAACTAGAGCCAAATATGCTACAATGGAATTGTCGAGATTTCGGGCCATTTATTTTGGTACCTAGAATACTAAAATTGTTCAACTTATAAGAAAGCGATATCAAAATAAATATTTATTTAGTTTTGCCATATGGCTTTAAGCATCAAAAGAACGGCCAAACATTGCTCTACAAATAATATTCATCATCATATTTTCAAAAATCAAAGGTTTTCGAGGTATAAATTGTTAAACACACTGGGGGTTACCAAATTTTCATTTTTTCGCCATAACTCAACCGATTCAACCCCGATCATCAAAAACTAAATATCATCTGAAAGGTCTCTCTAAGCACTACAAATTATACGCATAGTGTCTCGATAGAATATTTACCGTTTTTGAGATATTTAAGGATGAAGAAAAACCCGATAATTGATATATGACCTTGACCTTTGGGATTTTCCGGAAACGGAAGGGACATGGCTCCGTAGAATCTAATACTGCATCTTCTGTCAAAATTTCAAGCAAATCATACAAAAAATAAAGCCTACAGGGCTTAAAAACCGTTACGTTTTAATACGAAAGTTTTATTAGCATAATGACGTCATGTAACGTCTTATGGTGTTCATTCTTTTAGAATGTGAAGAAAATATAGAGACTAATATTCAGTCCAAATATCAGCTTTCTAGCTCTTCTGGAAGCGATTTTATACGCATTTGAAATTTGACGTCATTAGTTCGAATCTTCGAAAAACGGACACAGAGATGCACAACTAGAGCCTAATATACACATTCTGTGAAATATTGATGAAAATCGGTCCAGAAATAATGGCTGTAGACCGCGTACAAACTTTTTCACCTGACGTCAAATCTGACGTTATATGACGTCCTATGATTATGAAATTCATTGCATCCGATAGCTCATGGTTTGAAATATATGCCATAAATTTTTGATTGTTCTGAGTCAATGGCAACACCTCGAAATTAACACAAATATAAGAGGAAGAAAAAAGAATAAGAAGAAGAGGAACTAGATTTCATTCGTTAATACGAATGATAGGACTTTCTGCTACATTTGTCAAACTCTAAAAGCAAAAAAAGTAAAAGGATATGAATTTCCTGCCTTTAACTTGCTTTTGTATGGCCATTACTTCAATAAACTTTGAAGAATAAAACGTTTAACTTGGAGGATATGGCAAAAGTAACTGAAAATCATTTTTTATATCGATTTCATTTAACTTGGGCTATTTCTATAATCTATGTAAAAAATCAAATTTATTGAAAATGCTTACAATTCGATTTTCAAATGATTCGGTCTAGCTTTAGAGGTTTTCGTGATATAAGTAATGCTATAACTTAACATTTTTCCGGAAATGGAAGTGACATTGTTCCATAGGATCATATGATGCACTTTCAGTAAAAATTCATGCAAATCAAACAAAAAATAAGGCCTACAGGTCTTAAAAACCGTTTAATTTTAACAAAATTAACTTTGACCTTATAAGGTCACATGACGTCGTATGACGTTTATCTTCTCAGAATGTAAAGAAGACTTGTAGACTTATATTCAGTCCAAATATTAGCTTTCTATCTTATCTGGAAGTGATTTATACGTATTTATACTAAAATTTGACGTCAATGCTTCTAATATTGGATTAGCCATTAAACCTTTTCCTTTTCGAATGTGGAAAAATGGACACGAGTAGGCACAACTAGAGCGCAACATACACATTTTGTGAAAGTTTGATGAATATCGGTTTATAATTAACGGCTGTAGACCTCGTACAATCTTTTGTAGACAACATCAAGTTTGATGAAATTTTGACGTCATAGGCATAAGAAAATCAATGAAATGAAATATTCAGAATCTTAAATATAGGCCATTAATTTTTAATGCCCCATGGACCTTAGCAAAATATAGAAAATATTAAGAAATTCTTTTGACCGTTTGACGTCATATGACGTCAATTGACGTTCGGTCTCACAGACTGAAAAGAACTCTTAGAGACTAATGTTCAGTCCAAATACCAGCTTTCTAACCAAATGGAAGCTATTTTATGCTTATTTGAAATTTGACGTCAATGGTTCGAATCTTGGATTCGCCATAGAACCATTACCTTTTCGAATTTGGAAACCCGGACACAGGGATACACAATAAGAGCATTACATATACAATCTGTGAAATTTTGATTAAGATCGTCCAAAAATAATGGCTGTAGACAGCGTAAAACCTTTTTGTTCTGACGTCAAATCTGATGGCGTCACATGAATATGAAATAAATTGCATTGTAAAGACCATGGATTGCTATTTATGTCATTAAATTCCATGGTCCTTGAAACTTTACAACATATAGAAATTAACGCATAGATATCAGAAATTCTTTTTGAAATTTTGACGTCATATGACGTCAAATGACGTTCAGCTCCACAGAATTTAAAAGGCACTTGGAGACTTATAAGCTGTCCTAATATCAGCTTTCTAACTCATTTGGAAGCGATTTTATACGTATTTGAAATTTGACGTCAATGGTTCGAATCTTGGTTTCGCCATCAAACCTCTGGTTTTTCGAATTTGGAAAAACGGACACCGGTATGCACAACTAGAGTCTAACATACACAATTCTGTGAAATTTTGATAGGCATCGGTCAAGAAATGATGGCTGTAGACCGCTTACAAACATTTGTAGAAGACGTCAAATTTGACGTCAAAACACGTCAAAGGCAAATGAAAATCATTGAAATGAAAAATGTTCTTTCTGTAGCAAAGGCTATTACATTTTCAAGGTGCTTGGACGTTTGCAACATATAGAAGTTAACACGTAGAGAATAGAAATGACTTTTCACCTCATGACGTCATATGACGTCATATGAAGTTTATCTTCTGAGACTCTAAAGAATTTTATACGCATTTGAACATTGACGTCAATGGTTAGAATCTTTGACTCGCCATAGAACCATTGCCTTTTCGAATTTTGAAAAACAGACACCGGGATGCACAACTAGAGCCTAACATACACAATCTGTGAAATTTTGATGAAAAACGGTCTAGAAATTATGGCTCTAGTGGGCGTACAAACGTTTGTAGACAACGTCAAGTATGACGTCATATGACGTCATAGGCATATGAAAATCATTGAAATCAAAATTTCAGCATCTGAAGTATATGCCATTACATTTTCATCGGCCTTGGACCATTGCAACATATAGAAATTAACGCGTAGAAAGGAGGAAAAAAAAGAATAATAATAAGAAGAACTAGATTTCATTCGTTGATACGAATGATAGGACTTTCTGCTAAAATTGAAAACTATTAAGATTAATTCCGTTAGAAAGAATAAATAATAAATTCTTTACCCTTTAATTTTTTTTTTCGTATGGCCTTCTTTTAGCTTTGACATCACATAACGTCATAGGGTGCTGAAAATTCTTTTGTTCTGAAGCGCTTACTTTACTGGCGTAACTCTAAAATTTTCATTATTCTGAACAACTGGTATCATGTCGAAATCATTGCCTTAAAATGAAAAATAAAAATTATGCTTATGACGTCACATGACGTCATATGACGTCAAGACTCAAAATATATGTAGAAATTCTGAAGAACTGCAAACTGTGTAAGTTTCAACTTTCTATCTCATCCTGAAGCTCTTTAATCCTAAAATGAAATTTTCGATCCTATGTTCGAATCTTATTTCAGCCACAGAACTTCGGTCTTTCGAAATTTCTGTTACCTGACAGGATATGCACACCTTAGTTTATAAGATGTACCATCTGTGAAAATTTGAATAAAATCCGACTATAAATGGCGGCTGTAGAACGTGAACATCATTATTCACGTTTTTTTAACTGTGACGTCACATGACGTCATGGGGTGCTGTAGATGCATTTTTTCAAAAGCGCATATGGTGCTGTGATAACTCTGAAATTTTCATTATTCTGAACAACTGGCATCATGTCGATATTATTGCACTAAAATGAAAATTAATAAGTATGCTTATGACGTCACATGACGTCATATGACGTCATGACTCAAAATATTTGTAGACATTTTGCAGAATTGTAAACTGTGTACGTTTCAGCTTTCTATCTCATCCTGAAGCTCTTTAATCCTAAAATGAAATTTTCGGTCCTATGTTCGAATCTTATTTCAAGCACAGAACTTCGGTCTTTCGGAATTTCGGTTAGCTGACATGATATGCACACCTTAGTTTCAAGATGTACCATCTGTGAAAATTTGGAGAAAATCCGACCATAAATGACGGCTGTAGAGCGCGAACACCATTTTTCATTATTTTTAGCTGTGACGTCATGTGACGTCATAGGGTGCTGAAGATGCATTTGTTCAAAAGCGCATACTTTACTGTCATAATTCTGAAATTTCTATTATTCTGAACAACTGGCATCATGTCTAAATCATTGCCTTAATATAAAAATTAGGAAGTATGCCTATGACGTCACATGACGTCATATGACGTCACGACTCAAAATATATGTAGAAATTCTGCAGAACTACAAACTGTGTAAGTTTCAACTTTCTATCTCATCCTGAAGCTCTTTAATCCTAAAATGAAATTTTTGGTCCTATGTTCGAATCTTATTTCAGCCACAGAACTTTGGTCTTTCGGAATTTTGGTTAACTGACAGGATATGCACACCTTAGTTTCAAGATGTACCATCTGTGAAAATTTGAAGAAAATCCGACCATAAATGACGGCTTTGGAGCGCAAAAACCATTTTTCACTATTTTTAGCTGTGACGTCATGTGACGTCATAGGGTGCTGAAGATGCTGTTGTTCAAAAGCGCATACTTTACTCTCATAACTCTGAAATTTTCATTATTCTGAACAACTGGCATCATGTCGATATTATTGCACTAAAATAAAAATTAAGAAGTATGCCTTTTACGTCACATGACGTCATATGACGTCACGACTCAAAATATATGTAGATATTTTGCAGAACTGCAAACTGTGTAAGTTTCAACTTTCTATCTCATCCTGAAGCTCTTAAATCCTAAAATGAAATTTTCGGTCCTATGTTCGAATCTTATTTCAGCCACAGAACTTCGGTCTTTCGGAAGTTTGGTTAGCTGACAGGATATGCACACCTTTGATTCAAGATGTACCATCTGTGAAAATTTGAAGAAAATCCGACCATAAATGACGGCTGTAGAGCGCGAACACCATTTTTCGATATTTTTTGCTGTGACGTCATGTGACGTCATAGGGTGCTGATGATGCCTTTATTCAATAGGGCATACTTTACCATCATAACTCTGAAATTTTCAATATTCTGAACAACTGGCATCATGTCAAAATCATTGCCCTAAAATGAAAATTATGAAGTATGCCTATGACGTCACATGACGTCATATGACGTCACGACTTAAAATATATGTAGAAATTCTGCAGAACTGCAAACTGTGTAAGTTTCAACTTTCTATCTCATCTTGAAGCTCTTTAATCCTAAAATGAAATTTTCGGTTCTATGTTCGAATCTTATTTCAGCCACAGAACTTCGGTCTTTCGGAATTTCGATTAGCTGATAGGATATGCACACCTTAGTTTCAAGATGTACCATCTGTGAAAATTTGGAGAAAATCCGACCATAAATGACGGCTGTAGAGCGCGAACACCATTTTTCATTATTTTTAGCTGTGACGTCATGTGACGTCATAGGGTGCTGAAGATGCATTTGTTCAAAAGCGCATACTTTACTGTCATAATTCTGAAATTTCTATTATTCTGAACAACTGGCATCATGTCTAAATCATTGCCTTAATATAAAATTAGGAAGTATGCTTGACGTCACATGACGTCATATGACGTCACGACTCAAATATATGTAGAAATTCTGCAGAACTACAAACTGTGTAAGTTTCAACTTTCTATCTCATCCTGAAGCTCTTTAATCCTAAAATGAAATTTTCGGTCCTATGTTCGAATCTTATTTCAGCCACAGAACTTCGGTCTTTCGGAATTTCGGTTAGCTGACAGGATATGCACACCTTTGATTCAAGATGTACCATCTGTGAAAATTTGAAGAAAATCCGACCATAAATGACGGCTGTAGAGCGCGAAACCATTTTTCACTATTTTTAGCTCTGACGTCACATGACGTCATAGAGTGCTGATGATGCTTTTGTTCAAAAGCGCATACTTTACTTTCATAACTCTGAAATTTTAATTATTCTGAACAACTGGCATCATGTCGAAATCATTAGCCTTAAATGAAAATTAAGATGTATGCTTATGACGTCACATGACGTCATATGACGTCACGACTCAAAATCTGTCAAGAAATTCTGCAGAACTGCAAACTGTGTAAGTTTCAACTTTTATTCATCCTGAATCTCTTTACTCCTCAAATGAAAATTTCGGTCTTATGTTCGAATCTTAATTCAGCCACATAACTTCGATATTTCGGAATTTCGGTTAGCTTACAGGATATGCACATCTTAGTTTTAAGATGTACCATCTGTGAAAATTTCAGAAAATCCGACCATAAATGGCTACTGTAGAGCGTGAAACCATTTTTCACTATTTTTTGCTGTGACGTCACATGACGTCATAGGGTGTTGAAAATTATAATGTTCAAAAGCGTATACTTTACTGTCATAATTCTGAAATTTTCATTATTCTGAACAACTGGCATCATGTCGAAATCATTGCCCTAATATAAAAATTAAGAAGTATGGTTATGACGTTACATGACGTCATGTGACGTCACGACTCAAGATATATTAAGAAATTCTGCAGAACTGCAAACGTTGTAAGTTACAACATTCTATCTCATTCTGAAGCTCTTTAATGCTAAAATGAAATTTTCGGTCCTATGTTTGAATATTATTAGAGCCACAGAACTTCGGTCTTTCGGAACTACGGTTAGCTGAAAGGATATGCACACCTTAATTTCAAGAGGTACCATCTGTGAAAATTTGAAGAAAATTCGACCATAAATGGCGGCTGTAGAGCGTGAAAACCATTTTTCACTATTTTTAGCCCTGACGTCACATGACGTCATAGAGTGCTGATGATGCTTTTGTTCAAAAGAGCATACATTACTGTCATAACTCTGAAATTTTAATTATTCTGAACAACTGGCATCATGTCGAAATCATTAGCCTTAAATGAAAATTAAGATGTATGCTTATGACGTCACATGACGTCATATGACGTCACGACTCAAAATATTTATAGAAATTCTGCAGAACTGCAAACTGTGTAAGTTTCAACTTTCTATCTCACCCTGAAGCTCTTTTATCCTAAAATGAAATTTTCGGTCCTATGTTCGAATCTTATTCCAGCCACAGAACTTCGGTCTTTCGGAATTTCGGTTAGCTGACAGGATATGCACACCTTTGATTCAAGATGTACCATCTGTGAAAATTTGAAGAAAATCCGACCATAAATGACGGCTGTAGAGCGCGAACACCATTTTTCACTATTTTTAGCTGTGACGTCACACGACGTCATAGGGTGCTGAAGATGCTTTTGTTCAAAAGCGCATACTTTAATGTCATAACTCTGAAACTTTCTTTATTCTGAACAACTGGCATCATGTCGAAATCATTGCCCTAAAATGAAAATTAAGAAGTATGCTTATGACGTCACATGGCGTCATATGACGTCACGACTCAAAATATTTGTAGAAATTCTGCAGAACTGCAAACTGTGTAAGTTTAAACTTTCTATCTCATCCTGAAGCTCTTTTATCCTAAAATGAAATTTTCGGTCCTATGTTCGAATCTTGTTTCAGCCACAGAACTTCGGTCTTTCGTAATTTCGGTTAGCTGACAGGATATGCACAACTTTGATTCAAGATTTACCATCTGTGAAAATTTGAAGAAAATCCGACCATAAATGACGGCTGTAGAGCGCGAACACCATTTTTCACTATTTTTAGCTGTGACGTCATGTGACGTCATAGGGTGCTGAAAATCTTTGAAATCAAAATTTCCTCACGTGACTAATAAGCCATAAAAATTTCATCGTCCTAGGACTATTGCAACATATAAAAATAAGCGTTTAGTTAGGAAGAAGAAAAGAATAATAATAACTAGATGTCATTCGTGAAAACGAATGATAGGACTTTCTGCAAGCTGTGTTAATGCAAAAAGCAGGAGATAGAAGTTTCATGTAATGACTCACCTCTGGTAGTATTTCATGTTCATGCTGAACAATTGACATTATATTCCGAAATTAGTGCAAATGATAAGAACTAAGTATTAGTCTGTGACGTCACATGACGTCATATGATATCATAACTCTAAACTATGTAGAAATCTGCAAACTGCAAACTGTTTAAGTTTCAACTTTCTATCTCATCCTGAAGCTCTCTAATCCTAAAATGAAATTTTCGGTCCTATGTTCGAATCTTATTTCAGCCACAGAACTTCGGTCTTTCGGAATTTCGATTAGCTGACAGGATATGCACACCTAACTTTCAAGATGTACCATCTGTGAAAATTTGAAGAAAATCCGACCATAAATGGCGGCTGTAGAGCGTGAACACCATTTTTCACTATATTTAGCTCTGACGTCACATGACGTCATAGTGGTGCTAAAGATGCTTTTTGTTCAAAAGGGCATGTTTTACTGTCATAAGCTCTGAAATTTTCGTTATTCTGAACAACTGGCATCATGTCAAAATCATTGCCCAAAAATGAAAATTAAGAAGTATGCTTATGACGTCACAAGACGTCATATGACGTCAAGATCAAGATATATGTAGAAATTCTGCAGAACTGTAAACTGTGTAAGTTTCAACTTTCTATCTCATCCTGAAGCTCTTTAATCCTAAAATGAAATTATCGGTCCTTGTTCGAATCTTATTTCAGCCACAGAACTTCGGTCTTTGGAATTTCGGTTAGTTGACAGGATATGCACACCTGAGTTTCAAATGTAACCATCTGTGAAAATTTGAAGAAAATCCGACCATAAATGACGGCTGTAGAGCGTAAACACCATTTTTCACTATTTTTAGCTGTGACGTCATGTGACGTCATAGGGTGCTGAAGATGCTTTTGTTCAAAAGCGCATACTTTGTTTCATAACCTGAAATTTTCATTATTCTGAACAACTGGCATCATGTCGAAATCATTGCCCAAAATGAAAATTAAGAAGTATGCTTATGACGTCACATGACTCATATGACGTCACGACTCAAAATTTTTGTAGAAATTCTGCAGAACTGCAAACTGTGTAAGTTTCAACTTTCATCTCATCCTGAAGCTCTTTTATCCTAAAATGAAATTTTCGGTCCTATGTTCGAATCTTATTTCAGCCACAGAACTTCGGTCTTTCGGAATTTCGGTTAGCTGACAGGATATGCACACCTTTGATTCAAGATGTACCATCTGTGAAAATTTGAAGAAATCCGACCATAAATGGACGGCTGTAGAGCGCGAACACCATTTTTCACTATTTTAAGCTGTGACGTCACATGACGTCATAGGGTGCTGAAGATGCTTTTTTCAAAAGCGCATACTTTCCTTTCATAACTCTGAAATTTTCATTATTCTGAACAACTGGCATCATGTCGAAATCATTGCCTAAAATGAAAATTAAGAAGTATGCTTATGACGTCACATGACGTCATATGACGTCACGCCTCAAAATATTTGTAGAAATTCTGCAGAACTGCAAACTGTGTAAGTTTCAACTTCTATCTTATCCTGAAGCTCTTTTATCCTAAAATGAAATTTTCGTTCCTATGTTCGAATCTTATTTCAGCCACAGAACTTCGGTCTTTCGGAATTTCGGTTAGCTGACAGGATATGCACACCTTTGATTCAAGATGTACCATCTGTAAAAATTTGAAGAAAATCCGACCATAAATGACGGCTGTAGAGCGCGAACACCATTTTTCACTATTTTTAGCTGTGACGTCATGTGACGTCATAGGGTGCTGAAAATCATTTAAATCAAAATTTCTCACGTGACTAATAACCATAAAAATTTCATCGTCCTAGGACTATTGCAACATAGAAAAATAAGCGTTTAGTTGGGAAAAAAAAAAAAGAATTATAATAAAAGAAGAAGAAGAATTTAGATTTCATTCGTGATACGAATGATAGGACTTTCTGCTAACATTAAAAAAAATATAAAGTTAAATTCCTTTTAGAAAGATATATTTTAAAATTCCCCTACCTTTTACTTTTTTTTTCGTTATGGACTTCTCATGCATGAACTTTTTGAAAAAAACCATTTTCCCAAAAAATAACAAGTAACTGTGTTGAAAGCAACACATGAGTCCCCTCCCGGTGAGGTGCAAAATTTTTTCCCATTACCACACCAACAAAATTTTGGGTCCAAGAAAAACAAGACTTTGGTTTAAAGTAAATGTAAGGGAATATTTAAGTTAGACCATTTAAGCAAGACTTACATGTAGAGTTGTTGTCTCTGCTGTGCCCACTATACAATTCATGCAAGCAAGACAGATGCAAAAATTAGAATTAATAATAGTTTACCTTGCCTAAATCCAAAATGTTTTTTTTTAAAGTCTTTAGTCTTTTTGGGATGAGAAATGAGAACTTTCACTCTGCATCACCACCCGGGACAAATATACATGCCTTATAAAATTTATCTAAAGTTATCGCGGTCGCGGGATCCCATTTTTTGCCCTTTTTCACTATTTCCGTTACCATAGCAACCACAATTTTAGTCAAAGAACAAAAAAAAAAACAACGTGGGATAATCGACACATTGCCATCTAGTCATATACCAAGTTTCTTAAGTTTTGCTTGCTTTGTTATAAAGTTATCGCGGGATCCCATTTTTTTGCCTATTTTCACTATTTCCGTTACCATTTGCAACCACAAATTTAGTCGAATAAAAAAAAAAAACAATGTGCATAATCTACACATTGCCATCTAGTCAATACCCAAATTTCATCAATTAGCTTGCTTAGTTTAAAGTTATCGCGGGGGTCCCCATTTTTGCCATTATTTTCACTATTCCGTTACCATAGCAACCACAATTTTAATCGAAGAACAAAAAAAAAACGACGTGCATAATTTTACACATTGCATCTAGTCAAAAAACCAATTTCATCAAGTTAGCTTGCCCTTTGTTATTAAGTTTTTCGCGGGATCCAGATTTGAGCGGGACAGGGCAGACGGACGGACAGACGGACGGACGGACGGAGGGCAAACCCATGTCCCCTCTGGGGTGAACCCCTAGGGGACTAATAAATCTTTATTTTGATATCGCTTTCTTATACTTGACCAATTTTATATTCTAGGTACCAAAGTAAATGGCCCCCGAAATTCCCATTGTAGCATATTTGGTTCTAGTTTTATAGGGATTCAAAATATAAAAAATTAAACTTAAACCTCTTAATTCTGCATAACAAAATTCTTTTTTTATTTTCGTGTACAGTCGCCCGGGGGTGAAATAGTAAATGCTACCATGCAAATAGAAACGTCGACGCGTGTAGCCTCGTGGTAAAATTCAAAAACGCTTGTACATACGATTCAAGACGACTGATTACACAAAGTTACTAAAATTTTGCGCTTTTTGCTAATGCCTAGGTCACACATTCAGGATTTTTACTGCCGTCCTTGATAGGACCATTCCCGATTAAAATGTTTTCAAAAGTTGATCAAGATCCTGTGATTCGGGGGCTGGAAATTCAAACTTTTATTTAAAATTTGTAAAAAAAATTTATTTAATCACGACAACAATCAGATATTGTTCAGGAGGCGTCCCGATCCAGCCATTTCCAGCAGAATTAGTCCCGATTATCCCGTTCTCAATCCGATTCTGATCCGATACAGCAGAATCTGTCACGACATAGTCACGATTGTAATCCGACTAGACAAAATCGGCTGAGTTTTCCCGAATGTATACGGGACGCACCTAACTGTCAGGAGTGCTTGGCCGACCTCTCCGGACCATTCCCGATCCGTAGGACTCTGTTACGAACATATACGACTGCGTTCAGACAATGATAGGACATTGAGGATAGTAATCCGACTTTTTCGCTTTTTCGTGTCGTAAGCGCTGTCTGATCTCAAACGGGAGCCATACATCGGCACTGTGTGAACGCCGCATTACAGACAAATTAGCTTGCAGCGTCTTGAACGATGACATGTGTGATCATTTTGTTTCAAACGTCTACACTTATACACGCTCATGGTATCTCAAGCTGGCAATTAAATTACATTGTACTATAACATATATTTTCACATAGGTTATCATTTATCATAAATTTGGAATATAGCTTGTACAACATTTATCGATAGATGCAACAATAAAGTCGGGAAAATTGCAATGTTTCACAACGGTCTAAATGACATGTGTCAAAAACGCTCAAAGGATTATGGGTAACGCAACGCTGCAACTGATATTCATAAGTAACGTAAATAAAATGATTTGACAAAACATTAAATCATTGTCAACACTTGTTTAGTTTGTTTGTTGTTTGTTGGGTTTAACGTCCCACCGACAGTATTTCAGTCATTTGGAGACGATGTCTACTTAATGCAGTTATAGTGCTGCCACACTGCAGTATCACGTCGTAGACATGTGGCATGATACCACACCCAGTCACATTATCCTGATACCGTCCAACCAGTCCTGCAACTACCCTTATATGCTAAGTGTCAAGCAAGGGAGCTATAACAGTACCATTTTTTACGACTTTGGTATCGAACCCACGACCTCCCGCTCCGAGGCGGACGCTGTAAACACTCGGCCACCGGGAACGGTACACCTGTTTAGCTAGTAATATCAATATGATATAAGTAAAAAGTTTGTTTTTTTCAATTTCTATAACTAATACATATCTGTAAACTTACATTTTCCGAAAATGCTTAAATTTAAAGGGTGAAAGCGAAAGTAGGATATTTATGAAAATTTTTACAATTGGCTTTAAATTCGTATTTTTATGTAACTTCCTTATTTCTTGATCAATTTCAAAACTCTAGGTGCCAAAATAATCGTCTTAAAATTCTCTACGTCTCACTTGCTTAATGTAAGCACATATTTCTAATGTATCTTAAGATATAAGCCGGAAAACTCTGACATGACGGCAGAATCGCAGAAATTCTATATGTTTAAATCTTATTTTTGATTGTAACTTCCTTATACTTTGATCAATTTCAAAACTTAAGGTACCAAAATAATCGTCTTAAAATTCTCTACATCTCATTCGCTTAATATGTTGACTTATTTAATATGGGTTTTAAGATATAAGCCGTGAAACTCTTACATAACGAAAAAATCGCTGAAATTCTACATGTTTAAATTCCTATTTTTGATGTAACTTCCTTATACTTTGATCAATTTCAAAACTTTAGGTACCAAAATAATCGTCTTAAAAGTCTCTACATTTCACCGCTTATCTATAGGAATATTTTAATATTTTTTGAGATACAAGCTCTTAAACCTCTTGAAAAATGAAAAAATCACCAAAGCTATATGCACGAATTTCGTTTTTTCCCCATTCCTCCATGAATCTTAGGTCAATCATTAAACTTTAAGCATCAAAAGAACGGCCAAACATTGCTCTACAAATAATATTCATCATCATATTTTCAAAAATCAAAGGATTTCGAGTATAAAACTGTTTAAACACACTGAGGGTTCCGAATTTTGTTTTTCCGCCATAACTCAACCGATTCAATCCCGATCATCAAAAACTAAATATCATCTGAAAGTCTTTCTAAGCACTACAAATTATACGCATAGTGTCTCGATAGAATTTTTTCCGTTTTTGAGATATTTAAGGCCGAAGAAAAACCCGATAATTGATAATATGACCTGACCTTTGGGATTTTCCGGAAACGGAAGTGACATGGCTCCATAGAATGTAATACTGCATCTTCAGACAAAATTTCAAGCAAATCATACAAAAAATAAAGCTACAGGGATTAAAACCGTTAAGTTTTAAATACGAAAGTTTTAATAGCATATGACGTCATGTGACGTCATATGGCGTTCATCTTTTCAAAATGTAAAGAAGACCTATAGACTAATATTCAATCCAAATCTCAGCTTTCTAGCCTTTCTTGAAGCGATTTTATACGCATTTGAAATTTGACGACATTAGTTCGAATCTTGGATTCGCCATAAAACATTTGCCTTTTCAAATTTGGAAAAACGGACACCGGGATGCACAACTAGAGCCTAACATACACATTCTGTGAAATTTTGATAACAATCGATCCAGAAATAATGGCTGTAGACCGCGTACAAACTTTTTCACCTGACGTCAAATCTGACGTTATATGACGTCGTATGAATATAAAATTCATTGCATCCGAAAGCTCATGGTTTGAAATATATGCCATAAAATTTTCATTGTTCTGAGTCAATGGCAACACCTCGAAATTAAACAAATATAAGAGGAAGAAAAAAATAATAATAATAAGAATGAAGAAGAAGAATAATAAAAAAACAGTACAAACCCCAAAATGACTTTCTGCTTTAGGCAGAAAGTCCTAATAATAAAAAAACCCGTACAAACCCAATAGGACTTTCTGCCAGTAGGGCAGAAAGTCCTAATAAACATAACAAACCCAATAGGACTTTCTGCTTTAGGCAGAAAGTCCTAATAAGAATAACATAACAAACCCTATACGTTTTCCGCAGGTTGCGGAAAGCCGTAATAATAATAACTAGATTTCATTCGTTGATACGATGATAGGACTTTCTGTACATTTGTCAAATTTCTTAAAAGCAAAAAAAGTAAGGATATGAAATTGCAGCCTTTAACTTGCTTTTGTATGGTCATAACTTAAATGAACTTTGAAAAATAAACCGTTTAACTTGGAGGAAATGGCAAAAGTAACTGAAAATCATTTTTTTTATATCGATTTATTTAAACTAATTTTATAATCTATGTTACAAATCAAATTATATTTAAAACGCTTACAATTCGAATTCCATCCTGTAATAATGGCTGTAGACCGCGTACAAGAGTGTGTAGACAACGTCAAGTTTGATGTCACATGACATCATAGGCATAAGAAAATCAATGAAATGAAATATTAAGTATTTAAATACATCAAGGTAATTTTTTCATGCTCCTTGCAACTTTGCAACATATAGAAATAACGCGTAGATATATTAACATTCTTTTTGACCTTATGACGTCAAATAACGTTAATCCTCACAGAATACAAATAAGTCTTAAAGACTAATATTCAGTCCAAATATCAACTTTCTAAATCATCTCGAAACGATTTTATATGCATTTGAAATTTGACGTCAATGTTTCGAAACTTGGATTCGCCATAGAACCATTGCCTTTTCGTCTTTTCGAATTTGTAAAACAGGACCCGGGATACACAACTAGAGCGTTACATATACATTCTTTGAAATTTGCTGAAAATTGGTACAAAAATAATGGCTGTACACCGCGTAAAACCTTTTTGTCCTGACGTCAAATCTGATGTGATATAACGTCAAATTAATATGAATTACATTGCATTCTAAAGCATTTCTAAAGTATATACCATAAGATTTCATGGTCCTGTGAAGTTAACAACATATTAAATTTATATGTATATATCAGAAATAATTTTTGACCTTATGACGTCATATGACGTCAAATGACGTTCATCTTCATAGAATGTAAAGCACTCTTGGAGACTTATTTACTTTCCAAATATTAGATTTCTAACTCATCTGGAAACGATTTTATACTATTTAAAATTTGACGTCAATAGTTCGAATATTGATCCGCCATAAAACCTTTGCATTTTTTAATTTGGAAGAACGGACACCGGGATGCTCAACTATAACCTAATATACACTTTCTGTGAAATTTTTATGAAAATCGGTTCATAAACAATGGCTGTAGACCGCGTACAAACTTTTGTAGCATATGGCAAGTGTAACGTCATATGACGTCCATAGGCATATGAAAACTGTAGAATTAAAAATATCAACGTTTGAAGCAAAATGTCATATAATTTCCATTTCCATGGACCATTTTAACATAAAGAAATTTTCTTGTAAATATTAGAAATAGATTTTAATGTTAAATGACGTCATCTGACGTCACATGACGTTCATTTTCACAAAATCGTTCAGTCATCCATAAACCTACATAATGTACAAATATCAACTTTCTATCTCATATGGGACCGATTTTATAAGCATTTAAAAATTAACGACCTCGGTTCGAATCTTGGATTCTCCATAGAACCATGGTCTTTTAGCATTTTGAAAAACGGATAGCAGGATGCACAACTAGATCTTAATATACACATTCTGTGAAAATTTGATGAACATCGGTTCATAAGTAATGGCTGTAGACCGCGTACAAACTTTTGTAGAATATGTCAAGTGTGACGTCATATGACGTCATATGCCTATAAAAATTATTGAAATAGAAATTATATCGTGTAACACATATGCCATTAAATTTTTATTGCTCTTCGACCATTTCAACATATAGAAATAATGTTGTTAATGTTAGTAATATATAATCATATAATGACGTCACGTGACGTCATATGATGCAAATTTTCAAAAAAAATTTAAGACTCTGAGAGACCTACATACTGACCAAATATCAACTTTCTATCTCAAATAGGACTGATTTTATAAGCATTTGAAAATTTACGACCTTGGTTCGAATCTTGGATTCGCTATAGAACCTTGGCAATTTGGAATTTTGAGAAACGGACACCGGGATGCACAACTAGAACTTAATATACACATTCTGTGAAAATTTGATGAAAATCGGTTCATCAATAATGGCTCTGGACCGCGTACAAACTTTTGTAGCTTATTTCACGTGTGGCGTCATATGACGTCATAGAGATATGACAATCATAGAAACGGAATTTCAGTGTTTGAAGCATGTGTCATTAAATTTTCATTGCCCTTCGACAATTTCAACATATAGAAATATTCTTGTTAATATTAGAAATACATTATCATATATGACGTCACGTGACGTCATATGACATTTATTTTCACAAAATGTTTAAAACTTCTAGAGACCTATATACTGACTAAATATCCACTTTCTATCTTAAATAGGACAGATATTATAAGCATTTAAAAATTTACGACCTTGGTTCGAATCTTGGATTCGCTATAGAACCATGGACTTTTCGAATTTTGAAAAACGGACAACGGGATGCACAACTAGAACTTAATATACACAATCTGTGAAAATTTGATGCAAATCAGTTCACAAACAATGGCTGTAGACCGCGTACAACATTTTGTAGCATATTTCAAATGTGACGTCATATGACGTCATAGGCATATGAAAATCATAGAAATTAAAATTTCAGCGTTTGAAGCATGTGTCTTTAAATTTTCATTGCCCTTCGACAATTTCAACATATAGAAATATTCTTGTTAATATTAGAAATACATTATCATATAATGACGTCACGTGACGTCATATGACATTTATTTTCACAAAATGTTTAAAACTTCTAGAGACCTATATACTGACTAAATATCAACTTTGTATCTTAAATAGGACAGATTTTATAAGCATTTAAAAATTTACGACCTTGGTTCGAATCTTGGATTCGCTATAGAACCATGGACTTTTCGAATTTTGAAAAACGGACACCGGTATGCACAACTACAACTTAATATACACAATCTGTGAAAATATGATGAAAATCGGTTCACAAGCAATGGCTGTAGACCGCGTACAATATTTTGTAGCATATTTCAAATGTGACGTCATATGACGTCATAGACATATGAAAATCATAAAAATCAAAATTTCCTCACGTGACTAATAAGCCATAAAAATTTCATCGTCTTAGGATTATTGCAACATAGAAAAATAAGCGCTTAGTTTGGAAGAAAAAAAGAATAATAATAATAATAAAAAAACAGTACAAACCCAATATGACTTTCTGCCGAAAGGGCAGAAAGTCCTAATAATAAACAGTACAAACCCAATAGGACTTTCTGCTTTAGGCAGAAAGTCCTAATAATAATAATAAGAAGAAGAAGAATAAACAGTACAAACCCAATAGGACTTTCTGCTTTAGGCAGAAAGTCCTAATAATAGTAATAAAATCTTTATTTATCGTAGGTAGCTCAGTAAGTTTACAAACATTGTAAGTATAACTTCTGTAACGAACGTGCTTATTTGAGTGTAATTTAAATATTTCGTTAAAAAAAAATATTGTAAAGTTTATCAAAATTTCTACTTCCGGTTTCCGATTCGATGTTTCCACACCGGCATTCTATTATTTTAGCCACATTAACATAAAAAACATCAAGTCGTAAGTTTAAATAGCTTATTTTATCATATTTCATTGATTTAATTCATTAATTCGATTAAAATGCTTAAATCACGGCCATTTCGTCTCTGTATTAGCTGACCTCCCTTTGGCTATTCTTATTTAACGGAAATGGTTTCGCACTTGAAGATTCTATGTTTTTTGGAGATGGAGAGAATTGATTGTTTGGAGCTTGGGTATAAGACTTTTAAGCTAGAACTAGAGCTAGATCTAAGCCTGGCAGCTATTGGGACGCCGACGCTTTTGCATAATGTTGATGCACGTGTTTGATTTGATATACCGAAGGGTCGGGTAGAAGATACAAGTGAGAGTTTACCAGTTATCTTCGGTAAAGAAGAGGTTATGAAGCCCGAAGTATTTATCACAGACCGCTGTGGAAAGCAGTCAAGGATAGGACTGATGACAAGAAATTTTGTGACACGACTCATTATTTATCTTATAATATTTTTTAAGAGTCATTAAGAATTGAAATGAATGATTTAAAAAAAAAATGTTATTAAGATAATATTTATTTTTTTTTTTTTTTTTCTGGGTGCATGAACCCGCAGACGTGGGTAATGTAACAAACCTGCTTATTAGAGTGTAATTTAAATGTTTTCGTTAAAATAATTATTGTAAAGTTCATCAAAGTTTCTACTTCCGGTTTCCCGATTCGTTGTTTTCAACGCATTCTATTATTTTAGCCACATTAATATAAAGAAACATCAAGTCGTAAGTTTAAATAGCTTATTTTATCATATTTCATTGATTAATTCATTAATTCGATTCAAATGCTTAAATCATGGCCATTTAGTCTCTCGTGTAAGCTGACCTCCCTTTGGCTATTCTTATTTTACGGAAAACATTTTTTTTTCAGGAGTGAGGGGTCACACTCGGGGGTCTGCGCACAAAGCCGGACAGGCAGCCGGACCCTAATTATACAGATAGACAGACAGACAGATATCATTTATTCACTCAGGTACAATTGTACAATATGAGGATTTTCCATTATAGCGAATATAAACAATTTAGTTTCCAGTAGTAAACATACAAATAAGTGCAAAATTCTGCTCAATATCAATCATCTATAATGACATACAGAGAGGAGCATATGAATTACATGTATTAATGTATATAATTATGTATGTATATTTAAATTACTTTGGTTTAAGTTTGTTAAGACTTGATGGGGGAATTCATGTGGATACAATTTATGAACAATCTAAGCATACATTAAGAAATAAACACATGAATAGGTTTAAAAGAATTTACAGATGAGCTGTTGAATTTTCAACAATGAGATATTGACATTCAACCATAAACTTGAGATGGCCCCTTGAATAAAAAAATCGTAAGCACGTGTGTCTATATATAGATCAAGACCTTGGATAAAAGTATGCATTTAACTCATACTTCACACATTAACTTGTCATTTACATTAAAATTATTTCATAAGATGTGAAACAAAGATTTCAAGTGCTGGGCAATTTAGGAAGTATAATAAGAATATACACTTGAATAGCAACTTTGGTATATGTATAAATAGGACCTATTTACGGAATCAATCAGCTGTTTGTTTTATATTTTGGTTTGAGCACATGTGTCATCCATTAAAAAAAACAACAAAAAAAACAACAAAAACTGTGAGGCTGGAGATTTCGTATTTGGATATCGTATTTAGAAGCAATGTTGTGTACATTTGGATTTATTTGACTACATAGGTAAGCAGTTAGCTCTTTATTTCTATAACTGATTATATGTTATGGTAGATATACTAATAGTATCCAGATCAGAATTTCGCTAAAACTATACGAATAAATTTACAGAGATTCTGGAGCTTTGTTCCGTTCGATTCGTTCATGGTGTTTGCTGTGATCACAATCTACTAAGCTAAACCCATTTAGGTACTTGACACGTTGATCGCGGAAAAAACTACAATTGAAAATATAGTGTCTTTCTGTACCAGGGGAATCACTTGTACACAGAGGACAAGTTCTATCTAAAAAAGCAGTACCATCATAACGTCCCGTCTCCGACGGGAGTTTTGTGTTACACGTTCTGAATTTAAAGAGTGTTAGATAGTCATTGCGTGGGATTAGGTTAAGGTAGTTTTCGTAACTTAGTGATGTTGTTATATGTACGACCTTTGTTAGAAATTTGCATTTGATCGTGCCATGATTGTTTATATTGGTCAATAAGAGTAAGTTTAATACGCGATGGAGTACTTAAATTATTGACAGAAGTATTTTGATTGATCCATAAGTCCGACCTGCCGAAAGAGTTTAGAATGTCTTTAATTTTATGTAGCCATTTAAAATTTTAATCTGGATGATTAAGCATATATTGATACAGAATTTATGAGAGTTTACTTCGTTTTCACAGCAAAAGTCTAGTCCAAAAAGATACCATCCTAGTTTTAACTATAATTTCTACAGGATATCTGCCGAATTCCCCTAATAACATATATTTTGGAGTACTTTTCCTGGCATATGTAATTCTTCTTAAAAAAGTGTAATGGATTTTCTCAAGTAGATCTAAATTTTCATACCCAAATATTTCAGACCCGTAAGTTAAAATAGGCAATATAGTATGGTCGAACAGTTCGACCATACTATATTGCCTATCTTAACTTACGGGTCTGAAATATTTGGGTATAAAATCAAGATCAAGTGGCAGGTCTGCATTGTTACATCTTGAATACAATAGATGAAGAGCTTTATTGGCTTGTTGCGAGACATGTTTCCGAGCATTTAAAAAGGATCCGTTGCTGGTAAAAGCCATCCCAAGATAGCGATAACAATCTTCACTAGCTATGATCTGGTTACCTAATGTAAAATTATACCTATTTTTTGCGTTTCTGCTCCCGAAAACAACTATTTTAGTCTTTTCGGTATTAACTTTGAGTTTCCATTCATTGCAATAAGAATTAAATAAAGATAAGCATATTTGGAAATCTTCAGCTGACTCAGACATTATAATTGTATCGTCTGCATAAAGTAAAAGTAACAGTCTGATCCAAGTTTCATCAGTAAGAGCATCTTTTAAGTCTACACCTTTAACATTATTTGAAATAAGAATGACTCAAGGTCATTTAAATAAATTGAAAAAAGTATCGGGCTCAAATTTTCTCCCTGGCGTACACCTATTTCAGAGTTGAAGAAAAGAGATTTTATAAGACTTTATATTGTTGTACATGTTAAGTATTACTCGAACAAATTTACCATTTATGCAGTGTTGGAGTAATTTATGCCGTAAACCATAGCGCCAAATTGTATCAAAACATTACGAAAAATCTATTACGCTTTTTGTAAAATCTCAATTAATGCATGCAATGTGAATAAGTGATCGGAGCACGAGTAACCACTCCTAAAGCCTGCTTGTGATTCATTTAAGAGTTGGAATTCAGCCATGTAATCATGAAGCCTTGTATTGAGGATAAGATCAGTCAGTCTTTCGGTCCGTCTGTGTTCAACTATCACCGGATATTTTAGAGTTCTGTATAAGATAAGATAAGATAAGAAATATTTTATTATAGTGACTTGTGCATAGTATAAATATATAAACAATAAATCAATGTGGATTATTTAACACACCCGGCCCAATGGGCCTATAAGTCACCTATATAACACAACATTTATACAGTTCATGAAAAAACACACTATTATAATAGAAACAGTCAATGAAAAGAATGGTGGACATTAATGATAAAAATACATCATTTATCACATTTATAATAGCGAATTATTAATTATATTATATGACATTTTTCTGTATTACATTAGCTAAATTTAATTTCTGTTTAAATACAAAGTGTTACGACGAACTAGATATGCTTTTGTAATAAATTTTGCAACCTTGCGTACATGATTATTGAGCAACATGTCAAAAGTTTCTTGTTCAGATTGATTTAAGGAGACCGAGTTTTGTAAAACAGGACAAAGTATATTATTACGTAATTCATTATAATGATCACACTCTAGTAGAAAATGAGTCTCTGTCTCAACACATCCTCTCGTACAAAACACACAAAGTCTTTGTTCAGGTGTCTCGCCGACGTACCTCCCGGTCTCAATACGTAGTGGAAGAATCCCGTATCTAAATTGTGATAGGAGTGATCGTTCATATTTATTCATATTTATGGTAACAAAATCTTCAGTTTTACATTCTGTTTTAAAGAGTCTATACGTTCTCAATTTAGATACACTGGTTATTTGTTGCCTCCACAATTGTCTGTAATTCTCAGTTATGCGTGCCTGCACTAACCTTAAGTCAACGGAATTTATTAACAAATTTGTCATATTGGTTAATCTCAATGAGCACAGATTTGACATCCTTACACCAATTATTTTTAAGATTATGGTTAATATAATCATGATCAAAAACATTTTTAAGAAGTCTATTATTGTCAAGTAATGTAAGTTTGTTCAAAGTCTTAAAATATTAATGCGACGTCTGTACATGCTTGGTATCCAACCAGTATCTCCTATAAGACCAAGCGTTGGGGCAAATCGGTGTACACCTAAGAAGTACCGCAATGCTCGATTTTGAATATTATCGATGGATTGGAAGTTTTTAAACCCCCAAACTGCTGAACAATAATCTAGTACAGGTATAAACACAACTGGTGTAAAGCTTTTCGAATGACTTAAAACCCAGATCTTTAAATCGGTGGATTTTTGATATTATACATCCAAGGGCTCTCCCGCCACTCTTAGATAACATATCACAGTTAAAATCAAAACTAAGCTTTTCATGAAAAAACACACCTAAGTATTTGTATTGCTCCACTCTTTCTAAGATGCTGTCCCCAATTTGCAACTGATAAGATGATCTAGATGTCCTACCTTTCCTGAAGTGTATGCATTTAGATTTTTGTGTATTGATTAGAACGCGCCATTTTTTACACCAGGAATGAAGAACATCTAGCATTAATTGTAAATTGACTTCCGTCTCACTGATCATTACAATATCATCTGCATATAGGAGCATAGACAATTTCTTATCACCTACATTCACTCCGAGGTCAAGGTCATTCACCTCCTGGACAAGGTCATTTACGAAGACAGAAAAAAGTGTCGGCGAGAGACAGTCCCCTTGTTTTACGCCGGAACCGCAATCAAACCAGTCCGACGTCTTGTTATTAATACGAATGCATGATACAGAACTTCCGTAATTGGCTC
Source organism: Solen grandis (assembly GCA_021229015.1). NCBI lineage: Eukaryota > Metazoa > Mollusca > Bivalvia > Adapedonta > Solenidae > Solen > Solen grandis. The sequence goes on from CM037793.1 coordinate 43,750,885, forward strand.
CGTTAGCGTATATGGATTAACTGACTTGTATACCTTGCCATCAACACCGTTTAAACAGCAGTTTATATAGCAGCATGTCTCTGTCAACAAAATCGAACGCCTTTTTTAGATCTATAAAAGCAGCATGAATATTATTGTTGTTTCTTATAACACTGCTTAAACAGAATACATGGTCCTCACAAGAGCGATTTTTCCTAAAACCATTCTGCTCGTCTGCTAAGATATTACTGTCTTCAAAATAGCTGCTAAGGCGACTGTTTAACAATGATGTATACAGCTTATATATACATGATAAAAGGCTAATACCTCTGTAGTTTAATGGTACTCTACGATCGGAGGACGGGTCTTTTAATATTGGACTTATGATAGATTTTCTCCATGCCGTTGGAACAATTGCACAGTCAAATATAAGCTGGAACAAGTTGTGTAAAACCACTATTACGGGTGGAAATTTTAACACTATGTATGGGATATTATCATGTCCACACGATGACTTCGACTTTGATTTCATTACAACAGATGTAACTTCTTCTAATGTGATGTTACGGTTTAGTTCCTCATTGTGTACATAAAGTGGGTCATCTAAGTTCATTTCTAATAAATGTTTGTGTATTTTCGATCGCTCGTAGTGAACACTGTCAAATTCATTGGTGTCTGAGTTTTTATACAAATTCTCAAAGTCATTTTTCCAACGATTAAGTACATCATTTTTCATCTCCCGTGACATTCCCTTGTTCATCAACAACCTCCACAGGCACAGATCTATCCTTTCGTGGACCAAGCTTATTAATTTTTTGCCAAATTTCATTTGGATTGCTTGTGACGGCCATGTCAATATCAAGAGTTATGTTTTGTCTATATGCTCTTTCAGCTGCTCTTAACCTTTTATCAAATATGCGCCGTGCATCAATATAGTCATTTTTCAGACCCAGCCAGATACTTCTTGTTCCCTTGAATGATAAAAATCGCCGCTCTTTAATGTTCATATCATGCCATAAGTCACTTAAAGCATCATTCCAGTACGGTTTTTTGTTTTTAAAGCGCCTGCCAGTCCTAGATGAAGTATCATACCGCGGTATATTTTGTCGCATCTCATTTAATATAGTATCACATAATAATGTATATACCCTGTCTATATCTGACTGAGATTCCCTACATCTCTCTATGGAATTTATAACTTCTAACAATGCTAGCTTGGTTAATTCGCTTGACATAAAATCAGGTGGGATCCTGTGCAGTTTATACCTGTCATTCGCCCTGCTATCAGTGTCATTAACCGTATCGCTCACTCTGACGTCAACGTCTATCACAAATTCGGCTACTAGCGCACAGTGGTCTGGCAGCCGTGATCTTTCACCCAGTAGTCCGTGTAAATTATGATTATCAATAACAGACTGCATTGTAACTACCTTAAACCCGTTACAACACCTAAACACATCTTGTGGTACGCAGACATAATCAACTACCGATCTACCCCGAGAGGAAATGCACGTGTAATTATCATCTGCACTATTGAAACGGCCATTCAATACACAAAAACGGGCATCATTTAAAAAGTCACTTAATTCATTACCATGTTTATTTGTATTTATGTCAATAATTTTTCGAGAGGGGATATTATCAACTTCTTCCAATATATCGTTCAATGACCCTAGTCGTGAATTAAAATCTGCCCCTAATATCATCATATCACAATCACTATATGAATAGATAATTGATAATAGATGTGCGAAGTAAGTTTGTGCATCACGACCCCAGACTGAATTTTCAGGTGGTAAATAACAGCTAAATACAACGATGCTATAGTCTGTATTCTTATCTGTTAACTGTATAGATAAGATACCGTCACGTGATTTATCTATGATTTCAATGTTATAGTCTGTGCAAATATTGGACCTAATTAAGATCCCCACACCACCAGAACCTTTCGGTGCATTTCTATGCAATTCTTGTCTATTATAACCAAACCAAGTATAACCATCTAACTCAATTGATTCTGAATCTCTAAGATGCGTTTCCGAAATGTTATTATATCAGCATTTAATGAAGCTACTATTGCGCAGCGTAGATCATGATTATTTTGAGTCCAGCCGCACACATTAAGATGAGCGAATGTCAATAACCCAATGGGTCGTGGTGTGTCCTAATGCCTTGGTTGGTTTGACTGAGCAGGCTGTGCTGGTCGCATGGTGATTCTACCATTGCTATCAACCCTAAGATTGTGGCCCCTCGGTAGACCGTTCAGGATTGCCCGTGCATTTATTTCGATTAATCTCTCGGCATGGGATTTCGCACTTTTAAGGTAAACTTGTTTGTATTCATCTATATCCTTTAACTTCATTTTGTTACGCAGGATCAGAATCTTTTCATCAAGATTGTAACAAATCTTAATTAATTATATTGTTTAATCCCCGTGATTTTTGTGTCATCATAATCATTTTCATCGAATCATTGAAGTTCAGTAGAATTTAGTATTCCGTATATATAAGAAAAAATATGTTTTGTATGTATGGAGTACTATTATTTTCAGAATTTTATTTTAAATTACTGAACTTCAAATCCCTGTGATATTTATTTCAATTTAAAACACACACACTCACAGACAAGTGAATTTATATCTAAGTCTTTAAATAATTTATTTTACAACAAGAAAATTACCAAGAAACAGCTGATTTCTCCATACTGCCTGGGTTTTTTTTTCTTTCAACGCCCGAATAGTCAGCCCTTTAATAATTTAAATTTAACGGTTTGACAGATTGCGGGAAAATAATCGCAATATCGCTGACCAATTTCGCAGCGTAAAAATCCGAATCATCCCGAAATGTACTGCGCTGCTGGTCCAGGTTGTTGTCCTTTTCTCGGATTCGCATATATTTCAAACAAATAAACATACAAAGGAGGATTATTTTCACGACAATTTTGTATATTTCGATAGAGAAATATATATTTGAGTGATTCCGTATGTTAACTTCATAGATTTATTTGAATGATTTGAAAAAACGGAGTTGAAGCGAGTCGACCCCTGAAAAGATGTCCACCCTTGTTGATAGTGTATGTACAGTGTGTGTGTGTGGTGTGTGTGGTGTGTGTGTGTATGGGAGCAAGTCCCTGTGCGTAGTCGAAAAGGAATGCATATTGAAATAATCGAAAACATTTGATTTTTTTTCTTTTAAATGCTTTTAGTAATTCTGAAATCTGAAATAATGTACATTTTTTTATGCTTTTCGGTGGATAACCTAGAAATAACAATGGATTATGGGGCCTATCCTGATATTTTCACTATTTTGAACATAGAAATTATCAGGAAAACAGTGAAATTAGCAGGAACTTGAACCCGACCCTATGTTATAAATTGATCGGAGCGTCAATTGTGCTGGGTTTAATGCAAGAAATGACGTCGTAAATAACATCATGAACGCGAGGTAATCTTGCCAATTTTGACGTCTTTTGTGAATTAGATAGCTTATTCTGGTCTTTATAGTATTAGATAAAAAGAAAAATTGTTTGGTTTGGTGAAAGATCGATGTATAATTTCATTCGTGAAAAAAAGCATTTTCACTCATGGCTTCGCCACTCGTGAAAATATCACTTTTTATGCCCACTCAGTGGAATTCTTAATCGATTTTACACCAAAACAAACAATTATCATCTATAAATAAATTACCTAACGCCGTGTGCCGTCTTTCTTTCTGCGAAATGTCCCAATAGAACATAAAATGGCATTTCTTTTCTTAACCCTTTCCCTCATAGAGAAAACCATGAAAAGACCTATGCGAACATCATAAAACCAGTTCAGTTTAGTTTCTTAGGCCAAAGAAAGTATTAAGAATCAATTCACGAAAAACTTTAGTTAAATCTAATCTAAATTTCTAGTACCACTTAAACTACAAAGTATTCCCGAAAAGCATTTTTATCACGATGTGCAGTTGTCTCTAGATAAAATATGAGCTGTAAAACACTGATGTCAAGTGACAGTGTACCCGACTGCGGATCCGACGGTTGTGGGTATGAATCCCGTTTGGGGCAAGAAAATGTTCATGGCCCTCACAGGCGCAAAGTACTGGTCCAACCTATGAACACCTGAGATAGATAAGTTTTAGTTAATTAAACGGTCTTTTTCCATAAAAAATGACTTTCTCCATTTTCCTCATAAATCAAATTCATAAACGACATAGACCAAATTAAGAAAACTACAATATCAACTGGATATTTGGAAATACATTTTATAAACATGTTTAATACCAGGGTCGAATACCACCAACAATACTTAGTGCTAAAAAATGATATAGGCGAATTCCATTAGTCTTGTTTCTCTCAGTATAAAAATACCCAAATATTTCATTTCTTAACAATTTTTGTTAGTTATTAATGCAATAATATGTTTCTGCTTTGTCACGTATTTAAATATTTCATAAAATATTAATGGTGGAATGTGTACCTACCTAGTTTAAGAAATTAAGTATTACTTAGCGCTAAGTAGTATTGATGGAATTCGAGCCAGGTCATTGAAATAACGAGAAGGGAAAAGGGGAGGGATACATTTTGAAAGAGGTAAACATTTTAACAAATTACTGTCTCTTATGGTGTAAAAACTGAAAATAAAAATGATAACCAATTTAGCAAGAAAAATAACCAAATGCATTGAATGTTTCTGAAATTGCTATCCATATACATGTATTCAGGTTTAATTGAAAATGGCTTACCTTACGGTTTTATGGCTGTTACTGAGCTGCCGGTTTTGAATAATTTGGACATTTGAACTACGGAGTTTTCCTAAATGCGATTACGTATTGCATTGACATATATCAGAATTTTGCTTTAGGTGATCACTTTAAAAGATGAATAAACTTAAACAAGTGCTGTGTATGATTTGTTCGGTAATTCATGAGACCCTTGGATCTAAATGAAAAAGGCTAATGCGAAATCTCATAATCATTTGTTTTCCTCACACGGCATGAAAACTGAAACTAGATTTGAATCAAGTATTAAATAAATGTATACAGTGACATACCTCACCATACACTATATGTAAATAGCCTATTCCAAGTCAGTTATTCCATCTATAGAATTGGGTCACCAATATGAAGGTTTACTTTTAATAAAATATCTGATAAGAAATGCTTTCAATCTTTTGAAGTAGTCAATAAAATTATAGAGGTAGGTAACAGGTAACATTCGATCGTAGCGTTTAGAAAACAGGTGTTCATGTCCCAACTCTATCGGCTAGGGACTGTATTCATAAAATAACTTAAGTCGTATGTTTTGCTTAAGTCAAATATCTGTTATTTCTTTTGGATAATGTTTCAGATTTATCAAATTAATCATCATCCCTCAATTTTTAAATCTATCTATAATGGAAACATTTGTAACCTACAACTGTTAAATCACCTGATAGGTTTGAGAGATAAAAATTACAGAGGACATTGGATCTATGTACTGGTCCCAATGCCCGAGTGGTTAGAACGTCAATCCGCGTTCGATCCGCGGCCGGGATGTACCAGCGTCCTTAAATGGTTTAAGTATATGTACCCCTTGTACTTGGCGTTCCCAGGGCACGTTTCACTAAATCACTCGGTACAATGTTGGGTGAAACGGTCCCCTGCACTGGCTGGCCTCGTGTCCGGGTCATACGACTGAATGACATCGTACCATCTATTCTACGGTGCGTTATCTGAGGAAGGCAACACTATATCTGTCTCCTGTCTCATTTTAACAAAAAAAAAAAAAAAAAAAAAAAAAAAGTAAAAAAAATAACTGTAATACTGTCGGCATGTGGACATTAAACCTAAGCAGACAAATAAAAATGCCTGTGGTACATATACTTAGGGATTGTTATATTTAGAAATAGAATTTATGCACATCTGAATTGAGACAGTAAATATACAGTTGGACCTGTACTAGCGGTCACCTGTACTAAGCGGTCAACTTGCATTTAGCGGTCAATTTTAATACATGTATTACTAAACTTTTTGTTATAAATTTAAACTTCATATAGAGGTCATCTCTGTTAAGCGGCCACTTTCTCTTGTTTCCTTGACTGACCGCTTAAGACAGATTTGACTGTCTATATGTTCTTTCAGAGTGAACATGTGCATACGGAACACTACTTTTTACAGGAGTACATCTTCATGTACGGAAGATGGGTTGCTGTTCTGATTAAGAAATGTTACGGATATTTTTTTCACGCTTAAAAATTGATTCTTCCAGTGCAAAATAATGGTAAAAGAAAACATGTTAACAAACGATAACACATTATAAGCAGTAACGGTTATGATTTAAACGCCTGTGTAACAAATTTCACTCGTTTTCGTTAGTTTAGAATCACATTGCATGGATCCGCGCTAAGCGCGGAGAGGTACAGTTAAATATACAATTAGTAAAGCCTGATTTCGTTTTTAGACTGGCGGCTGGCCGCCAGTCTTATGCTGAAATTCGAAATCAGGCCTTTCTGATTTGCATATTTTCCACAACATTTTTAACTGTAGCACTCCGCGCTTTGTACGGACCCATACAATGCAAGCTGAGCTAACGAAAGCGAGTGGAGTGTGTTACACAGATGTGTTGCAACGACGTTTAAATGACATTTAGAAACTCTTTTAATGTGTAAAGTTTGTGTGTCCACTCTTCTTTTACAAATTCCCCAAGCTGAATACAACCATTTTCAGCGTGAACAAAATACCTGCGTCGTTTACAAAACAGAGATTTAACCCAACTGGAGTACATGTAGATCTATACATGCAATCAAGAAAAATAGTGCTTTGCATAAGTACGTCATTAACCCAAAGTAGTTCAGCAGCGTTTCGCACGATAATGATATATTTCATTTCGTTGCATTTCTGTCTTCTCATAACATCAATAGCCACGCAAAAGCTAGAACAGTGGAAAAAAGCGGTCATAATTTAGTGGAATGGAAGATCACGTGACCCAATGTTTTGAAGTGGTAGGCCTAAAACACGCATTGAAAATTTATGGAGCAATGGACGCAATGAAACTATTACCTAGCAATGGAAATTTTATTTTCAGAATAGCAGTATTAAATGCCATAAAACTACTTTTAAACCATCTATAACTGTTTAATTATATATTTAATTTTAAAAATGACTGCGAATAAACTAGAGTTATTAATTTGAGATTATATATACATATATGGAGCAATGGAAATGTTGGAAATTTTTTCAGAAAACATTATTAAATGCCATAAATCTATTTTAAACCACATGTTACTGTCTTCTTATATATAAACATTAATTTAAGACAATAGCATACGAATTAACTTGGTGGAGTTATTAAATTGGAGACTATATATATATATATATATATATATTCATATAGGCTTCGGCGCAATGGAAAGTCCATTGCATTGTGCCTCAATAAAACACGCAAAGGAAGTTTGCTAGACACAATGAGTTGAAATTTGTTATATTATTCTTGCATGGATTCAATGAGTTGAAATTTGTTATATTATTCTTGCATGGATTAAAATAAGAATACAATACTAATGCTCTGGCATACGCTTTTTAATATGTTCAATCTAAATAAAGCAGACACACGTACGATGTTTACACTGCTAGCTCCGCTCTCCAGGTCAGGTATAAATTAATGGACAGTGTATCCAGATAAACAGGATAATAATAATATAATGTTTTAAATTTAATGAATATTATTAATTTGTGTATCTATATCATCAAGATTTTTCATATACCGCGCAATGTAAATAACCGCGAAATGGAAATTCCATTGCACCTTAAAAATACCACGCAGATGAAAGTTATATGTTCATATGCAAACTCGTACCAACGGCAAGTTATGAATGTTATTTATATGTATTAGATACTCCAAATTAAAACTGTTCAATTCATTATAAATTTGTCATGTACCATACTATACACAGCGGATCCATTTTTCAGTGATACCGGTATACCCATACAGCTTTGACTGGCGCGTGTACATTGTATGCCACATTTCCAGTAAATTAATCAAACACGCGCATGCTGACGCAATAGAAGTATGAAGAAGGAAATTTAATATTAAGTTTAGGCTTCTTTCCAAATCACCATCATCAGCATGTAATAATTTTATATTATGAAAAAAAAAAAGATTGATATATTTATAATCAATACAATTTAGAACTGTTAATTGTGTGTGTGTGTGTGTGTGTGGTATTGACACGTGCCATTAAGGGCCTTCTTCACTCCTTATCAACCGGGAAGGGCGGTGGGACTTAAACCCAACAAACAAACAACTGGGAAGGGTGTGCTCGAGTCAATATTCTAGATTACGTTAGTCGTTGCTTCTGTTCATCATCATCATCATCATAGGCATGGGATTGATTTTAGACTTCATAAATATAAAGGGTCAGAATATCAAGGTTTATCATTTTTACTATTTTATATTTAGGGCATTTGAAGTCAATTCCATAGTCGAGCGTTCTGTACTCTGACAGCTCTTGTTCAATATATAGTTTAGATGTATGTTTTTAATTTTGATTATCGTGTTCTAATGTTTAATAAAAAAAAAATAATTATCTTTTCTTGTTTCTTATCTGACAACTGAAAAACTGATACTGACCACATACCCTCCTTTATAAACAGATTAGAATCCAGCATATAACCTATTTTGGTTACAATCTAGCGCTCTTGCTGCTCACCACAACCAACCCGCCGACAGTCTATCAGTGCCTTCGGCGCTTTGATTCAGCATAAAGATAGATCGTCTACACCGTAGTAAATCATCGCAGCGTGAATACACTGTCACTGCTCCCTCATAACAACGAACTGCAATGATTAACACTAGGCTTCTAAATATAATAATCATATTTTAAACGGGTTTTGAACGAATGAGAACCGGCTTGATAATTGTTTGTTTACTTACACCTTATCACTGCGAGACTGACCGAGTCTCCAGAGGTCGACTTATGGTATTAAACCATTATGATTTTTTTCACGTTTTATGTATGACTGTATCAATTCTATCATGTAGTATCATATGATGTATACAGACATGTTTTTAATATTTTTTCTTTGTGTATATTTTTCTATACAAGTGTTTTTTATTTTCACATTATTTATATTAAAAAAATCCACTATAGTTATTTACAATGCTAGTGTAATTATCAAGAATAGCAAACACGTTAAAAGTGTCACAGAGTCAACGTTACTGAGTAAAGGGACTGGGTGTGGTACCATGCCACCTGTCTACGACGTGGCATCCAGTTGAGTCAGCACTATATTTTATATCATGTAGATGTATTATTAAGTCCCAAATCACTAAGATCATGTTTGTGGATATTAATTTAGCAAAACATTTTCACTTCCATCATCGACATCCTGGGTGATTTACATGAATAATGAGAACATGATAATCTTACAACCGTTGAAATCTAATTTTGGACCCAGTGACTAGACGAATTCAAAACAACATCTCTTCACATACATCTATCATATTACACACGCACAAAGTCTTGTATTACCATCTTATCCCATGTGTGACTCATACCTCACTATTGCGGTTTGTACCTCGATCTGTATGTAAAAATGTTGTAGTAGCGAGGTACATTTTCCGAGGTATACCTCGGTATGTAATTCAATGAAACTAAACATTTTTTCCAGCCCCAACCCCAAACCAAACATAAAAGGCTACATACATAAAGAACCCTAACCCTTACCCCGACCCAGACACACACAAAAAAATACAAATCTCTACCTCACAAGATTAGCTATACAAATGCACACACACACACACACACACACACACACACATGACAATGTCCCATTCATGCAGCAGTAACTCTAATCATTTTAAGGAGTGTGCTGAAAAAAAAGAGGTTTAAGCGGAGTATGAGAATCTAAAATATTTATTTCACGGCCTAGAGTAAAGCTGTATAAGGTGTTCTACACCAGCGAATCACCGATTGAAAAGACCTGTAGCTTTCCTTGTAAAACTATCTTATAAGTTAAACATTTGATTTTAAATACCCGACCCGGGTAGTCTGTTCTATGTTTGTTTGACGTGTAAAGGAATATAAAGCGGATACGTGTGTATGCAAGAAACTTAAGTAAGTTTGATAGTAGAAATAATGTAGATTTGAAGATCTTTTTTTTGGTTGGAATTTGGGGCCTCTTAATTAAATATAAATTGAGTATAAAAAAGTGAAAAATTATCACCAACACATGATAAATGATGATGAAAATTATTCAAAATATCATCAACATAAGGATGTATGTTACCAAAATAGCATTATCATTTTAATTTTTTTTTTTGCAGAATCATTTTAATCAAATTATACAAAGAATCAGTGCGTTTGAGGATAAAATATAAGAAAAAAATTGAATTAAGTAAATAATTGGCAATGCACTGACTATGTTTTACTACCAAGTACAATTTCAAACATCTTTTGAAAGACACAATCGACTGGCATTTCTTTATTTTCAACGGAATCGAGTTCCATAGCTTTGAGGCAACAACTGCGAGATTTATTTTATGATAAGCCAGTACTCTTACCCTGGGGAACCAGTACATTAACCCTGGGGAACCTGTACTTAAACCCTGGGAAACAAGTACATTAACCCTGGGAACCAGCAAAGACGATGAGTCAGGCTATGGCCTATGTATGTTCTCAAAAATACCAAACATATCAAAACGTATTATTCAAATCTCAACTCTATACATGATTCAGAATGGATTTGATCAAAATATTTGACAGCTAGAGCTTTGAGTTGCAGTTCATTTTTCCCGAGAATTGATCGCGATCATAACGTTTGAAATAACCTTCGTACTTTTTTATGTTTTCTTTGTGGCAGTTAAATCAAAAATATAAACGCTGCTAACTTATCAAATAATAATATTTCTGTGTTATAGCAGTTCCATTTAAGGCCCATAATTCATTCAAAAGCAGTGTATAATCTTCTAACAGAAAATCTGAATGTGTTTAATAGATTTGTTAAGAGATGCAATCTGTACATACTCGTTGGCGACAACATTACTACAACGCATAAATAAGAAAGAATTATGTACTTAAAAAAATCAACAAATTTAACGCGTTTAACTCTTATTTTCACCAGATATTTGCACTTTATGTACCATTTTTGTTAGTCTTCAACATGTCAATGTTATTTTATTATATTTTTTTTCATGAAAAATATATCAATATGAAATATATAAAACGTATTTGTCGTTAAATTTATGAGATGTAATATACTAGGAAGTGAAATGTAATATAAGCGAAACTTAATAAAGTTCATTTAGTGGGATTCGATCTAGTTCAGCAGACGAGCACTTAACTAAATGCGCAAATGGAGTCTGTTGTTATTGTAACGTGTCCGAGCAATGTGAATCAAAGCGCTGAGCGCGCTGAAAGACTGCATGCGATCAAAACAATATCAGGGATGAATTATAAAACCTGTACTTTATACATATTGAAACTGTTTAAAGATAAATGATTAACCACCTATAACTTTCTGATCAGTGCGTGTTTTAAAAATTCTTCATAAATGTTAGAGAGTAAATTCAAAGGCCATAACACCTTGTCAGCTGGGCCGATATCAGCCAAGAAAGAACAAATGAGTATGCTTGAGTTTAAACATAGATTTTCTTTTTCAATTTTCCGATTTTCAAGGGCCATAACTCTACACCTATTATTCAAATATCTGTCATAATTAAACTTGTAATTTCATGTTTCTAGTACATAGTAACCAAACCTTTATGTGTATTTGAAGACATCTGATAAAAATGGATCGAAATTTGAATTGACCATACAATATTAAAATATTTGAATACAATAAAATGAAAGTGCAGATACACATGCAACTACATCTCAATTTAAACCTCCAATGAACATTTTAGGAATGTCGCTCTAGAATTTGGTAGCGGACTTCAACTCCAGTGTCATAATTGACGTCATATGAATATCAAAAACATTGCATTTACATGGAACAAACGCGTCCTTTTGAACTGCTGTACTTAAAGATCTTTTTTTTCAGCATTCACATGCGCACTGGAAAGCGATGGAGGAATAACGATAACACCATAGCATGACTGCGCAAACGCAAAGATGCAATTATGATAATGCGATAGGACAATAATGAGAACGCAATAATGATACCGGTACAGTACAACAGTATGATATTATGATCATGAAAACGCGACGCACTATGATGAAAGAAAATAAGTTTCAGTAGTAAATTTCATCATCGCACTATCGCATTGTCGCATTTTCATTATTGTTCTGTCGCATGAACAGTATCATGCTATCGCGTTTTCGTCATCTTAGTATCGAATATCGCGTTTTGTATCAACGCATTCAATGACAATGGCCCTAATGAGATTCTGTACAAAGTAGCAACTGGAGCTAACACTTAAGGTGATAAATACCCCCATACTGCTACACAAAATTGCTCTCCACAAAGTGACAGAATTTGATACAGCTAATGAAAACTATGACAATAACAGGGAGATCAAACATCAACTTTGCAAAGCAACCTAAAATGTGCCAACATTTCATTGTGCACTCTGCTACCAATGGTAACATTTTGCAAAAAGATGCTATTGCTCTGAGAACTGGTAAAGTTACCAAACGGTAATAAAAAAAATAACAATATCAAAAATATAATTATTTACATCTGTGCTTAGCATACGTGCAGACAGATAAGATTAAGAACATAGTAATTATTGAAATCCTTCCAGTAGTAATTGAGAAATAGCGCAAAAGAATCAAAGGTTCAAACTCAGAAAACAAATGTTCAATCTAACATGAGTACAAATTGAAATAGCATGGACAAAGAAAGCTCCAGAAAATCATCAATGGACCATAAATCAGAGAATGTTTTTCTCAACCGTAACAAGAGCAAAATATGTACATCTGTGCTTCCTAGTGAAACTTCCTATGAAGTTTGATTGAAATTCATCCAATAGTTATTGACAAATAGCGTGGACAAAGAGAGCTCCAGAAATTCATTAAAGGAATACGCTCGGCTGATAACAACTAGGTTTTAATTGAAAGATATTGATGTAGATAAACCAATTTAATCACTCATTTCATTGAATCAATCGTAATAAGAAAGAAATTGCAAGTTAAAGACGTCTATTTACACCAATTTGCTCCGAGACATGGGCGCAGACATTGTTTACGTCTCGTGGTCTCGCGAGACTTTTTTTCAACAATCGTGACGTCACAGACACACTTCCGGTTGCGTACATACATTGAAATATAGAAGGGAATACGTGTGTTGTGGAGAAATTGTTTGAAAAATGTTATTATTTGAATACGATGAAAATATATTATTAAAAGATTAAACTATGATCATTTTATTGTTTTCTTACTCGTGAGTGAGAGAGTCTGGAGCCCTCGTCCTATGACCTTTGTATGCCAGAATGGTAATGAATGCAACTTCTAAAACAGAATCATTCAGAACTAAGGTGTGAAAGTCGGTATGGTTCGTAATGCACGTAAGTTCATCTAAATTTCCAACAACCAAGTCACTCGATTTGCAACATACATTTTCCATATTGGATGGC
>CM037793.1:43764496-43814496 GCA_021229015.1 Solen grandis
AGCTAACATAAGCCATATAAAGACGATTTTAGGTTTTTATATTATAACCTTTGGCTTAATTGGTGCTGGAATAATTGTTTAATTTTTTTTATATGATTTAGTTTTGTTATTTTAGTTTTGTCTACAAGGTGGTAATTATTAAATATTTTGACTAGTGCACCCATTACGCTATCTGGTGAGATGTAAGATTTCAGGTGGCAAACGGCCGGGTAGCAGTAAGAGAAATACGTTAAGTACTTAAGGTAAGGTGACTAGTGCACCCAGAAAGCATTGCGCTATCTGGTGTGGTGTAACTTGGTAGGGTTTAAAGAGATTTTTTTTTGAAGCTCAGAGTTGAAAATATAGAAAATCAAAGCGCGGAAGGCACTGAAGTTGTGTGTGTGTCTCAAGTGGAAGAGGGTTTGACGAGCTGCAGATATGCAGGGTAACTTAGTTTATGCCAAATATCAAACTTATATTAAAATAATTAAAAGATTGTTCATTGTAGGCTATAGAAATTGGGAGAATAAGAGTGGCGATGTGCTAATTGTTAACAGTTTGATGAAACAAATGCATGGTGCGTTCATCTTTAATTTATTGTAATGACAATTTTAAAGCAACGTTTAAGCGGGGTTATTGACACTGACCCCCCACCCCCGTGTTTTAAATTATATTAACGTTGATAAACAAAAGAAATTCGACAATACTGTTCTCTTAGCACTATCAGCGCTTTAATTTGAACTACCGAGCAACGGCACAGTTTCTATTTGTAGATGCATACTGTGTCCTTAGTAACTTGGATAGCAGAAATATACAGGTATCAGCCATTCCATAGAGCAACAAATAACCCATGGAGGTATCTCTGATGTATCTGAGATAGTTTGATGTGATTATTAGTAGGTTAACTAAATCGTGTTATATACATACATACATACATACTTAATCACACTTCTATAGGTCTGGCGTAAATTCCATCAACAATACTTGAGGCTAAAAAATACTTAAATTCTCAAAGCAAGCAAATACAAATTCCACCATTACTATTTTATGAGGGGGCCGCCGTGGCCGAGCGGTTACAGTCGTGGACTACAAATCTCTCAGCCCCTCACCGCTGTTAGTTCGAATCCCGGTACGGACTTCGGATTTTTCATGTGAGGAAGCCTTCCAGCTGGCTTGCGGTAGGTCGGTGGTTCTACCCGGGCACCTCTGTGTACTCGGAGTCTTCCTCCACCTGTAATTAGCTGGACGTCGCTATATGACTGAAATACTATCGCAGCGACGGTAAACCCCAATACAACAACAATACAACAACAACCATTCCATAGAGCAACAAATAACCCATGGAGGTATCTCTGATGTATCTGAGATAGTTTGATGTGATTATTAGTAGGTTACACGGATTTGTAACGGAATTCAAGCTTTCTATTATTCTATACGGGCCATTGTAACACCACTAAATAACCGAAACGTGCACATCTACCATCCAAATTCAGTCACGAGCCACCTTTACATCGACAGAAACTACAATGTATACTCCTCCGCATGGTAAAGTGACAATTACGCAGCATCATAGGGAAATTAGTTCTTTTGTGCTTTTATGCTACATACAATTGTTGTTTCCCGTAAATATTTATTTTTTACTCAAAATTGAGTTTTCAACACTTTGGCTGAATCACAGCATACCTGTGTTGTAGAATTCTGTTCAATTTTTCTATCATTCATACAAAATTAAGAAGTTATTCGGTTTTAAATGTAGAGAATTGGACCCTCAGAATATAGGTACTATAGTTGTGAGTGACTACGTTACGCACACCTAAAAAGTGAAGACTGACTTGTTAAATTTCGTTTAGGCTATAGGGATAGTTTTGTGTTCAGTATTAAACTAGGGAGTTAAATTCAGTTTGTTTTTATCTTTGTTACATTGTTACAATCCTTTGTAAATAAGATCTGTATACATTTCATAGCTTAACTTTAACTTATCTAATCATACGACTAGAAGAGTCACAAGAAAAAAATAGTTTTACATATCTATAGTTTTTAGACTGCATGCGCATGCGCAAGCAGTCTTTAGAACCACACTCTCAGGTCGATTGACGACATCTGGCACGTCAATTTTAACATTTCGTAGTATTACTACGCAGAAGAAGTCCTGAGGTTAAAAAATAGTTCATATTGAAACCTGTCGGGTAAGAGAGGAAACTCCAATATTTTCAAAATTTCGTTCAGCACTAGAAAAAATGTAATTATCTATTCAGTATATTCGCTACAGTATTTTATTTAGAACATGTAACGTAAGCGGCATCTGTCAAGTTAGGTCTACTTTTGGTATGTAGAATTACCGAAATCATATTGATACCGCCAAAATAAAAGCCACAAAAGCATAAATTTCACAAGAACTTTAAAAAAAACAACATATGATATAATTTGAATCAAACGTGTGATGAAATATTGAAGCTTTATTCATCTTTGATGAAAGTTTTTAGTTAAATATGTATAGCTATAAAGTAAGAAGTGCATTTCGGTTTTTCTTGTATACATTTCGGTTTTTCTTTGTATTTCGTCATTTCTAATAACTACCACCCCACCAACTACGTTGATAGCGAATGACAATGGAATGAGAGAACATAGTTTCCAGTGAAGTTCGAAGTAATTTGAAAATCAGTATCTATCAGACCGATCGATTCGAAAATCGATTTTACCTATCATTGCAATTTAAAGGTTTGTTCTTAAATTTGTTTCATTTTTTATCGCCATAACAGTCAGCTTAATCCACATTTGTGTACCCGTAATTTGTGATATCGTTCTACTTTCGATTTGGCGATATCCCCTACGTGACACCCAGTACAAAAAATAGCATGTCGCGCTGAGCGGCTCATTGATGGGACTACAGTCAGCTAGGTCTAGTCTTTTTGATTCAAAACAATGATGTTACCTTTTATTTTGTATTTATTATTTTGTAGTGTCTACATCTACATTTTTTATTTGTTCATCTTTCTTTCTGTCGCTCGTCCTCGTACTTTCCGGATTTCTGTTACTATTTAAGCTTCCGTGTATACTAGAGCTATATTTATGCAGGGTTTATGTAGATCTATATGCATAAAGCATAACTGGATCAAACAATGAATTAATTTATAATATTTATAAACAATGATAGATATTGTATGAGATTGAGAATCACACTGAGTTTAGACTAGAGGCATGAATATAATATAACAATTAAAGAAAAACTTTAAATCCAGACATAGATTTGAACCTATGACCCCTCAAATGGTTTAAGTAAGAATGAATTCATAATTACCGCTTGTTCTAATGACTAATTAATACTTTTTGGGTTATTTAAAGGCCATAGAAAATAACATCCACCTAGCTCATATTCTAAATTAATTGGGCTCTAAGTAGCAACAACCAGGCATTTTTTTAAAGAGAAACAAATCCACAGAACTTTATATTTTATTGAAGCTTACAACAAAAGGATTCTAAAAATGTATAGTTTGACTATTTGCAACTCCACACAATCCAAAATAGTCCTGGCAAATTATGTAAAAAAAACACTCTCAAAATCAGGCCATTTTCAGTTCTCTAGAAAAAATGACCTCACTCAATTGTCATCTGGATCTGAACATCTGCGGAGATTTTTTGGTATCAAACTGTTCTATGCACTTACTTCTAATAAAATGCAGTGGAAATTTGAGGAAAATCCATCCAGATAGTGCTTGACAGTGTTCCAAAGTCGCCAAAAATATACCTGAAATAGAGAAAAATGGGATTCTTTTAGTCAAATATGCAAATTCAAGTTTATTTTTGTATTCAACTTATTTCTTTTATATTTATAAGCCATATAAATACCATAAATTATGGAAGTTTTCATAAAGTATGACAATGAAGTTCTTTATAACCTAAAAAATCTACATACATTTACCCCACCCACAATTTTACTAAGGAATGTATTAAATTTTATTTATTTTTTTTATTTTATTATATTATTTTTTTATTTTTTTTTTTTTTAAATACTCAGTTATCAGAGTATAACTACAATGCAGTGGTGCTAGTAATAACCATTAGCATATGCTCAATTTTCAAACAGTGTAGATCCAGATCAGCTGGCTCACAACTGTGTCAGCTGATTTGGGTCTGCACTGTTTGCTGTTGAATCAGTACAGTAGGTGAGGTTTCATAAAAAAAATTTTTTGGAAAGGTTAACCTACACTGAACAATTTCCGGAACTGAGCTGCAAGAGAAAAAAGCTCATACCTTGAGCATAGAAACTAAACAAAGCTCATACCTTGAGCATAAAAACTGAACAAAGCTCATACCTTGAGCATAAAAACTAAACAAAGCTCATACCTTGAGCTAAGAAAGTAAACAATCTTTCCATTGTTAAAAATAATGAAAGAAACAACCTTGTTCAACTGTGCTCACTTATTTAAGATGCACTGAATGTCTCCCTTGAATTTTTCCAACAGATGTAAATGTATGGAACAAAATAATTTCAATGATGAATGAAATCATGTTGTTTCTTTCATAACAGGGAGGGGGTGATGAACTGTCTGGAAAGGGTTACTTGAAAATGTAACCTACATGTTTTTAAAAATGGGGACATCTTCAAATTATGATCTTCACATCAGATTCTGGAAAACAGCTCAAAAATTCTTTCAAAAGCAGAAAATATTATATACATCCATTATATACAGCCTTGAAAATACTTGTCTTGGACATTTAATTCAGACTTTCAACTAGAATGTTCAGATCTCCCTTTTTATAGTCTTCACATAAATTATACACATAAATGGCATCATCATTGTCATATTTGATATTGTACCACTCACTGAAACCGGGCACAACTGAGATCACCGTACCAGTGTATTTAATTTGATTCTCAAATGTGTGTTCCACTCGTTTCCCCACAAGAAGTGGTATGTCTTGCATTTCTTTTTCCGTGGTTGGTATATCCAAACAAGAAGTTATCAGCTGAAGTACATTTTCTAAGGTCAAAGGATTGATTCTTTTTCAATCCAATGGCAACACATTTAAAAACAGTAAGAGCAAAATGATTAAGTAAGAGAAATGTAAAGCCAGACCAGGACTTGAGTGGGTGCATTTACATTAATATTTTATTTAGGGTCACATGCTGCATTTAGTATTTGTCCTTGAAATCATTTGACATAACAAATTGCTATATTAATGACAAACCAAAGGGCGATATATACAGATGAACTATACTGAAATGGCCCACCTTTTAGGCACCAAATGTAACAGATGAAACAGAATGTAAAGCTGGACCAGGATTCAAACCCAGGACACTTGACATACAATGTGAGAGCTCTACAGACTGATATACAGAATTGCTAATAAAAATCTTGTACTGATAAAGGTTACTAGTGGGCTGTTATTTTATCTAGTATGAAAATATAGTTATTGGAATGCTTACACAGATCTCACAGCGACAAGGGTAACTACTAGGACATTACATAACCATGTGTAGAAAATGTGAGGATAGATCAGGATTTGAACCTGAGACACAGCACTTACATGTTTTGAGCTCAACCATCTATTAACTACCATACTGCTTACACATTATAATTTTGGCTACTTGAAGTAAATGAAGACATCTGCTGAAGGCTTGAGATCTTACTTGTTAAACAGTTTCTCAATGGGCCTAAATAAACAACTGTTGGAATATATGATCCTTGCTGACTGACTGTAATCCTACAGACATATCCTGTCAGTCTTGTTCGTCAAGTACCTAGAGTATTCTTCCACTAACCCAGGTGTTGTAGGTTCATGCATAGCCATGACATACCATAGTCCTGAAACATGGAACTGGTTTAGCATCATTATTTGAGATTCAGGATAATTTGATGAGTTGTGGTAAACAGGTAATGTCACTTGTCTGTTGGGTGTGATATTACATGAGGCGGCACAATATCTGACTCATGTACATATAGTCCCTAAAATTACTGAAATACTGTTGATGGATCTTTTAATTACTAGGAAGAATTTTTTCATTGCAGTGTTTTCATTTTCCCACCTAGAAACAATTTAGTTATAATTGCATTTGTAGGATAATTAGAAAATGTTATAACAAGGTGGATTAACATTTAAGGTAGTCCAGCCATCATTAATTTATAATCATGATCTGTCAAATGCTTAAAGAGACCTCATTTCAGATGCAAGCATCCAATGATGTGGAGTAATAGGCTGTTTTTCTTTATGTCTATAAAGGCTTGCATTTATTATAAAATTCCCTCTATCACTTTATAGACCTGGATCACAATTCAATGATGGATGGTATGCAAGTTTATCCCTTAAAAGTTGGGTACCAAATATTTAAATTTGATTCTTGTATTTAGTCTTCTAGATATAAAGAACAGTTAGCAGTGTACCAGGAAATGTTTGATAACTCAGGACATTGTATCATGTCACTTATCTAATGGCCAGATATCACAGAGAGGCAAGAGTAATATGGTTTTAACATGCTGACAAAAGTCCACTTCAGAAAAAATAGCTAGAATTTTCCTGACTGAGTTTTCTACAGTCTTTTAATGACAGATCAGCCTTTGATTTGAATGAAATAGATTTGATTATGAAATTCTGAAATTTTGTGCTTATGCTGCCCTTGGCACTTTACTAAAACTACTCTTACAAAACTAGTATAATTAAGTCACTATACTGTATTCATGTGAGGCTGATGCTGTTGTTGCCATAAGACAGGTTTCAAGTGATACCAGCACTTTAAAAAAACAAAAACAATTATTTAAAATTCATTTTGCACATCAAATGGAATTATATGATAGTTTTAATACCTGTTCAGACTCTGTGTGTTTCTTCTTTTAAATTCCTCTTCAGATAGGAATCATTGAACTCCATGAAAAGTTACATATATATAAATTACATTTCAAAAAGCATAGCACAGGCCTCTGTCATTTACATTTATTCCAAATTTCATGTAGTTTATTTATTAAAATTTAAGTATTGTTACATTTTATTCCCATATTAGAATTCCACATTGAGCAACTGCATCCAAGATTCAGTTTTCAACAGATATTCTTACACATTTTGTTTTTCTGGTGCAAGTGATTGTTAATTTGGCTGTAAAAATGGAATGGAAGATGTATTTTTTTAAATTTTACAGGAGAGGGAAAAAACTATCTCATTTTATTACAACCAAATTATACTTACCAATCTCTTGGCAATATATAAAGAAACACTTGCTTCACTTCCTCTTAATTAAGTTTTTTTAATTACACCACCACGAAAAAAGATTTTGGAATAAATGTCACTTAGAACAGTTTCACACTTAAAAAACAAGAATAATGCGGAAAAGTTTAAATGCGAAAAAGGTGTATGTGCACTATTTTAAAATCTCAGTTTCAGTTTAAATAGCCATTTTTCATATACTAGAAGAATTTAACAGGTTTCTGTAATAAAATTTTATACTTCTGGATGAAATGTCACATAGACCTTTTTCAGGTTTAAAATGCTGACATATAGGAAAGTCTTCAAATGTAAGTTACACATATAATTTTGTGAAAAAGTTTTAATATTTGACAGTTTAATTGATTTTTTGATAGTAAATACTGGGATTTAAAGCACTTTGAAGAAGACTTTCATCCGTGATCAAGCCGTTAAGATTGTTGGCACAACCTTTCACTGATCCAGGGTCAGGAGTTTGACAATGGCAGTTTCTTAAAGATAATTTATGGCCATCCAGGACTGGTTTTATTTGGTAAACTGCCTTACTGAAATAATTTTACAAGGATGATATAGATACACAAGTAAATGACTGACTGTTGCCACAAAATTGTCAGGTTAATTTTTAATGGGGGGGAGGGGGGGGGGAAGTAAAATACAAAATCTTTTATTAAATGTTTGAATTAACTTTAATCAAAACTTTGCAAATACAAAAGACATAATTATTTATTTCATTGGTATTCTAATGATAGATATCTTTAATCTTTCATCATGAGCTGCCAGAAGTATCAGGTAGATCAGAATTTGAAACATAATCACAAGGTAATTGATCCAAATTTACTGTGTATATACTTCAAAAAACTTAATTAAAGTGGCACTCATACTTGATAAAAGGATAAAAACTAACATGTTTACATAATTATAGTGCACAGTAATGTGATAAACATACATGTGTATTATATGTAAATCAAACCACAAGCTATAAAAGTCAGGTGGTAATGCACCACTATTATTGCAATCTAGTGATATAAGTAGATTTTACTGGAATTATAATGTTGCTTATACACATTTGCATGTATACTGAATCAAAAAAGAAATGCCCTTTTCTAGAAAATTGATTTTTTTTTTCAATATCAAATGTATTTTTTTCCAAAATCTACATATTGTACCTTTTTATGGCTGTTATGGCTTAACATAACAGTCATGTGATTAGTCGATAAAATCATTGACCGTATCAATGTAATGAAATTAATCACAGGGCTTAATATGTATCTTGCTATTTACAAAAATTTTTTTGCAAAAGAAAATCATTCATATTCTAACAAGTTTCCATTGCAACTTTTGAGTCTGATTGATTACTGCGGTACATCAGACATCCTCGTAACACATACAACTGAACTGTCAAATTGTTTAATTCTTGCATGTATATACTTGATGCACACAATGTTCATCAAACAGATAAGTGTGCATCTGCCTGCTCAGTACAGTAACTGGTTTCATGTGGCAACATTACATAGAAAACATGGTTTGCAGCAGGAATAATATTGTCCAGGCAAAGTGAAATAAGGTCCTTGTATTTGTTGTAACTAATTTTTATATAGCCACTTCTTAGAAAACTAAGATTAAGTACATTAGGGTCAGGTATACTGGTACTTGATCGTCGAATACGTGACACTAGATTTACCACTTTGATGACAGTACTGTCATAAGCATATTTAAAACTGTACTTGTTGGGTTCTTCAAACTCTACTTTTAACACTCGTATTTCGCTCATATACACTTTCTGTCTTTCTTCACTCAAATCAAAAATTTTCAAACACTTTGACAAGACTTTAAAATCATAAAAGTCGTGCAAAGACATCTCATAAACATTATATGGATGTTTGCGTCTAGCGGTCTGTACAATTGCCGCCCACTGAGATGTTGTGTACACATTCAAATGTCTAGATGCATGTTCTACAGCAGCATGAATGCTGTCATTTTCATTGAAGGTGTGCCCTTTCTCAAGATATTTGTGTTCAATTGATTCCAAGTTAAATTTTTTGAGACAGAACCAGATCATAGTAATATAGAACCTATTCTTATTCTGAGCCGAACAATTGTCTGAGTAAAAGATGAACCTTTTACATCCTATGCGAGCTCTTTCTTTAATGAAACTATATACGCATGAGGCAATTTCACATGCACCTCGACCAGCTATAGTCTCGTCCCATATGTAGCAATGGCCATCCCTTGTACCAAGATTGTAAATTGTAAGATTGAAAGTGTTCAGTCTCCTTTTGAAATAAAATGCTGAGGATTTTCCTTGCGGGGTTAGCAAAACTTGTTCTAAATCAAAACAAGCAACAGTAACAGCCTTATCTGTCAGTGCTAAATGTTTGTCATAGACTTTGTTTTCTTGGGCTAATTTGCTGTTTCTGATGTGTTCATTGTACTCTGCTTCCAATTGATCTTTTAACTCTCCAGTTGCATTTCCAAATGAAGTACAAAGATCACACTGGTCTTTAACTGGCCTGTGAAAACTGATATTAAACTCAGTATTAAATATTTTGCGATAAGTGTGAATGGGCACAGTTTCAATTGTAAGAGTGTGGCAATGGTCACAGTACTGTTCATACATATTTTGAACACTTAGTGTAGGGTCAATGTATTGCCTATTTGTGTCTTTACGACAGTAATGTGAATCAATTGTCCTAAAGGACTTGATGTGGTCTCTGACAACATTAAGCTTGCTATCAGGTACTGCATTTACCCTGCTGCCACTAGACCTTCCTCTGCCTTCTTTATCTACCACCCCTTGTAGCTTTAATTTGGAATGGGCCGTACTTATTGATGAGTAGCAGATGTCCAGAGTGTTCAGGAAAAAAAGTTTGCATACATGAATAGACGAATTTGTACTAGGGTTTGGCAAGTGGTATTTGTATGAAAATTTCCTGCGTGATACTAGTTTTTTTCTACCTCTGCATTTCTCAGATTTACTTGCAAACTTTACAATAAACTGTCTCTGCCTGGTTAAACAACCCAACTGCCAATATGAGTGCAAAATCTCTTCCCGCTCATTTGAATTCAGGTGTTCTGAACATTTAAACCTACACCTATCACCACATGCTGGTTTTAACACTCTTCTCTTAACAATCTTACCATACCTATTAAATAACTCTGCCCTTCATTACGTCTTTGTTTCGCTCTATTTACTTTCCAATTTGACTCATCCCTTACCCTCTTTCGTCCCCGTCCACTTTCTTTAACATACTCACAACTAACTGCTTGTTTTGATTTCTGTGTCTGATCTACACCAGAGACTGGAATCTCTGTAGATGTACTTCCTAAAAATCTACTGTGTCTACGCCCTTTAAAAACCCTCTGATTCTGTTTGGAAACAAAACTCAAAGGCATATTGTCTTCAATGTCACTCACATCACTATGGCTTATCACATAATCTATAGTATCACTGTCGTTATTGTCACTGAAAGTTTCAATATCAATAGATTGAAGAAATTCAGCTGAGTTATTAAGATTTACCAAATTCTCATCTATCAAAATGTCAACTTCTTCTGTATCCATATCAATAACTCTATCACCTGATCCAGTCCTCATAACACCTTGGGTATGTTCATATACAAAACCCCTTTCACTGCTACAACTAACTCCCCCACCCCTATCAGTAACATAACCTTCTCCAACACTCTGATTAACTACACTGTCACCAACGCCTCCTACAATATCATTCACTACACTGTCCCTCCTCCAACACCCCCAATTTGATTTCACTTCCCATCACTTCCACCTCCAAAAATATCATTTTCTACCACTATATCAGCACTACTGCCAAAATTCTCATTCTCAATATCTTCACCACCACCTCCGACAGTATCATTTACTACAAAAACAACATCATCTATCACACTGTCATCACAACTTCCAACATCATTTTTCTCTATACTGTCACCACCACCTCCAACATTCTCTTTCACTGCACCATCACCACCTCCAACATTCTCTTTCACTGCACCATCACCACCTCCAACATTCTCATTCACTGCACCATCACCACCTCCAACATTCTCTTTCACTGCACCATCACCACCTCCAACATTCTCTTTCACTGCACCATCACCACCTCCAACATTCTCTTTCACTGCACCATCACCACCTCCAACATTCTCTTTCACTGCACCATCACCACCTCCAACATTCTCTTTCACTGCACCATCACCACCTCCAACATTCTTCACTTGCACCACCCCAACATTCTCTTCACTGCACCATCCCACCTCCTTCACTGCACCACCACCTCCACATTCTCTTTCACTGCACACCCCTACTTCACCATCCCACTCCTCCTTCATTCGTCCACTCCCCATACCTTTTCTCTTTCTGTCATCATATACTTGGCTACCATGATTAGTTCCATATTCATTTTTCCCTACAGAAGATGATGCGTTGTTGCAGTCCCCTATATCAGTGTCTCTTTCTGAACACTCTGACGACAAATTGACATCTAAGTCATGCAATACTTGCTTTTTCTTTTCTTCTATCAAATACAGATGACATGTATATTCTCCCTCACTCATAGTTGAAAATCCTGAAAATTCACTTACAGATTCATCAACATGTAGATCAGTTTGAAAGCTTTCATTGTTTTCGAAAAGTAATATATGATTGACCTCAAAACATATTTCTCTGTTGGTGAAAAGAACTGGAGTCAAAAGACAAACATAGTTAACAAAGTTTCTTAAAGAAGAGTGTACTGTTAAACTTGCTTTCCCATCTGCACAGGGCATCCCACAATCATTGCGGCTATGGGAATCAAATAAATAATACCGTCCATCCCTCGTCTTAATGACAGCCATGGTGTAACAATCTACTGTCAGGAAACAGAACTGATTCATCTTTTGTAAAGAATCGTACAAGGTATAAAACGGCATGTCTGTCACTTCCCTTTGTACAGTACCACTGTAAGATTGGGTCAGCTTCATCCGAAATTGAGAAGTTTCTGAAGGTAGTTCGCAGACAAGCAAGAACTTGTCTATCCCAATTGATTGATATAAATGATCACCATCATGCAAAATTTTGTCTAAGTCTCTTGATGTCCAAAAAGATGGTGGATTTTTTGCAGCCCAAAGCATGGCAACAAGACTGTTAGCAGTGCACTGTTTACCAGCACTGACAAACATCTCGTCAGCTTGATGTGTTGAGGCCTGGACAGAAAACATCCTGTAGAAAACAAGATGAAAATCAACATGCTATATTGTAATGTTTTGGCAATATTTTGCTTATACTTAAAGGGAGTATATTGGCATTTTACCCCTAATTCCCTGTCCTAATTACACACACCAGCATGATGATATACCTATAACTTAGAGATATACGCGTCTAAAGTGTCTAATTATATAACCACCTCATTACACCAGGTTTTAAAAGCCACCTTTTTAATTTTGTTTACATTGCCATTTTTAACGAACCGCTTTCTGATTTCTCAATCAATCATTGTACAACATCAGGCATACTCGTTTTCAGGCCTTGCCATTTTCTATTTTTCAATAAATTGACATATTTATTTAACTTATTTATTTAATTTATTTTACGTCGAAAAACAAGTTTTCACAACTTATACTAATCCTTCTCGACGGTTCCTGGATGAGACCAGTACTTTGCGCCTGGGAAGGTCATGAAAAAATCTTGCCCCAGACGGGGATCAAACCCACAACCTTTGGATCGAAAGTCATGTTCTTGACCACTGTACTACATGCAGCGCCCCTAAATAATAATTCCGTATATGCTCGGAAAGTTTATGGAGTTCAGGGTAAACATTGTTCAATACTTTAATGCGTGACATATAAAGTTTTAAGTTACTGTTAAGTCTTTAACTATCTGGTAACTAAAGGTTATAAATCGATACATAATCATTATTTTGTGCATACAGCATACGGGGAAATTCCAGATAAACAGCGTGTTTGCATTTTTTGCCAATATAATCCCTTAAACAATTTTAAAAATGTCTGATTACTGTCATGGGGCAGTGCCTTCCGTCTAAGATAAAATGAATACTTAAACAGTCAGCCAATCTGCAGGGTTGAATTTCAAAATGTGTGTGATCCTGCATTATTTAGTTTCTGAGGAAATTACAGTCCCAAAGATAAAGGTGTTATAGTTTTCTTTCATTACATACCCTTTTTGTATGTCATAATAAAAATTTAATTGTATACAATTGTAAAGATATTTAATTGTTAAGACACTCCATTATTTATGTCAACTCTACATTGTAGAGGACACAATCTATTGTTTCATGTTTAACAGTTTGGACAAGCTCATGTTCTTTACAGTGGATTTGACTTGCAGACTAGCTGCCAAGTGTGACAACTATGTCTAACCACTGCCAGGGCTCAATAAATACATTTTTTACATAAAAAGTAATTTTTTTTTTTCATCATATGGCAGTTATATTATATACAAAGGAATATAATTATGTCCACAGTTTACATGACGAAAATGATACTGCACATTTTATTCTATATGCAAAATTTGATGTGGATTGGTATTGTCCATTATTTTATTAAACAATTCCAAACTATGCAGAACTTGTGTCCTTAAGTATATATTAGTAAGATACCCAGTGTATGATAAGGAAGCCACTATTAAAGTCCCAGGATCACATTGATTTTGCTGATTTAAAATAAATAAATTTAGTGAAAGAATAATGCGTATTCACTCTAATACACTATTGATTGATGTATTGAAGTTATTTCTCCATGAAAAAGAATTGACAGAAAGTCTTTGTTATTTTGGCTATATCATAGAAAAAAAATACCACATTAAATTACTAAAATGTGCATCATTTTAAGAAGTTATGAATGATTTTTGGTACAAATAACGATCATTTTGCTGGTGAGAAATCTTTCTTGGTAAAATAAGAGCTCCCTGTTATTGATCCTGGGACTTTAAGGGAGGGGATGAAAATCAAGCCTTAGATAAACATTTGCCTAAGACTGGTTAAGATAAAGTTTATGTATTTAATCTTAAATCATAAAATATATCTAAAATATTTTCTTACCTTTTCTGTTGCTCTGAATTTCTAGGCACACTTTTTTTTTAAAATTTTAAACCCAAAAAATAATTCTGAAATTATTTCATTTTTATTTGATCCAAGGACAACAATTTGCAAACCTCATGTTGATGACATCACTTATGATGTCATTTATTACATATATTATTCATAAACATTGTATGATAGTGCACATACACTAGTTTCACATTCAATATACTCCTTGTAAATTTAATAATGTTAATGCGAAAAAGGTGTAAGTGACATGTATTTTTTTTACATGTAAGTTTTTCTATCAAACCAAAATGTAATGTAAATTATTTGTATACTGTGTCAAATACTGTTTAAAAGTATATAATTTAAGAGAACTTTGCAGTTCTAATGTCACATAGAGGTTTAAGACCAAATTGGAAATTACCAAAAGTTAAATTTGAAACTAGTGTAAGTGCCTTTGTCACATACACCAGTTTCACATTTAAAAGTTAGAACATTTTCACTTACATCATTTGACACAATTTGCAATACTTTTGTTAAATATTGGAATTTAAAGAAAATACTTTCAGAGCAGATAGGAAGGGTAATTTTACATATGATAACGCAAAAAAGTGGTTTTTGCAAAAAATGTCACATAGACTAGTTTCGCATTCAGCCCTCGAATTGTTCACTGAGTTTGGGCTATTGCTATATCTGATTTAAAATGTTATAGTACACACCAGTACATATCAGTTTATTGACAACTGTAAAAAAACTTTACTATTGTGACATCAAAAAGGATCTAGATAGTAGCAGAATGCATAAATCCAGGTCACAGGTTTGTTGGGTCACCACTTAATTGTTGTTCGCCTTCATCTAGGGTACATGCAAGGGTTATTTGTGTCATGCATGTCTCGGCTGATTTATGAATAAACACAATGATCAGGATGTAAACATGTTAAGTCAGCTGCATGACACTAACTTGAAAGTAGATAATAATTTCTACATTTTAATTTAGATTTCTTATGAATCATTTTATGACTTAAATCTTACAAGTAGATATTGGAGATATATAGATATTGATCTCTCTCTCTCATACCGCACTTGATTTGTTATAAAAAAAATTATTGATTAAGGAATAGAATTCCTGTTTTTCAAGTGTTACTCTAAGTCTTCATGACTTTTTGTCTTACAATAGCAAAGTCCATTACAGGTGGATATCCTTACTTTTCTTTGAAACCAACATTAGTGTAAACATGACAAACTCAATATACATGTCTTTAATTTCTGTATTGGTACAGTTATGTACAACTCAAACACTTGTTACATAGAAGTTTAAGTGTGCCTGATGCTCTCTTTTGATAGATCTGTTTTACTTAAAGGAGCAATGAATATCCAGTTTACATGTAATGAGGGTCAGTGATAGTTTTCCAACTTGTGGGACACCAATTTTGAAAAGGAAAATATATATTTATACCCCCCCCACCCCCCACCCGCCTAACGAAGTTGTAAGGGGGGTATACTGGATTCAGCTTGTCTGTCTGTCTGGCCATCCGTCAGTCTGTCGGTTTCTTTGTCCGGGCCGTAACTCAAAAAGTATAAAAGGCATCAAGATGAAACTTCATATGTGGATTGATCTCATTGAGGGTGAGTGCAGTGACCAAGAACCATAACTCTCTGTCACGTAATTTTGGAGTTATTGCCCTTTGTAAATTTTCATACTTAATTTTTGTCCGGGCCATAACTCAAAAAATATAAAAGGCATCAAGATGAAACTTCATATGTCGATTGATCTCATTGAGGGGGCGTGAAGTGACCATGAACCATAATTCTCTGTCGCGTAATTTTGGAGTTATTGTCCTTTGTAAATTTTCATGCTTAACTTTTTGTTTGGGCTGTTAATCAAAAAGTATAAAATCTTTCAAGATGAAACTTCATATGTGGACAGATCTTATTGAGGGGATGTGCAGTGCCCAAAAACCAAAACTTTCTGTTGCATAATTTTGGAGTTATTGCCCTTTGTAAATTTTCATACTTATTTTTTGTCGGGGCAATAACTCAAAAATTATAAAAGGTATTAAGATGAAACTTCATAGTGGATAGATCTTATTGAGGGGGAGTGCAGTGCCCAAGAACCATAACTTTCTGTTGCATAATTTTGGAGCTATTGCCCTTTGTAAATTTTTATACTTAATTTTTGTCCGGGCCATAACTCAAAATGGATAAGAGATTTCAATATGAAACTTCATATATGGATAGATCTCATTGAAGAGAAGTGCAGTGCCAAAGAACTGTAACCTCCATTTGCGTCATTTAAAAAATTCCTGTGACAAAGCGGTATGCGGGGGTATTTTCGCCATGACAATGGCAGTTCTAGTTTAGAATAGGTTCTGGAGGAGGCAGGTCGGCATCTTTTTATTCCCCTCACAAACTTAGTTTGTGGGGAGGGGGTATATAGGAGTCACTATGTGGTTCAGTTGGTAGCTTTTTTTACGCCCCCACTTGAAAAATGGGCAGCATATAGCATTTCTACTGTTTGTACATCCGTCCGTATGTATGACCAAAACTTTTCCGACCATTAACTGGAGAACTGCAGGACATTGGCCATGACTAGTAGATGAATCTTATTGATTTTGAGGTCACTAGGTGAAGATGATTGTGTACATTAATGTGAAATCCTTGTCCAATCATAAACTGGAGAACCACAGGGCCTCTGTTTGTAAACCATGTAGGGACATTGGCCATGACCAGAAGATGAACCCAATTGATTTTGAGGTCACTAGGTCAAAGTCATTGTTTACATTAGTGTGAAATCCTTGTCCGATCATAACTGGAGAACTGCAGGGCCTGGGTTTGTGAAACCTGGTAGGGACATTGGCCATGACTAGCAGATGAAGCCTATTGATTTTGAGGTCACTAGGTCAAAGGTCAAGGTCATTGTGTACATTAGTATATTATTCTTGCCCAATTATAACTGGAGAACCGGAGGGCCTTAGTTTGTGAAACCTGGTCGGGACATTGGCCATGACCAGCAGATGAACCCTATTGATATTGAGGTCACTAGGTCAAAGGTCAAGGTCACTGTGTACATTAGTGTGAAATCCTTGTCCGATCATAAACTGGAGAATCCTTGTCAGACTGGTCGAAGGTTCTTGACATGCTATCACTGAACAAACAAGAGGGCTATGATGGCCCTGGATCGCTCACCTGATATCATTAGGCTATGTAAAATCAAGTGACCCCTGGGGCAGAGCCAATTTTGACCCCAGGGTCATGATTTGAACAAACTGGGTAGAGGTCTATTAGCCCATGTTACATACCAAATATCTAAACTCCAGACCTTGTGGTTTTTGAGAAGAAATTTTTCTAGCTTTTTTTTCCAAAATTAGTCTATGCAAAATCAAGTGATCCCTGGGGCGGGGCCAATTTTCACCAAATATCTAAACGCCAGGCCATGTGTTTTCTAGTTTCCTAAAAAGAAGAATTTTCAAGTTATTTCTATATTAGCCTATGCAAAATCAGGTGACCCCAATGGCGGGGCCAAATTTGACCCCAGGGCCATGATTTGAACAAACTAAATATAGATCCACTAGACAATGCATAATTCATGATTTGAACAATCTTGGTAGAGGTCTATTAGCCCATGTCACATACCAAATTTCTAAACTTCAGGCTTTGTGATTTCTGAGAAGATGATTTTTCAAGTTTTTCCTATATTAGCCTTTGTTAAATCAAGTGACCCCTGGGGCGGGGCCAAATTTGACCCCAGGGCCATGATTTGAACAAATTTGGTTGTGATCTACTAGACAGTGCTGCACACCAAATATCTAAACCCAGGCCTGTGGTTTCGGAGAAGATTTTTTCAAGTTTTTCCTATATTAGCCTATGTTAAATCAAGTGACCCCTGGGACGGGGCCAATTTTGACCCCAGGGTCATGATTTGAACAAACTTGGTAGAGATCCACCAGACAATGCTACACACCAAATATCTTAACTCTATGCCTTGTGGTTTCTGAAGAAGATTTTTCAAGGTTTTTTTAAAATTTTTCAAGTTTTTTTCTATATTAGCCTATGTAAAATCAGGTGACCCTTTGGCGGGGCCAAATTTGACCCAGGGCCATGATTTGAACAAACTTGGTAGTGATCTACTAGACAATGCTGCACACCAAATATCTAAACCCTAGGCCTTGTGGTTTCTGAGAAGAAGATTTTTCAAGTTTTTCCTATATTAGCCTTTGTTAAAACCAAGTGACCCCTGGGGTGGGGCCAATTTTGACCCCAGGGTCATGATTTGAACAACTTGGTAGGATCTAAGACATGCTCAACCAAAAATCAAACTAGGCCTTGTGTTTCGAGAAGAAATTTTTCAAGTTTTTCCTATATTAGCCTATGTTAAATCAAGTGACCCCTGGGGCGGGGTCAATTTTGACCCCAGGGCCATAATTTGAACAATCTTGGTAGAGAGTCATAAGATCATGCTACATACCAAAATTTTCATTTTTTAAAATCTATTTTTAGCTCCTGTGACCTAGATATTTGACCAATCAAAATAATTTTAACAACTTTGGTAAAGAGCCCCATAATGAACATTCCTGTGAAGTTTTATCAAAATCCAGTGAGTAGTTTAGAAGGAGATGTTGTTTAAAGAAATTGTTGACGACGCACGCACGCACGGACGACGGACAAAAGGCGATCACAAAAGCTCACCATGAGCACGTTGTGCTCAGGTGAGCTAAAAAGCGGTTGTGGGGGCATCTGTGTCCTATGGACACATTTCTAGTTTATCCATGCTATTTCTCATTAACTACTGGATTGATTTCAATCAAAATCTATAGGAAGTTTAACTTGCATGCACAAATTTGCATTTTGTACAGTTGTAATGGTTGAATGATATTTCTTTGAATTATGTCTGTTTAATGAATTTCTGGAGCTCTCTTTGTCCACGCTATTTCTCAATTACTACTGGAAGGATTTCAATAATTACTATGTTCTTAATCTTATCTGTCTGAACACAGATGTAAATAATTATATTTTTGATATTGTTATTTTTTTTATTACCGTTTGGTAACTTTACCAGTTCTCAGAGCATCTTTTTGCAAAATGTTACCATTGGTAGCAGAGTGCACAATGAAATGTTGGCACATTTTAGGTTGCTTTGCAAAGTTGATGTTTGATCTCCCTGTTATTGTCATAGTTTTCATTAGCTGTATCAAATTCTGTCACTTTGTGGAGAGCAATTTTGTGTAGCAGTATGGGGGTATTTATCACCTTAAGTGTTAGCTCCAGTTGCTACTTTGTACAGAATCTCATTAGGGCCATTGTCATTGAATGCGTTGATACAAAACGCGATATTCGATACTAAGATGACGAAAACGCGATAGCATGATACTGTTCACTCGACGATAATGAAAACGCGACAATGCGATAGTGTGATGATGATAACGCAACGTAGTATCGTGTTTCATCATAGTGCTGTCGAGTTTTCATGATCATAATATCATACTGTTGTACTGTACCGGTATCATTATTGCGTTCTTATTATTGTCCTATCGCATTATCATTATTGTATCTTTGCGTTTGCGCAATCATGCTATGGTGTTATCGTTATTCCTCCATCGCTTTCCAGTGCGCATGTGAATGCTGAAAAAAAAGATCTTTAAGTACAGCAGTTCAAAAGGACGCGTTTGTTCCATGTAAATGCAATGTTTTTGATATTCATATGACGTCAATTATGACACTGGAGTTGAAGTCCGCTACCAAATTCTAGAGCGACATTCCTAAAATGTTCATTGGAGGTTTAAATTGAGATGTAGTTGCATGTGTATCTGCACTTTCATTTTATTTTATTCTTGTATTCAAAATTTTTTATCAGATGTCTTCAAATACACATAAAGGTTTGGTTACTATGTACTAGAAGTTTAATTATGACAGATATTTGAATAATAGGTGTAGAGTTATGGCCCGTGAAAATCGGAAAATTGAAAAAGAAAATCTATGTTTAAACTCAAGCATACTCATTTGTTCTTTCTTGGCTGATATCGGCCCAGCTGACAAGGTGTTATGGCCTTTGAATTTACTCTCTAACATTTATGAAGAATTTTTAAAACACGCACTGATCAGAAAGTTATAGGTGGTTAATCATTTATCTTTAAACAGTTTCAATATGTATAAAGTACAGGTTTTATAATTCATCCCTGATATTGTTTTGATCGCATGCAGTCTTTCAGCGCGCTCAGCGCTTTGATTCACATTGCTCGGACACGTTACAATAACAACAGACTCCATTTGCGCATTTAGTTAAGTGCTCGTCTGCTGAACTAGATCGAATCCCACTAAATGAACTTTATTAAGTTTCGCTTATATTACATTTCACTTCCTAGTATATTACATCTCATAAATTTAACGACAAATACGTTTTATATATTTCATATTGATATATTTTTCATGAAAAAAATATCATAAAATAACATTGACATGTTGCAGACTAACGCAAATGGTACATAAAGTGCAAATATCTGCTGAAAATAAGAGTTAAACGCGTTAAATTTGTTGATTTTTTTTAAGTACATAATTCTTTCTTATTTATGCGTTGTAGTAATGTTGTCGCCAACGAGTATGTACAGATTGCATCTCTTAACAAATCTATTAAACACATTCAGATTTTCTGTTAGAAGATTATACACTGCTTTTGAATGAATTATGGGCCTTAAATGGAACTGCTATAACACAGAAATATTATTATTTGATAAGTTAGCAGCGTTTATATTTTTGATTTAACTGCCACAAAGAAAAGAAAACATAAAAAAGTACGAAAGGTTATTTCAAACGTTATGATCGCGATCAATTCTCGGGAAAAATGAACTGCAACTCAAAGCTCTAGCTGTCAAATATTTTGATCAAATCCATTCTGAATCATGTATAGAGTTGAGATTTGAATAATACGTTTTGATATGTTTGGTATTTTTGAGAACATACATAGGCCATAGCCTGACTCATCGTCTTTGCTGGTTCCCCAGGGTTAATGTACTTGTTTCCCAGGGTTTAAGTACAGGTTCCCCAGGGTTAATGTACTGGTTCCCCAGGGTAAGAGTACTGGCTTATCATAAAATAAATCTCGCAGTTGTTGCCTCAAGGCTATGGAACTCGATTCCGTTGAAAATAAAGAAATGCCAGTCGATTGTGTCTTTCAAAAGATGTTTGAAAATGTACTTGGTAGTAAAACATAGTCAGTGCATTGCCAATTATGTATGACTTAAATAGGCAACTGTTGTTAAACATCTATTGTTGTTTATTTTGATACATTTCACACTACTTTTTTCGACATTTTTCCAATTAAATATTGTTTTTGAATCATTTACTTATATTTTATCATCAAACGCACTGATTCTTTGTATAATTTGATTAAAATGATTCTGCAAAAAAAAAAATTAAAATGATAATGCTATTTTGGTAACATACATCCTTATGTTGATGATATTTTGAATAATTTTCATCATCATTTATCATGTGTTGGTGATAATTTTTCACTTTTTTATACCTACAAATTGTATCATATTATAGTTAAGAGGACCATATGGAAGAACGGCATTGCCAAATATGTTATCCTCTAAAAATAAAGATATTATTGTTATTATCATAATCTTATTTTAATAATCTTGAAATAAGACGTTATCCTAATCCAAATAAACAAGATCTTCAAATCTACATTATTTCTACTATCAAACTTACTTAAGTTTCTTGCATACACACGTATCCGCTTTATATTCCTTTACACGTCAAACAAACATAGAACAGACTACCCGGGTCGGGTACTTAAAATCAAATGTTTAACTTATAGATAGTTTTACAAGGAAAGCTACAGGTCTTTTCAATCGGTGATTCGCTGGTGTAGAACACCTTATACAGCTTTACTCTAGGCCGTGAAATAAATATTTTAGATTCTCATACTCCGCTTAAACCTCTTTTTTTTCAGCACACTCCTTAAAATGATTAGAGTTACTGCTGCATGAATGGGACATTGTCATGTGTGTGTGTGTGTGTGTGTGTGTGTGTGTGCATTTGTATAGCTAATCTTGTGAGGTAGAGATTTGTATTTTTTTGTGCGTGTCTGGGTCGGGGTAAGGGTTAGGGTTCTTTATGTATGTAGCCTTTTATGTTTGGTTTGGGGTTGGGGCTGGAAAAAATGTTTAGTTTCATTGAATTACATACCGAGGTATACCTCGGAAAATGTACCTCGCTACTACAACATTTTTACATACAGATCGAGGTACAAACCGCAATAGTGAGGTATGAGTCACACATGGGATAAGATGGTAATACAAGACTTTGTGCGTGTGTAATATGATAGATGTATGTGAAGAGATGTTGTTTTGAATTCGTCTAGTCACTGGGTCCAAAATTAGATTTCAACGGTTGTAAGATTATCATGTTCTCATTATTCATGTAAATCACCCAGGATGTCGATGATGGAAGTGAAAATGTTTTGCTAAATTAATATCCCACAAACATGATCTTAGTGATTTGGGACTTAATAATACATCTACATGATATAAAATATAGTGCTGACTCAACTGGATGCCACGTCGTAGACAGGTGGCATGGTACCACACCCAGTCCCTTTACTCAGTAACGTTGACTCTGTGACACTTTTAACGTGTTTGCTATTCTTGATAATTACACTAGCATTGTAAATAACTATAGTGGATTTTTTTAATATAAATAATGTGAAAATAAAAAACACTTGTATAGAAAAATATACACAAAGAAAAAATATTAAAAACATGTCTGTATACATCATATGATACTACATGATAGAATTGATACAGTCATATATAAAACGTGAAAAAAATCATAATGGTTTAATACCATAAGTCGACCTCTGGAGACTCGGTCAGTCTCGCAGTGATAAGGTGTAAGTAAACAAACAATTATCAAGCCGGTTCTCATTCGTTCAAAACCCGTTTAAAATATGATTATTATATTTAGAAGCCTAGTGTTAATCATTGCAGTTCGTTGTTATGAGGGAGCAGTGACAGTGTATTCACGCTGCGATGATTTACTACGGTGTAGACGATCTATCTTTATGCTGAATCAAAGCGCCGAAGGCACTGATAGACTGTCGGCGGGTTGGTTGTGGTGAGCAGCAAGAGCGCTAGATTGTAACCAAAATAGGTTATATGCTGGATTCTAATCTGTTTATAAAGGAGGGTATGTGGTCAGTATCAGTTTTTCAGTTGTCAGATAAGAAACAAGAAAAGATAGTTTTCATTATTTTTTTTTTATTAAACATTAGAACACGATAATCAAAATTAAAAACATACATCTAAACTATATATTGAACAAGAGCTGTCAGAGTACAGAACGCTCGACTATGGAATTGACTTCAAATGCCCTAAATATAAAATAGTAAAAATGATAAACCTTGATATTCTGACCCTTTATATTTATGAAGTCTAAAATCAATCCCATGCCTATGATGATGATGATGATGAACAGAAGCAACGACTAACTAACGTAATCTAGAATATTGACTCGAGCACACCCTTCCCAGTTGTTTGTTTGTTGGGTTTAAGTCCCACCGCCCTTCCCGGTTGATAAGGAGTGAAGAAGGCCCTTAATGGCACGTGTCAATACCACACACACACACACACACACACACAATTAACAGTTCTAAATTGTATTGATTATAAATATATCAATCTTTTTTTTTTTCATAATATAAAATTATTACATGCTGATGATGGTGATTTGGAAAGAAGCCTAAACTTAATATTAAATTTCCTTCTTCATACTTCTATTGCGTCAGCATGCGCGTGTTTGATTAATTTACTGGAAATGTGGCATACACGCGCCAGTCAAAGCTGTATGGGTATACCGGTATCACTGAAAAATGGATCCGCTGTGTATAGTATGGTACATGACAAATTTATAATGAATTGAACAGTTTTAATTTGGAGTATCTAATACATATAAATAACATTCATAACTTGCCGTTGGTACGAGTTTGCATATGAACATATAACTTTCATCTGCGTGGTATTTTTAAGGTGCAATGGAATTTCCATTTCGCGGTTATTTACATTGCGCGGTATATGAAAAATCTTGATATAGATACACAAATTAATAATATTCATTAAATTTAAAACATTATATTTATTATTATCATTTTGTGATATGATGCCTGTTTATCTGGATACACTGTCCATTAATTTATACCTGACCTGGAGAGCGGAGCTAGCAGTGTAAACATCGTACGTGTGTCTGCTTTATTTAGATTGAACATATTAAAAAGCGTATGCCAGAGCATTAGTATTGTATTCTTATTTTAATCCATGCAAGAATAATATAACAAATTTCAACTCATTGAATCCATGCAAGAATAATATAACAAATTTCAACTCATTGTGTCTAGCAAACTTCCTTTGCGTGTTTTATTGAGGCACAATGCAATGGACTTTCCAATGCGCCGAAGCCTATATGAATATATATATATATATATATATATATATATATATATATAGTCTCCAATTTAATAACTCCACCAAGTTAATTCGTATGCTATTGTCTTAAATTAATGTTTATATATAAGAAGACAGTAACATGTGGTTTAAAATAGATTTATGGCATTTAATAATGCTTTTCTGAAAACAGAATTTCCATTGCTCCGTAATTTTCCCCTATATATAATCTCAAATTAATAACTCTAAGTTTATTCGCATGTCTTGTTAAAATTAATGTTATATATAATTAAACAGTTTAGAGGTTTAAAAGTAGTTTTATGGCATTTAATACTGCTATTCTGAAAATAAAATTTCCATTGCTAGGTAATAGTTTCATTGCGTCCATTGCTCCATAAATTTTCAATGCGTGTTTTAGGCCTACCACTTCAAAACATTGGGTCACGTGATCTTCCATTCCACTAAATTATGACCGCTTTTTTCCACTGTTCTAGCTTTTGCGTGGCTATTGATGTTATGAGAAGACAGAAATGCAACGTAATATAACAGAAATGCAACGAAATGAAATATATCATTATCGTGCGAAACGCTGCTGAACTACTTTGGGTTAATGACGTACTTATGCAAAGCACTATTTTTCTTGATTGCATGTATAGATCTACATGTACTCCAGTTGGGTTAAATCTCTGTTTTGTAAACGACGCAGGTATTTTGTTCACGCTGAAAATGGTTGTATTCAGCTTGGGGAATTTGTAAAAGAAGAGTGGACACACAAACTTTACACATTAAAAGAGTTTCTAAATGTCATTTAAACGTCGTTGCAACACATCTGTGTAACACACTCCACTCGCTTTCGTTAGCTCAGCTTGCATTGTATGGGTCCGTACAAAGCGCGGAGTGCTACAGTTAAAAATGTTGTGGAAAATATGCAAATCAGAAAGGCCTGATTTCGAATTTCAGCATAAGACTGGCGGCCAGCCGCCAGTCTAAAAACGAAATCAGGCTTTACTAATTGTATATTTAACTGTACCTCTCCGCGCTTAGCGCGGATCCATGCAATGTGATTCTAAACTAACGAAAACGAGTGAAATTTGTTACACAGGCGTTTAAATCATAACCGTAACTGCTTATAATGTGTTATCGTTTGTTAACATGTTTTCTTTTACCATTATTTTGCACTGGAAGAATCAATTTTTAAGCGTGAAAAAAATATCCGTAACATTTCTTAATCAGAACAGCAACCCATCTTCCGTACATGAAGATGTACTCCTGTAAAAAGTAGTGTTCCGTATGCACATGTTCACTCTGAAAGAACATATAGACAGTCAAATCTGTCTTAAGCGGTCAGTCAAGGAAACAAGAGAAAGTGGCCGCTTAACAGAGATGACCTCTATATGAAGTTTAAATTTATAACAAAATGCTAGTTTAGTAATACATGTATTAAAATTGACCGCTAAATGCAAGTTGACCGCTTAGTACAGGTGACCGCTAGTACAGGTCCAACTGTATA
This sequence comes from Solen grandis, assembly GCA_021229015.1. Taxonomy (NCBI): domain Eukaryota; kingdom Metazoa; phylum Mollusca; class Bivalvia; order Adapedonta; family Solenidae; genus Solen; species Solen grandis. The sequence continues at coordinate 43,790,652 of CM037793.1, forward strand.
TTTACTGTCTCAATTCAGATGTGCATAAATTCTATTTCTAAATATAACAATCCCTAAGTATATGTACCACAGGCATTTTTATTTGTCTGCTTAGGTTTAATGTCCACATGCCGACAGTATTACAGTTATTTTTTTTTACTTTTTTTTTTTTTTTTTTTTTTTGTTAACATGAGACAGGAGACAGATATAGTGTTGCCTTCCTCAGATAACGCACCGTAGAATAGATGGTACGATGTCATTCAGTCGTATGACCCGGACACGAGGCCAGCCAGTGCAGGGGACCGTTTCACCCAACATTGTACCGAGTGATTTAGTGAAACGTGCCCTGGGAACGCCAAGTACAAGGGGTACATATACTTAAACCATTTAAGGACGCTGGTACATCCCGGCCGCGGATCGAACGCGGATTGACGTTCTAACCACTCGGGCATTGGGACCAGTACATAGATCCAATGTCCTCTGTAATTTTTATCTCTCAAACCTATCAGGTGATTTAACAGTTGTAGGTTACAAATGTTTCCATTATAGATAGATTTAAAGATTGAGGGATGATGATTAATTTGATAAATCTGAAACATTATCCAAAAGAAATAACAGATATTTGACTGTTATTTTATGAATACAGTCCCTAGCCGATAGAGTTGGGACATGAACACCTGTTTTCTAAACGCTACGATCGAATGTTACCTGTTACCTACCTCTATAATTTTATTGACTACTTCAAAAGATTGAAAGCATTTCTTATCAGATATTTTATTAAAAGTAAACCTTCATATTGGTGACCCAATTCTATAGATGGAATAACTGACTTGGAATAGGCTATTTACATATAGTGTATGGTGAGGTATGTCACTGTATACATTTATTTAATACTTGATTCAAATCTAGTTTCAGTTTTCATGCCGTGTGAGGAAAACAAATGATTATGAGATTTCGCATTAGCCTTTTTCATTTAGATCCGAGGGTCTCATGAATTACCGAACAAATCATACACAGCACTTGTTTAAGTTTATTCATCTTTTAAAGTGATCACCTAAAGCAAAATTCTGATATATGTCAATGCAATACGTAATCGCATTTAGGAAAACTCCGTAGTTCAAATGTCCAAATTATTCAAAACCGGCAGCTCAGTAACAGCCATAAAACCGTAAGGTAAGCCATTTTCAATTAAACCTGAATACATGTATATGGATAGCAATTTCAGAAACATTCAATGCATTTGGTTATTTTTCTTGCTAAATTGGTTATCATTTTTATTTTCAGTTTTTACATCATAAGAGACAGTAATTTGTTAAAATGTTTACCTCTTTCAAAATGTATCCCTCCCCCTTTTCCCTTCTCGTTATTTCAATGACCTGGCTCGAATTCCATCAATAATACTTAGCGCTAAGTAATACTTAATTTCTTAAACTAGGTAGGTACACATTCCACCATTAATATTTTATGAAATATTTAAATACGTGACAAAGCAGAAACATATTATTGCATTAATAACTAACAAAAATTGTTAAGAAATGAAATATTTGGGTATTTTTATACTGAGAGAAACTAGACTAATGGAATTCGCCTATATCATTTTTTAGCACTAAGTATTGTTGGTGGTATTCGACCCTGGTATTAAACATGTTTATAAAATGTATTTCCAAATGTCCAGTTGATATTGTAGTTTTCTTAATTTGGTCTATGTTGTTTATGAATTTGATTTATGAGGAAAATGGAGAAAGTCATTTTTTATGGAAAAAGTCCGTTTAATTAACTAAAACTTATCTATCTCAGGTGTTCATAGGTTGGACCAGTACTTTGCGCCTGTGAGGGCCATGAACATTTTCTTGCCCCAAACGGGATTCATACCCACAACCGTCGGATCCGCAGTCGGGTACACTGTCACTTGACATCAGTGTTTTACAGCTCATATTTTATCTAGAGACAACTGCACATCGTGATAAAAATGCTTTTCGGGAATACTTTGTAGTTTAAGTGGTACTAGAAATTTAGATTAGATTTAACTAAAGTTTTTCGTGAATTGATTCTTGATACTTTCTTTGGCCTAAGAAACTGAACTGAACTGGTTTTATGATGTTCGCATAGGTCTTTTCATGGTTTCCTCTATGAGGGAAAGGGTTAAGAAAAGAAATGCCATTTTATGTTCTATTGGGACATTTCGCAGAAAGAAAGTAGACGGCACACGGCGTTAGGTAATTTATATATAGATGATAATTGTTTGTTTTGGTGTAAAATCGATTAAGAATTCCACTGAGTGGGCATAAAAAGTGATATTTTCACGAGTGGCGAAGCCATGAGTGAAAATGCTTTTTTTCACGAATGAAATTATACATCGATCTTTCACCAAACCAAACAATTTTTCTTTTTATCTAATACTATAAAGACCAGAATAAGCTATCTAATTCACAAAAGACGTCAAAATTGGCAAGATTACCTCGCGTTCATGATGTTATTTACGACGTCATTTCTTGCATTAAACCCAGCACAATTGACGCTCCGATCAATTTATAACATAGGGTCGGGTTCAAGTTCCTGATAATTTCACTGTTTTCCTGATAATTTCTATGTTCAAAATAGTGAAAATATCAGGATAGGCCCCATAATCCATTGTTATTTCTAGGTTATCCACCGAAAAGCATAAAAAATGTACATTATTTCAGATTTCAGAATTACTAAAAGCATTTAAAAGAAAAAAAATCAAATGTTTTCGATTATTTCAATATGCATTCCTTTTCGACTACGCAAACTTGAGTCACCATGTTTTTCTGATCTAGGATGAATGTGCAAACCATTAAATGCATGTGTGAAGTAAGGTTACCCATCTATCATTAGGATATAATCAATGTTCTTCAAATGCTTCAAAAGCAATTCAATACAGCTGCAAGTATCCATTGAGTTTGAGTTACAGGATTTGTTTCTCTAAGTCTATTAGGGCTTGCAATTACTTTAAAATTCCCATGATCTCTTGATGGATCATGATCACAATTTAATGATAGTAATTTGATTGGCAATTTTGGGATGACATCGCGGATCCTACCGTATATCCGATATCTATTTTTTTTATCACCATTGTATAGAACATTGATGTTTTTATTTCAGAAGGCCACGCGTAAAGAAGTGTTAAGTGTATCGGGGCTATGTCTAAATATACAGTCGACTCTCGAAAGTTAGAATCCGGATTTTCGGAACACCACATGTTTTTCGAACACGTTTCATGGTCCCGGCAGAATTCCTATATAAATTCATATGTTCGGGTACTGATAATTAGAACCGTGATAATTGGAACTTTCGAACAAGATCTGTGGTCCCAGTACAATTAAATCAACGTAATTTATACCTGTAAATTCGAATTCCTAATCGCACCCCGAATTAACACCTCCGACGAATGTGTGAATAGTAAACAAAGACATATGCGTAAGTGTGTTTGTTGCGACGCGTGTTAATTAACAACTGGGTCATGTTAGTTCCGCGTGTAAAGTGAGTGTAAAGTGTGTGACTAATCAGTTTGTTTATTGCAGCAATTAATGACAGTTACGGCTTGTGTTTGCTGTTCATGGCGTGACAGAGTAGAAACTTTCAAACGTCCGACCCCTATATATTTTCAAGACTCTACAGTTTCCGACATAACCTGCGAAATGTCAAACGATACGCATTATGAGAACAGTGACGGAAGCAGCTGCAGCATGCGACCTCCTGATAAGGAGATGAGCATGATGTCAGACATCCACAAACTTGTCTTAAAGGCCAGATATCAACAGAATGTCACCGTGCAGAAGACAATCACGGACATTTTTTAAGAAGTAGATATTGTATGGTCTGAAAACATAAATGACTAAAACTGATTTGTGACTTGATGTGTTAACTTGTCTGTTGCAGAACATTCTAAATGTACTGTATTTCTACATTATAATTTTTTGTTGTCTTAACTGTCTCGTGAAATAAATTAATGAATCAAGATTTTATGGGTTTTTTTATTAATGCCTTTTAAGGCACAACCCTTACATATACTTAAGTTTTCTTAGGCTTATCTAGCCGATGATTAGAAACCAATGATTCGATGAAAATGATTATGATGACACAAAAATCACGGGGATTAAACAATATATAATTAATTAAGATTTGTTACAATCTTATACAGAACTCTAAAATATCCGGTGATAGTTGAACACAGACGGACCGAAAGACTGACTGATCTTATCCTCAATACAAGGCGTCATGATTACATGGCTGAATTCCAACTCTTAAATGAATCACAAGCAGGCTTTAGGAGTGGTTACTCGTGCTCCGATCACTTATTCACATTGCATGCATTAATTGAGATTTTACAAAAAGCGTAATAGATTTTTCGTAATGTTTTGATACAATTTGGCGCTATGGTTTATGGCATAAATTACTCCAACACTGCATAATGGTAAATTTGTTCGAGTAATACTTAATGTACAACAATATAAAGTCTTGTGTAGTAAGTTCAGAAGAAAAATCTCTTTTCTTCAACTCTGAAATAGGTGTACGCCAGGGAGAAAATTTGAGCCCGATACTCATTTTCAATTTATTTAAATGACCTTGAGTCATATCTTATTTCAAATAATGTTAAAGGTGTAGAGTTAAAAGATGCTCTTACTGATGAAACTTGGATCAGACTGTTACTTTTACTTTATGCAGACGATACAATTATAATGTCTGAGTCAGCTGAAGATTTCCAAATATGCTTATCTTTATTTAATTCTTATTGCAATGAATGGAAACTCAAAGTTAATACCGAAAAGACTAAAATAGTTGTTTTCGGGAGCAGAAACGCATAAAAATAGGTATAATTTTACATTAGGTAACCAGATCATAGCTAGTGAAGATTGTTATCACTATCTTGGGATGACTTTTACCAGCAACGGATCCTTTTTAAATGCTCGGAAACATGTCTCGCAACAAGCCAATAAAGCTCTTCATCTATTGTATTCAAGATGTAACAATGCAGACCTGTCACTTGATCTTGATTTTATACCCAAATATTTCAGACCCGTAAGTTAAGATAGGCAATATAGTATGGTCGAACTGTTCGACCATACTATATTGCCTATCTTAACTTACGGGTCTGAAATATTTGGGTATGAAAATTTAGATCTACTTGAGAAAATCCATTACACTTTTTTTAAGAAGAATTACATATGCCAGGAAAAGTACTCCAAAATATATGTTATTAGGGGAATTCGGCAGATATCCTGTAGAAATTATAGTTAAAACTAGGATGGTATCTTTTTGGACTAGACTTTTGCTGTGAAAACGAAGTAAACTCTCATATATTCTGTATCAATATATGCTTAATCATCCAGATTAAAATTTTAAATGGCTACATAAAATTAAAGACATTCTAAACTCTTTCGGCAGGTCGGACTTATGGATCAATCAAAATACTTCTGTCAATAATTTAAGTACTCCATCGCGTATTAAACTTACTCTTATTGACCAATATAAACAAGCATGGCACGATCAAATGCAAATTTCTAACAAAGGTCGTACATATAACAACATCACTAAGTTACGAAAACTACCTTAACCTAATCCCACGCAATGACTATCTAACACTCTTTAAATTCAGAACGTGTAACACAAAACTCCCGTCGGAGACGGGACGTTATGATGGTACTGCTTTTTTAGATAGAACTTGTCCTCTGTGTACAAGTGATTCCCCTGGTACAGAAAGACACTATATTTTCAATTGTAGTTTTTTCCGCGATCAACGTGTCAAGTACCTAAATGGGTTTAGCTTAGTAGATTGTGATCACAGCAAACACCATGAACGAATCGAACGGAACAAAGCTCCAGAATCTCTGTAAATTTATTCGTATAGTTTTAGCGAAATTCTGATCTGGATACTATTAGTATATCTACCATAACATATAATCAGTTATAGAAATAAAGAGCTAACTGCTTACCTATGTAGTCAAATAAATCCAAATGTACACAACATTGCTTCTAAATACGATATCCAAATACGAAATCTCCAGCCTCACAGTTTTTGTTGTTTTTTTTTTGTTGTTTTTTTAATGGATGACACATGTGCTCAAACCAAAATATAAAACAAACAGCTGATTGATTCCGTAAATAGGTCCTATTTATACATATACCAAAGTTGCTATTCAAGTGTATATTCTTATTATACTTCCTAAATTGCCCAGCACTTGAAATCTTTGTTTCACATCTTATGAAATAATTTTAATGTAAATGACAAGTTAATGTGTGAAGTATGAGTTAAATGCATACTTTTATCCAAGGTCTTGATCTATATATAGACACACGTGCTTACGATTTTTTTATTCAAGGGGCCATCTCAAGTTTATGGTTGAATGTCAATATCTCATTGTTGAAAATTCAACAGCTCATCTGTAAATTCTTTTAAACCTATTCATGTGTTTATTTCTTAATGTATGCTTAGATTGTTCATAAATTGTATCCACATGAATTCCCCCATCAAGTCTTAACAAACTTAAACCAAAGTAATTTAAATATACATACATAATTATATACATTAATACATGTAAATCATATGCTCCTCTCTGTATGTCATTATAGATGATTGATATTGAGCAGAATTTTGCACTTATTTGTATGTTTACTACTGGAAACTAAATTGTTTATATTCGCTATAATGGAAAATCCTCATATTGTACAATTGTACCTGAGTGAATAAATGATATCTGTCTGTCTGTCTGTATAATTAGGGTCCGGCTGCCTGTCCGGCTTTGTGCGCAGACCCCCGAGTGTGACCCCTCACTCCTGAAAAAAAAAATGTTTTCCGTAAAATAAGAATAGCCAAAGGGAGGTCAGCTTACACGAGAGACTAAATGGCCATGATTTAAGCATTTGAATCGAATTAATGAATTAATCAATGAAATATGATAAAATAAGCTATTTAAACTTACGACTTGATGTTTCTTTATATTAATGTGGCTAAAATAATAGAATGCGTTGAAAACAACGAATCGGGAAACCGGAAGTAGAAACTTTGATGAACTTTACAATAATTATTTTAACGAAAACATTTAAATTACACTCTAATAAGCAGGTTTGTTACATTACCCACGTCTGCGGGTTCATGCGCCCAGCATGATTAAAACTACAAGGAATAAAATATCAAAAAATTAAATGAATATTATCTTAATAACATTTTTTTTTTAAATCATTCATTTCAATTCTTAATGACTCTTAAAAAATATTATAAGATAAATAATGAGTCGTGTCACAAAATTTCTTGTCATCAGTCCTATCCTTGACTGCTTTCCACAGCGGTCTGTGATAAATACTTCGGGCTTCATAACCTCTTCTTTACCGAAGATAACTGGTAAACTCTCACTTGTATCTTCTACCCGACCCTTCGGTATATCAAATCAAACACGTGCATCAACATTATGCAAAAGCGTCGGCGTCCCAATAGCTGCCAGGCTTAGATCTAGCTCTAGTTCTAGCTTAAAAGTCTTATACCCAAGCTCCAAACAATCAATTCTCTCCATCTCCAAAAAACATAGAATCTTCAAGTGCGAAACCATTTCCGTTAAATAAGAATAGCCAAAGGGAGGTCAGCTAATACCAGAGACGAAATGGCCGTGATTTAAGCATTTTAATCGAATTAATGAATTAAATCAATGAAATATGTTAAATAAGCTATTTAAACTTACGACTTGATGTTTTTTATGTTAATGTGGCTAAAATAATAGAATGCCGGTGTGGAAACATCGAATCGGAAACCGGAAGTAGAAATTTTGATAAACTTTACAATATTTTTTTTTAACGAAATATTTAAATTACACTCAAATAAGCACGTTCGTTACAGAAGTTATACTTACAATGTTTGTAAACTTACTGAGCTACCTACGATAAATAAAGATTTTATTACTATTATTATTATTATTATTATTATTATTATTATTCATCTATAGGATATTTTTCCGGCCTACATTTTATCACTGTTTTTTTTTTTAAATATAGCTTATTTTAAAAAGCAGTATAATGCTTAAAGATAAAAACAAAAAGTATATCATTAAACACTTACGCCATTAACGATTTTTTTCCGAAAATTATACGAGAGATTCCGGATATAGACGAATATTAAACTGAGTTACCAAACACGTCCGAGCCACGCCACTTGTACCCAGCGATACTGAACGGATGGGAATGGTCCCCAGTCACAACCAGAATGGTTTCCCCTATATCAACCAGTTTTGTTGTTTCCAGGATTGCCTCCTCAAACATAAGGGCCTCGTGTAATATCTTCTTTGTCTTGTTGTCGTGATGAGCTTGGTCAATTCTTGCACCTGTATGTTAAAAGTTAAAATCGTTTGTAGTTTGTTGTTCTTGTTTTCGTTTTTGGTCGTCGGGAATGATCTCGAAGCGCTTATACATACGAGAAATAAGAAAAAACCAAAAACACCATGTAGATCTCACAGTGAATGCATTTCATATAAATATTTGTCAATTACATATACAATATATAAGATATGTCGTTTATTCTTATATAATACATAATTGACCCAAAATAATTCATTAACCATCAACCAATAGGAAATATCCATTCGTGGACATTTCAAGCATCGTTATGGCTTTCCTGTAAGATGGCTCCGATGATTTGTCTCTGTCCAGTTCGTACTGCATCTGATTGGGTTCGAAAAGACCTGTGACGAATAACTCTATAGGTTAAATGATTAAAAAAGAAAAAAAGGTGCATCAAAGAAAAAAATGCAAGCATTAGCAACTAAAGCTATCTCATGGCGTATAGCACTGTGGTTTTGATAAGCTTTATAAATAGTTTCAAGAAGGGATAAAAAACTTTGTAAACTAAACTGTTTCTAAATACCACCATTAAGATATCGGAAAGAGACAGTTTTAGTTTATCAACCACTTGTGCTAAGCGTTATTTTTTTATCGTGGATTTGACAACTTAAGACATACTTAACTGAATCTCTTTACTGCTACTGCCTATGACTAAAGTCGATACAATTAATACTACAAATAGTACTTTTAATACTGATTTCCTTTATTCAATGTGCACTGAAACTTTATTTAAGTCTGACACGGTATACAAAATGTTCCTATGTGAAAATGGTCGACTACAAGGTCATTATTCTGCGTCATTCTAAAAAAAAAAAAAAAAAAAAAAAAAAAAAAAAACATAAGGTCAACACTTTCACAGATTTTCTTTTTGCATTTTCAACGTTAGTGGCGCCGCGCTGAGGTGCAGTGTATATATTCTGTCACCAAAATGATATATATCATGCTGAAAGATATCAATAGCACATGCAATGCATGATAAATACATACATTCACAGTAGGTACCCGTGCCTCAAATACTGAGTCTGAATTTTATGGATCTAGGTTAAGAAATCATGAATCGTAAAAGATAAATATTTTCTGACAGATTGAATGCACTTAACGGTATAACGTTTTCAAGTTCCTTCATTTCAAGCCCCCACTCCCTTCACCCTCAACAATCGGTAACTTCAAAACGTTTCAATAAAAGTTGATAAATTGATTAGCATATGAAATAAGTAAAATGTTGCATGTTTTGAGTCTAAGTCTCAAATGTTCATTTATTTAACTAACAGAAAGTCTGTATTATGAGGGTCGACCTCGTCAAACCCGTCCTTGTTCCACACATACCCGTATTTCACACCGCGGTCCTTCTCGTCTGTCTCCCATTCCTGGAGGAAAATAAAGTTTCATCAAGATAAACATTGGTTTGCAGATATTACTCTCTCTCTCTTGGGGATTGGGGTTTCGTGGACGAGTGGTTAATGTTGCTTATCTACTGTCAGTTAGCCTCCTCACAACGCCTTTGTAGTAGGAGGTGGAAGTAATAGGAAATCAACACTTTTCGAGTAGGGGGTGGGGTGGAAGTAATAGGAAATAAACACTTTTGGAGTGTGTGTGTGGGGGGGGGAGGATGGAAGTAATAGGAAATAAACACGTTTGGTGTAGGGGGCTGTGGTCGAAGTAATAGGAAATCAACACTTTTGGAGTGGGGGGGGTGGAAGTAATAGGAAATCAACACTTTTGGAGTAAGGGGGGGGGGGGTGAAAATGATACGAAATCAACACTTTTGGATTGGGGGTGGGGCGGTGGTGGAAGTAATAGGAAATCAACACTTGGAGTAGGGGGCGGTGCTGGAACTAATGGGAAGTCAACACGTATGAACTAGTGGGTGGGAAGGAAGTTATAGGAAATCAACACGTTTGGAGTAGGTGGGTGGAAATCATAGGAAACCAACATGTTTAGTGTATGGGATTGAAAGTAATAGGATATCAACACTCTTGTAGTAGGGTTGGGATGGAAGTAATAGGAAATCAACGCTTTTGGGGTAGGGGGGCAGTGGTGAAAGTAAAATGAAATCAACACGGTTGTAGAAGGGGGTGGAAGTAATAGGAAATCAACGCTTTTGGGGTAGGGGGACGGGGTTGAAAGTAAAATGAAATCAACACGGTTGTAGTAGGGGGTGGAAGTAATAGGAAATAAACACGTTTGGTGTAGGGGGGCGGTGGTGAAAGTAAAATGAAATCAACACGTTGTGAGGGGGTGGAATAATAGGAAATCAACACGTTTGGGGAAGGGGGACTGGCGTGGAAGTAATATGGGGGACGGGGGTGAAAGTAAAATGAAATCAACACGGTTGTAGTAGGGGGTGGAAATAATAGGAAATCAACACGTTTGGGGTAGGGGACGGGGGTGAAAGTTAAATGAAATCAACACGTTTGTAGTAGGGGGTGTAAGTAATAGGAAATCAACACTTTTGGGGTAGGGGGACGGGGTTGGAAGTAATATGAAATCAACATGTTTGGGGTAGGGGGACGGAGGTGGAAGTAATAGGAAATCAACACGTTTGGGGTAGGGGACGGGGTGGATGTAATTGGAAATCAACACGTTTGGGGTAGGGGACGGGGGTGGAAGTAATATGAAATCAACACGTTTGGAGTATGGAGGGTGAAAGTAATAAGAAATCAACACTTCAACACTTTGGATAGGGGGGTGTGGAAGTAATAGGAAATCAACACGTTTGGAGTAGGGGGGTGGTGGAATAATAGGAAATCAATACGTTTGAAGTAAGGGGGATGGAAGAAATAGGAAATCAATATGTTTGTAGTATGAGAGTATGTATCGTTCAACCCTTCTTCACAGAGATAAGTAAGATGCAAATTCACGTACACACATATCAGTATCAGGCATTCTTCTCATTTTTTTCTGAATACTACTCATCAGACATCAATATAATTGAAAATGTATGGAAGAATGAAACTACGAAAGTGAGTAGGTGGCATTAAATCCAGACAGGACCTTAATGAAAATATGTTGCAGATCTGGAGATCATTGACTCCGAAATACATAAAATCACTCTGTGACAATTACAAAAGAGAATGAGGGCAGTTCTGACAGCTAATGGGTGTATAACCAAGTATTGAAAATTTGAAGTAAATATCTTTATTGGTTTTTGAGTTACAGCCAATTTATTACAAACTTCCAACACTAGCGACCATTTTGGCACATGAGTGTATATAATCATTAAATTCCTTTCTGGACTGTGGGTGTCATTGATGGTTTCATATGATTTCATTAACAGACATTAGTCTTCACGATAACTAAACGATATCGAGAACATCAATTCACGAATAACAGTACCAACGGAATTGCCCTTTGTACACAAGAAATTTAATTTCAACGAAAACGAAAGATTTTACAAAATATCATATTCGAGGCTTTAAACAGCAAATAACAATTATTTTGCTCTGCCTAAATGATCAGACATACTTACGACAATACAATAACCACACTAGATGTAATACTGGTGGGTTTTCCGGTCCTCACAGAAAACGAACAGTAGGTCGTGGTTCAATTCTTTATATTGTATATATGGAACTGCATAATACATGTATAATACGTAGAAGAGTTACCCTGAAATAACAATAATAACAGAGTCTTAGGAACACATCAAATATTCAATTACATGTATAAGGATTACAATATTAACATCAGTCTTCTATATTTTCTCCAAATAAATGCAAACTGACACTTTCATAAAAACGACGTACAAGTTAACTTCATAAGACATATATCATAGCTCAGTGGTTTCAAGACTAAGTATATAAAAACACATATAATTCATATATGAACATTTTACATATACATGACATATTACAATTTATCTCTCACCTAATCTATGGGAATAAGGCCATTCTCTCCTGCCAATCTCACTTAGTGATGTGTGCTGGTCACTGTTAAGAATTAAACAAAAGGGTTAAGTACATGCATGTTACATGTAGATAAAGACCAGAAAATACGGATTTCAAAGTAAGACCGCCATCTTATGTCATAAACAGCGAATAATATAAAACATTACAGAGCAGCAACTACAATGAAACAGCTTCAAATAGCGTTCTAGCAAGTCAAACAATTTACCTCTAAAAACGTCCAAGAATCCAATATCCCAGCTAAACTACTTCTTCCATAAGAAACAAGCGGGAGACAAGAAATAACAAATGTCCTTCCTCAAGGAAAACTTCGAACCGACTACTCTGCTGACCAGTCTTGCCAGGCCATATATGTCAGTGTCAAACAAAGCAAGGTATCCACTCAAGCATAATCATGTGCAAAGCATGGGCATTGAGTGAACTAAAACTGAGTAAAAATCAAGAGGTATCAAGAGGGGTAATGGGGTAACAAACGGGAGAATGACATGTTTTCATGAAACTAATTAAATGGCCAAAACCTGACCCTACTACACTAGATATTGTGGCTATAGATTTCTTCTCCAATTATCGCTTCAATGCAAATGCATGCGTGCTGCACGTGTACCGATTTAATCTGAATTAATGTACACAGTTTTGTTACTTACAGATATGCAGACAACGTTTTGCTTTTATGACAGGCTAAAGGTAGTCGTGAAATTATGTTAAGTTTTCGTATGGTTGAATATACTTTAAAGTGCATTGGCGAAATAATCACATAATTATGAGTAATGTACTGAAGATTTGATATTTATACGACTGATAAAGAACTGGCAACAAAACATTTGACTTTTTTTCCAATTCTTTCTGTGAATATACTGCTCAAGAATAAGTATATATTTCACTGTAGAAGACAAATTTTGGATGAGATCATATAATCATAAGTGTATTCAATGCATGTTAGAATAATGTGTATTGCTGCTCATGATTACCTATGTTATCATGCTGATTTAAAACATACATGTAAAATGCATACCACATTATGAACGTGAGCAGTATGTTAGGCACGGTGTAGTATATACCCAGTAGTGTGATAGGAAACAATGTGCGAGGCACGGTAGTCTGTAGCAAGCAACGTGAGAGAAACGGTAGTCTGTAGCCAGGGATGTGCGAGGAACGGTGCAGTATGTAGCCAGTAGTGTACTGGGTAACAACGTGAGAGAAACGATAGTCTGTAGCCAGGGATGTGCGAGGAACGGTGCAGTATGTAGCCAGTAGTGTACTGGGTAACAACGTGAGAGAAACTGTAGTCTGTAGCCAGGGATGTGCGAGGAACGGTGCAGTATGTAGCAACCAGTTGTGTACTAGGCAGCAATGTGCTAAGAACGGTAGTCTATAACAAGCTATGTGCAAAAAAAACGGTGCAATATGTAGGTAGCGATTTGCGAGGCACGGTGCAGTATGTAGCCAGTAGTGTACTAGGCAACATTGTGCGAGGAAAGGAAAATCCCACCGCAGTAGTTACCTCCCCTTATAGTTGTCGATAACCACTGCCACAAGTAGATTCGGCTGATATAGGCCGGATTTACTTTTTTTCACTTTTGACTTTAGTTTTGAAAATATCATATATCATTATATATTCCACGAAAAAAAAACATCCATGATTATGAGAAAAGTAAAAAATAAAATAAAATAACATTAATTTATAAAATTATGAGTGCTGGTCACATTGGTTTCAATCTATACTCACGTGACTTGTGTGGTGGGCAACGTGTTTAAAGTAACCGTGACGATACCGTGTGTTGAGTTTGTGAGGGAACGGTAGTCTGTAGCCAGGGGCAAGCGAGACACGGTGCAGTATGTAGCCAGTAGTGTACTAGGCAACATTGTACGTGGAACGGTAGTCTGTAGCCAGGGACGAGCGAGACACGGTGCAGTATGTAGCCAGTAGTGTACTAGGCAACACTATGCGAGGAACGGTAGTCTGTAGCCAGGGACGAGCGAGACACGGTGCAGTATGTAGCCAGTAGTGTACTAGGCAACATTGTACGTGGAACGATAGTCTGTAGCCAGGGACGAGCGAGACACGGTGCAGTATGTAGCCAGTAGTGTACTAGGCAACATTGTACGTGGAACGATAGTCTGTAGCCAGGGACGAGCGAGACACGGTGCAGTATGTAGCCAGTAGTGTACTAGGCAACATTGTACGTGGAACGATAGTCTGTAGCCAGGGACGAGCGAGACACGGTGCAGTATGTAGCCAGTAGTGTACTAGGCAACATTGTTCGTGGAACGGTAGTCTGTAGCCAGGGACGAGCGAGACACGGTGCAGTATGTAGCCAGTAGTTTACTAGGCAACTTTGTACGTGGAACGGTAGTCTGTAGCCAGGGACGAGCGAGACACGGTGCAGTATGTAGCCAGTAGTTTACTAGGCAACATTGTTCGTGGAACGGTAGTCTGTAGCCAGGGACGAGCGAGACACGGTGCAGTATGTAGCCAGTAGTTTACTAGGCAACATTGTTCGTGGAACGGTAGTCTGTAGCCAGGGACGAGCGAGACACGGTGCAGTATGTAGCCAGTAGTGTACTAGGCAACATTGTTCGTGGAACGGTAGTCTGTAGCCAGGGACGAGCGAGACACGGTGCAGTATGTAGCCAGTAGTTTACTAGGCCTTTATTAGGCACATTGTCGGGAACGTAGTCTGTAGCCAGGGACGAGCGAAACGCGGTGCAGTATGTAGCCAGTAGTTTACTAGGTAACGGTAGTCTGCAGTCAGGGATATGCGAGGCTGGGTGCATTCAAACAGTGTCCACCAGTACAAATGTTTATATTGATTATGATTATCATGGGTCATTTCTGAATATATTTTGTTGCTGTTGTTGTTACTTGTAAACTGTGTGTACTTATTATGAACAAATACGTACCTCGTGAATAGATTAGAGGTTTTCAATATTTTACATCGTAATGTGTATTTATTAATTATTCTATTGTTGACGAGAGAACAAAAAATAGTTTCCTTATCTTAAATTGAGGAAGAAAAACGCCTTTTCGGGCGGGTTTTCGACAAGGACGTTTTATAGGACATTATGTTGTTGTTGTTATTGTTGTTGTTGTTGTTGTATTTGGGTTTACCGTCGCTGCGATAGTATTTCAATCATATAGCGACGTCCAGCTAATTATAGGTGGAGGAAGACCCCGAGTACACAGAAGTACCGGGTAGAATCACCGACCTACCGCAAGCCAGCTGGAAGGCTTCCTCACCCTCACATGAAAAATCCGAAGTCCCTACCGGGATTCGAACCCACAGCGGTAAGGAACTGAGAGATTTGTAGTCCACGACTGTAACCGCTCGGCCACGGCACCCCTTAGAACATCATGATTCAATCGGCTTGGTCTTTCAAGTCAATAAGACGAACACGTTCTATCACTCGGAAAATACTAGGGGCTTCACGGCTTTCTGAAACTTTAACTTGCCAACCGTCGCTGATACTGCATTTCAGTAATATAAAGTCAAACCTGTCTTAAGCGGCCAGTCAAAGGAACACGAAAATTTGACCGCTTAACAAAGATGACCGTTACATGCAGGTTATACATATAACAAAATGATAGTTCAGTAATTGAAAACTGGCCGCTAACTGCAGGTTGATCGTTAGATACAGGTGGTCGCTAATACAGGTTCCACTGTATAGCAACCTCCAATTAATTACAGGGGTAACCCCCACCCCATGGCATAAAGGTACCCAGGTAGTCAGTTTTATTCGTGCCATGCATCATCCAAAAACTTATCTCCACATGGAAAATAAACATCTATGAATCTTCAATGTTATATTTCAGTTTAAGATTTGTTTGATTTAACTAAACAGATTTTCTTCCAATAGTTCAAGCATTTTACTAGTTGTACATAAAACG
The DNA here is from genome assembly GCA_021229015.1 of Solen grandis. Lineage (NCBI taxonomy): Eukaryota > Metazoa > Mollusca > Bivalvia > Adapedonta > Solenidae > Solen > Solen grandis. The sequence goes on from CM037793.1 coordinate 43,806,768, forward strand.
TACGAGGTTTCTGTTATTGTAGTTGTAGATCTATTTACAAGGTATCCAGGGGTACTGTTCCCTGGTTATTTTTCAGTTCGTGCTTAAGTTTCTGCAGAAAGGTATTGCGTTTCAGTCGAATAAGTACATTTAAATTATTTAGTACATAGATATATTTAGAACGACCTGCTTTTTCGACTTGATATTCTCAAATCAGCACATACTTAAAGGAACACAAGACCGATGAGGTCAAAAAGGATAGCCCGACCTAGTTTATTAGGGCTTTCTGCCTCAAGCAGAAAAAAATCCTATTGGGTTTGTTATGTTTTTTCTTATTATTAGGGCTGTCTGCCTAAAGCAGAAAGTCCTATTTGGTTTGTTTTGTTTTTTCTTCTTATTATTATTTCTCCTTTTGAAGTTCAAATTAAAACAGGTTGCCAATAAGCCAGCAATATGAAAATTTAACAGTAATCAGAGTGACTTTGGCCCTTTTGAATGCAACAATTTTCATCTCATATGACGTCATGTGACGTCACAGTTGAAATATGCTACCAAATTTAGTTTGCACTCTGCAGCCGTCAGTATTTGTCTGATTGACTTGATTTTCACAGAACGTGTAAGTTGGGATGTAGATGTGCATGTATACATCTTTGAATTTTCAAAATTCCAAAAGTTCGAGATTTTATATCAAAATCAAGATTCGAACTTTGGTCATAAAAATATAATTTCGCGTTAGAAAGGCTCCTGGTGAGTTAGAAGCATGAAATATGGACAACATATGTGTCTTGAGGTCTTCTTTGTATTCTCTGACAGCTAACGTCGTATGGCGTCATTTGACGTTACACCGTAATAAGCAATTTTGCATTTGAAATAATTGGTTTTTAGGCTCTGCAGGCTTTATTTTTTGACCAATTTGCATGTAACTTTCAACTAATATGCAATCTTGTGTCTCATCATACCTGGTGACATCCGTTTCCGGAAAATCACAAATGTTTCAGTTATCGTTTTTTTCGTCGGCCTTAAATATCTCAAAAACGATAAATATTCTATCGAGACATTATGGGTATAATTTGAAGTGTTTTAGAAATCCTTTCAGGTGATATTTAGTGTTTGATTATCAAGGTTTAATCAGTCGAGGTTTGGCAGAAAATCAAACATTGTGTTACCCCAAGTGCAATTAACTGCACTTTATTGATTTTTGTAAATTAGGATATGAATATAATTTGCAGAACGATCCCTTGTCATTCTATTATTGTTTAAATTTTAAAGATTGGCCCAGGATTTAAAGTAATATGGCGAAAACAAAACGACATGAACATATTTTTGCCCATTTTTGCAGTTTTCTCGAGTTTAACCGTCAATATCTCATAGGTGGTTAACGATAAACCGTATATAAAGCGTGTGAAATTTAGGGAATTTGAGGACCTTTCAAACGGTACTTAGGTTTTTTGAATTGGACATCAAATAATGAAGTTACATGAAAAATAAGAATTTAAACCATTCATCCATGCACTTCTGCAGTGGTCCTTATCATTTTTTTCTAAGAAACAATACTTTTTTGAAAATAACTTTCAGAGCAATATTTATAGCTTGATGCAATGCAGTTCTAATGGTATGTATATTTTATTGATCGGATCTTAAATTGCAAAGTTATCAGTCGAAAATTAGTGATTAATATGAACCTCATTTTGCCCATTTTCCCCGTTTTCTTAAGGTTTAGTTATGTATAGATAAAAAGCCGTTACAGATAGGTCAAAATAAAAAGAAATTGAAATAATGGAAATCTTAAGACCTGTCTTACGGTACCTAGTTTTTTATACGCCCGAAGGTAACTTTGGTCGTATTATGATATGACGCTTGTCTATCAGTCCGTCCGTTGGCCATATCGATGTCCACTCAATAACTTAATAACTATAATGTGTGTTGTCTTCATATTTAGATAAAAGGTAAACATGGATGTTTTTCTAAGATTTGACCTAGTGACCTAGTTTTTGACCCAATATGACCCTATTTTAAACTATTCATACATCCTGACCAAGTTTCATGAAGATTGGCCTTAAACTTAAGGTTTAATTTCCGGAACCTTTTTTTTACCCAACATGACCCATATTTCGAAATCATTAAATGATGAAGACAAACATCCTGGCCAACTTTTATGAAGATTGGGCTAAAACTGTGGCCTCTAGAGTTTTCACAAGCAATTGTTGACGACGGACGACGGACAAAAGGCGGTCACAAAAGCTCACCCTGAGCTCAAGTGCTCAGGTGAGCTAAAAATTAATCCCTTCATTCATGCACTTCTACAATGGTCCTTATTTTTTTTTTCTAAGAAACTATACGTTTTTTGAATATAACTTTCAGAACAATATTTATAGCTTGATGTAATGCAGTTCGCAGTTCTAATGGTATGCATATTTGCATATTTTATTGATCGGATCTTAAATTGCAAAGTTATCAGTCGAAAATTAGTGATTAACATGAACCTCTTTTGCCTATTTTTTCTCCGTTTTCTTAAGGTTTAGTTATCTATACCTCAAAAGCCGTTACAGATAGGTCAAAATAAAAAGAAAGTGAAATTATTGAAATCGGAAGACCTGTCTTACGGTACCTAGTTTTTTATACAACGAAGGTAACTTTGGTGTATTATGATATGGACTTGTCCATCTGTCCGCCGTTATATCGATCTTTTCTGATAGTTTTGCAGACAAGTTATTCACGGGTTCTTTAAGAATTTGCATACCATTATTTGAGACCCAGTACAATCTGACTGAGTTATAAACAACATTTAGGCATGCATATTAAAGTTAGTTTCTTAGCACGCTAATCCTATATCAAATGAGCTCCGACTAATGATGCATTTTTTTTTCTCATAGAGAAAGTCCATTTTTATTTAAGGGATTAAAGGACTCCATCAAAGACGTTGGATTTTTTAAATGAATTTCTGCCTTCGATCATATAATGACAAATGTGATAACTCTTAAATATCATAGTAATTCACAGAGGGAAGAAGTCGGTGCATTCTAGAAAATCATGATTTGGTTTGCACATTTATGTTAAATAAATTTATCTTACTCTGTATAGAATTTTTTAATTTAATTTAATAATGGAGTTCTGCACAGGTTAAAACTAGAATCTTGAGTCGCGAAATCAGTGAAATAAACAAACATACTAGTTACTAATTACACCTAAGAATCACACCTATGGGAGTAATGCCACTGGCAAAGACCTGTAAACGCCCTATTATTGAGAGCTGATGCTGCCATCTGACCCAAGGTACACGGGCAATGAAGCCATTAAATGCGTCGGACTTCGCCTCACAAACCATTATTCAGTCTTGACACGGCTCAGATTGTGAACGTATCAAATCATCAAAATAATTAAACAGTGATTAGTCAAGAAAAGGTGTACAACGACTAAACTCATTTCTCATTACAATATTGGTTGGCGAACCTTAATCGTGCGAATTTTAGGGCTTTGCCTTTAGTTTTTCTTTTGGGAGGAAAAAAATGTCTCAGTGGCACTCGGACGTCGACGGTTCCTGTGTAAATATTGTTGACCATACAGGAGATTCGAAAAGAGTGAAGGCTTAACGTCCACCATCACCATTGGCGCTGTTGAGGTAAGATATATCATATTTGAATTTCAAGACATTTTGTAGAAATTGTGGAGATGAGAATCAGCATATTCACTGACAAACATATCTAATAAACAAAATAGTGGGGACATCCGTGTCCTATGGACACACTTCTCTTGTTATAATGATTCCATCCATCTGTGAACAAATGAAGAAATATTCCGTTCAAGTAAAGTTAATACCTCCATTATGGTTTCGTCCCTCTAAGTCTAGTACCAAGAATGATTCCCTAAAGGTGCGTTCCTGCATTAGAAGTTATTTTTTGTCCCTCTAATCAGGAATGATTCTATAAATTAAAGGTACAAATATCCATTTAGGGATATATTTTTCTCCATTATCTAGGAATAATTATTTCAAAAAGAGGTTTCATTTAAATTTGAGGATGAGTTTCGTCCACCTATTTGGAATGATTTGTTCGATTAGAGGTACGTACCTTCACTTTAGTATTTAATCTCTCTATTCAGGACTGAAACGTTCGATTAGAGGTACATACCGCCACTTTAGGATATGTTCATGTATTTCTGAGCTAGGAATCATTCATTCGAATTAGAGGTACGTACCTCCATTTTAGGATAGGTTTCGACCCATAATTGATATAGAGGTACCCACCTCCATTCGGGATAGGGTTCGTTCCTTTTATTGTAACAATTCGTTAAATTAGAGATACGACCCCGTTATTGGATTAAAGGTACGTACCTCCACTTGGGTATTTGCTCTGTCCCTCTAATCAGTAAGGATTTGTTTAATCAACATTTCATAACTTAATAAGAGGTACAGATCTCCACTTGGGAATACGTATTTCCCCCTTATCTAGGAATGATTCTTTAGAATAAGAGGTACGTACCTCCATTTTTGGGGTAGGTTTTGTCTCTAAAATTTAATAAAATTCGTTCAATTAGAAGTACATACCTCCACTTGGATATTTGTTTTGTCCATCTAATCATGAATGATACTTTTAATAAGAGGTACATACCTCCACTTGGGGATAGGTTTTGTGCATCTAATTGAAATAATTTGTTAAACTAGAGGTACGATTTGGAGATATGCATTATCTTTATCTAGATTATATTCGTTAAATTAGAGGTCTATACCATCATGTGGTGGTGATATATATGTATCCATTTCTAGGAACGATTCCTACATTTGGAGGAACATACCTCTATTTAGGGATGTGTATCGCGTCCCTTGTTAGTATCTTTATCCTTCTCTACTTTATTGCTAGATTTTTCAGGTTTCATTCGCATAGTGTTCTCTTTAACCACATGTTTTACATGTGATTGTACCGTTGAATGTTATCAATAGATATAGGGACATATACCTGTAAATAAAAATCGAACAAAGTATGTCTCCGTTTTTACTTTGAGCCCACACACTTTTTATCTCCTTTTGCATTTCAACTGTACACTAGGGTATGTTTTCGAAACTGCAAAATCAACACCTGGGTACATAATTCAGAATGCGAATTGTACCCCGCCTATTTCTAAGAAAAATGCAAAAACCCTGATCATACAACCCATTTATTTGCAATTTTGGACCCCCTCAAATTCAAGTTTGAGGCACAAAAAAAGGATCGAATTTTCAAATCCCTTTTCATATTTTGAAGTGTTTTAATAACTTTTATGTGTGTTATCTTCATACTTAGATGAGAGGTTGACGTGGATAGTGTATGATCACCATTGATTTTGATGTCATTACGTCAAAGGTCAAGGTCACATTGACACTTAGTGTAAAATCCTTGTCCATTCAATATCTTGAGAAGGAATAAGCCTTGGATCTTGAAACTTGGTAGGGAAATTGCCTATTGTCAGTTGTAGACCTCTATTGATTTTAAGGTCATTCGATAAAATTAAAAGGGAATTGAAATTGGTTGCCTTGGCCAGTAAATGACCCCTTTTGATTTTAAGGTAATAAGGTCAATGTTAAAGGTCACAGTAAAACTTAATATAAAATGTTTTTTATTGATTACGCCAGAAGGAATAAGCCTAGGTCTGTAAAACTTGGTAGCGACATTGTCAATGGCCTGTAGATAGCCTCTATGATTTTTAAGGTCATAAAGTCAAAGTCAAGGTCACAATGACACTCAGGTCATTAGAGCTGAAAGCCTTATCGTTTGTTCGGGACAAACGAAATCTAGTTGTTGTTTTTTTCGATGCGCACTTATGATATAAGACCCAGTCCGAGACATGAGATAAGACAATCGGACCTTGACGCCGAGATATTATGAACGTTACTTGACAAATGGAATTGACTATCATGTATCAATAATTATCATAAACTTACTATTTCCGCTAAATTAACTGCTTTTCTACATTCATTTATACTCGTCAATCTAATTCATATTGTATTTTACAATATAAAGAAGTATTTAATGATATTAAAATACTGGTCTTAAATTCTTTGCAAAATATCACAGTTATGAATAACCACTGGTAATTTCAGTACTTTATTTTGTTATAATATATTCATCAATTATTATTATTTCTTTATTTTAACATCGGGAAGGATGTACGTGGCCTGTTTGCTCAAACCATTGTTATGTAATATATATTGCATGGTTTTCACGAGTTGAGTTTGATTTACTATACATGAGTGCGCGCAATACTGAGTCGATATATGATAAACCGAGTGTCCGCCATCACTGAACGGTTATCAGGATACCTGCAAGATTTTTCATCAGTTCCTGTTTAAATTATTTTGTATGTCTTACATGAATAAAATGCACATCAATCTTCTTTATATGGTTTATTCATCATATTATCATAGATGTTGACACGGCACACAACGAACAATATCTCTGCAACGATGCGTATCAATGAAAATCGAGTGTTTACCTTACATTTGGGCCTAAATCTATATTGTGTGATACATGTTAAAGTACATTAACATTTTAAATTAGTTGTGTAACGCATGATTACATAATAATATATTAACATTACAACTACAACAACAGGGGCCATTGCTGAGTTTATTGACCTCACAGGATCGTCGGTTAAAGTGTCATCAGGTGAGCACTAAAAGCACTCTGACGTCACGTCATCAGCGATTCAGCCAGTAAATCACTGAGACTGTAATTAATCTGCAATATTTTAAGTCACTCTAAATGTTTTCATCATATTTGTAAGAATTTCACGCACTTAAATAAAATGTCTATCGAACCGTCGTCGACGTTTACTCAGATCACATTTGGTGTATTCTGGAGAAAAGATTCCATAATAACCCGCTTGTAATTTAAGCAGATGCTTAAGGTTTTATTTAGTTTAAACAATATTTATTTCAAAATAGCATACAATATAGAACAATTACAAATACAACAAACGTTCGAGGATTGGGAAAAAAAGTCAGGAGACTTATCGAGGACCCTCTCCTTAGGGTATTTACACAATAAGTGTTCTGGCAAGGTTATTTTACAATAACTGATCTGGTCTGTGAAACAAAGTGCTTTAATTTTACACACACACACATACACACACGCGCGCACACACGCACGCACGCACACGCACACACACACACACACACACGTGATATTCGTCGTCAATAAGTGTACAATAGTGAACGGCTGAAAACTGAAAAAGAGCTTGAATAAGCACTAAAAAAAAAAATACCAAAAGAAACAACAACAACACACAAATAATCTTGAGGCCCCGCAAGTAGTGTTTTTTTATTAGATTAGGAGAAAGCGATGTGTCGCCTCAATATAATGGTGTACCTTTATGAAGATGATCTTATTTTGTTCAAAAGATAGAGTGTCCCTTCCAAATAAAAGGTTGTTAAGGATAGGTGGACAAGGAAGGTCGGAAAGCATATTCTGTCTCTGCAAAAAGTAGTTTGGACAAAAGAGAAGATAATGAGCGACAGTCTCAAGTTCTCCACATGAGCAGAAAGGCGATTCAATGAGGGATCGGAGGTTTTATTTCATTTTAATAGTCTTATAATAATGCATCACATAAAATCGAGTGTCCTGTATGGAACGCCACAGCTGTCTTATGTTCGGTATTGATGGGTCCATATAGCATTTTTAGGGATTGTGTTATCATCATATGGGGTTGTAATATCATCATGTGGGGTTGTAATGTCATTATGTGAGGTTATAAAGACATCATACATGGTTGTTAAGTC
>CM037793.1:43814596-43848716 GCA_021229015.1 Solen grandis
ATGTCAAATATGGCAATTAAGAATAAATTAACAAAGAACAAGTCCAAACAAATGATTTTTTGAACAAGAAATTTGACAAGATACAGCATGTCATTGTTATAATAGAATACTTTCTTATTTTATAATTGGTATTTAAACACCAATTGGCAGTGACGCATATGCACCTGCTTATTGAGAATGCGTGAATATTATTATTCTACTTTATTCTTCCTTTTGAGCTTTAAATTAAAACAGGTTGCTGATGAGCCAGTGGCATGAAATTTCAACAGTAAGCACAGTGACTTAAGCGCTTTTGATTGCAGCAATTTTTTTCTTCATGTGACATCACATGACGTCAGGGTTGAAAAAAGCTACAAAAACTTAAACGCTCTCTACAGCCTTCATTTCTGGAAGGAATAGCCTGATAATTTCACAGAATGCATATTTTATGTTCTAGATGTGCGCCTCCATACACGTTTTTACAGACTAGGAAAGACTAAGGTTCTATGGTGAAACAAAGTTTCGAACTTTGGACCCGAAATACATGCTTTAAAAAGCTTACAAATAAGTTAGGAACTTGAAATTTGTACAGAATATATGTCCTATGAATTTCTTTCAGCATTGAGAAGATTGACGTCATATGACGTAAAATAACATCATGACGCGTTAACAAACTTTTCATCCAAACTGTAGTTTTTTAGCAATTGAAGACATAATTTTTAACTGAAGTGCATAAATTTTAACTGAAGATGCAACATAGCATCCCATGCCTTAGTCACTTCCGTTTCTGGAAAATCGCAAAGGTCAAATATCATTTTTTTTCTTTGGCCATAAATATCTCTAAAACAATAAATATTCTATTGAGACACTATGGGTAATATATGTAGTGCTTTGAAAGATCTTTCAGATGATATTTAGTTTTTTAAGATCGGGGCTGAATCAGTTGAGTTATGACAGAAAAATGAAAATTATGTTACCCTAAGTGCATTCAACTGCTTACATCTTGAAAATTATTATTTTTTGTAAATTAGGATATGAACATAATTTGTAGAATGATCCTTGGCCATTCTATTGGTGTTAAAATTTTAAATGACCTTTTTCAGTTTTCTAGGGTTAACCGTCCATTTATAAAAAGTGGTTAAAGATACATCCATATATAAAGCATGTGAATTGTGGGGAATTTGAAGACCTTTCTAACAGTACTTAGCTTTTTAAAATTGGACATCATATAAGGTTCTAATATGGCAATATGGTTCTAATGGTATGCAGATATTAATGATTGGACCATTCATTATCAAGTTATTTGTCAAAGGGTAGTAATTGACATGAACATCTTTTTGCCGATGTTTGCTATTTTTTGGAGGAATAACTTTATATATCTCAAAACCCGAAACAGATAGGTTGTAACATGAAAGATGTGAAGTGTTGGAAATTTGAAGACCTTTTTAATGGTAACTAGCTTTTTAAAATTGGACAAAATATAAGCAAGTTACATGAAAAATAAGAATTCATTAAACCGTTCTTTCATGCACTTCTGCAGTTAGTCCCAATCACTTGATTGCTTTTTTCGAAGAAACTATTAATTTTTGAAAATAACATAAAGAACAATATTTTTAGCATGATGCAATGCAAAATTATTCTTTTTTTAAGGAATTACTTTATATATCTCAAAAACCGTAACAGATAGGTTTAAACATGAAGTAAGTGAATGTTGGGATTCAGAAGACCTTTCTAACGGTACCTAGGTTTTTAAAATCGGACATTACATAAGGAAATTACATGAAAATAAAATTTCCATGTGCTTCTGCAGTTGATCCCACATATTATTCCAAATTTCATTTGGGTTATACAAAGTTATAATTTGATACAATAATTTATTTTAATGCTCTGTGCCCCCTTCAATTCAGCACCAATATTCAATTAAAATATAAGAGAACAATGTTTTGTAAGAAAGGAATCTTGTATACCTTTTTAGCAAGTAAAGAAAACAATTGATACTTATTCCCTTGCAGAACACCAAGTTTGAGTATAATTGTGATCATCTTAAAGATGGTTCTCGAAAAACTAGCATTATGAAATTATAACTGAAAACAAAGCCACATATTCCCTTTTGAATGCAGTGACTTTATGTTTTAAATTATGTCATATGATGTCACAGATTTCATTTGTTATTTATATAAGTTTGCACTCTACAACTGTCAATTCGGGACGGATTTTCTTCAGTTTTTTGAAGATGGTGTATGTCAGAATAGTAAATGAGTATGATCAGGTTTGACATGGTTTGCAGTGCAGAAAGCCCTTTCTTTTGTTCAGAACAAAAGTCTAGTTATTATTAATCTTATCTATATTGGACAATATTCAAAATATTTATGGTTTTAGTTTTGTGGGTATGATTTTGTCCTGTCCCCTTTATTGAATAGGTCTTTGAAACAAGAGGGCCATAGTGACCTGAATCACTCACCTGAGTAAAGGGTTACACAAGGAACATCTGTACTAAAACATTTTGAAATCTGGCCAATAGCTTAGAAGGAGATGATTCTAATGTTTCCATACTTTATTTCTTTCTGTTGCCATGGCAACCAGAGTTCTACATGGATAAAGTTTATTTTAGCAACTTTTGTGAAGGTTCACCCAAGGATCATCCCTGCCAAGTTTAATCAAATTCTGTCCAGCGGTTTCAGAGGAGATGTCTCTATATACATATAAAGCAAATTAGCCTCGTCCCTGGTGGCCATTTTTTTTTTATGGATCGGAAATTTTTTACCAATCTTATTAGAGAGTTACCCAAGGAACATCTGTACTGAAACGTTTTGAAATCTCAGGCCAGTAGTTTTGAAGGAGATTATTTTTAAAAATTTTAAAGTTTCCATAATTTATTTCTTTCGGTTGCCATGTCAATCAGAGTTCTATATAGATCAAGTTTATTTTAGCAACTTTAGTGAAGGTTCACCAAAGGATCATCCCTGCCAAGTTTAATCAAATTCTGTCCAGCAGTTTCAGAGGAGATGTTGTTTAAAAGCAAATTGTTGACGACGCACAATGGATGACAGATGAGGGTGATCCTAATAGCATACCAAGAGCATGTTGTGCTCTGGTGATCTAAATATTATGAACTTCTGTTCCATGCAGGAAATTGTTAAATAAATAATGCAAACTTACGGACGTCATGAAGTGCTCGCGCATATGTGCTGATTTGCCCTTAAGATTGCGACCGCTCAATGAGCACTTGTGAACCAACACATAGAAGTAAAGCATGTGCTAGAGAACTTCTTGTTTACTGTCAATGAGCCGAAAAGAATGTAACGATACATGCACAACTGCATGCAACATGCATCTTATATATAGAGAGATAGAGAGACCTGTATTGCCGCTTCTTTAAACAATTATTAATTTCAAACAAGAGAGCCAAGATGGCCCTAAATTGCTCAACCTGAGAAATATTGCTTTCATTGCCTTATTACATAATAGTCATGCTGAATACAAAATCCATGCAGAAGAACAGCAATATAATCTTAATTCCACACAAAAAGTTTACATGTGGTCAAAAAAGCCAAGTTAACCCTAGCGTGGTACCAATTTTGACCCCAGGGCCATGATTTGAAAACATGGTTCAGGTCCAATATAAGGCCATGTTATATACCAAATATCTAAGCCCATGATCTTGAGGTTTTTATCAAGGATATCTTTTGAAAATCTTTCTAATGCCTTTGTAAAATCAAGTGATCCCTGGGGTGGGGCTAATTTTGACTCCAGGACCATGATTTGAACAAACTTGGATGATGTCCATAAGGCAATGTTATACACCAAATATCTAAACACCAGGCCTTTTGGTTTCTAGATTTTCCTATTTCCCGTCTCTACATGTGCCATGGTCATTAGGCATTTTCCATGGATTTCCATGGAAATCCATGGAAACTTGGATGGAAATTGATGGAAATCCACGGAATATCAAAATCTTCCACGGAAATTTGTTGATAACATTATTTGCCGTCAAATTTTGCCATGGATTTCCGCGGACACAGTAAAACCATCAATAGATTTCCACAAAATCTTCAAAATATGCCACGGAAAGTTGGACTTAGTCAAATTTTGGGACGGAAAATAGCATGGAAAATAACTTAGATAATTTTTGGGATGGAAAATAACTTACATGTTTTTAATCAATGGAAAATTTGAACTTAGATTTTTTTTCTATATTTCTGGACTATAAAGAAAACAATATAATCATGAAATCACTATATGACTGAAATACTGTCGCAGCGACGGTAAATTCAAATCCCAAGCGAAATTATGACCATGGTCACCATTGTATTTCATTCATTTTGATGATCATCCATGTTAAATCATGGTTGCCCATCAAATACATGTAATAATATGGTCAGAAATAATGGGTTTTAAAAAAGACACCATGGTCAACCATGGCTGATCAGCATGGTAGGTCATAATAAAACATTACCAACACTGTGATAAAGACATGGTTTTACAAGTGTACAAGAAATTCAAAGATTTACATTAAAACAACCCTTTTGATTTTGTGACCTTTTTATTTATCTAACCAGAACAATTTGAACAAATTTTGTAGAGGTCAAAATAGGATTAAATCGAAAGCTTAAAAGCTTATTGAATATTAGATTGAAACAAAAACGATTAAATCTAACTACATATAACTGCACGTATTACTATGACCTTTTAACTGATGTTTTAACAGAAATCTTAGGTGATTCACTTTTTTTTTCTTTTCTTTTTTGAAAACTGTTACGCATTGAAAAAAAGGTTACGAATGGTTTTCGTTCGAATTAACCGCGCCCCGAATAAAAGTTCGGAAGTTGTTGCAAGGTTGTAGGACAATCCTACGAGGAAAAGTAGTGCCGAAAAATTGACGCTAATTTCTACGTAGATCAATGATTTTTACTAATATTTAATATTTTATTTTGGACAACCCACTCTTTAAACCTTATTTCGAAACCCAGTTTTTGTTTCGTAACTGATCTTAACTTTCCCTCTTTTAAATTTGAAAACCGAAAATAACGCAACGGTGCATCAATCCGCCATTTTGAAAAGAACGACAAACAACAAACAGTGTAAACAATAGGTGATAACGTTATTGATTCGCATTATTTTCGCAGATGACATCCATTTTATGACGGAGGTAAGAATATTCAATATAGTTATGAGTATTATAATTATGTTTGTAATGAAATTACTTTCCATTTATCGATAAAAAAAATAAGTGACTTTGTTTCGTCTGCAAATGGCGATGAGATTATTTTCTGCCCGTCGATGTATAACACAATCCATACAATGTTTAGTTGAATCGCATTTCTTTTATTTGCTTTCCAGAATATATATATATATATTTGTGTTCAACATGAGCAAATTAACCTTTCAGGAAATTTAAAAAAAAAAATCGATCGCAGGTCATATCGTCCACGGTTAGCATCGTACTTAATTTTTAAAAAAGGAAGGCCTTGGTGAAAAATCATTGTATATACAATAAATCTGTTAACAAACGTGCGATCCGCAATAAAACTCATTTTGGTTTACATTTAATCATCGCTTGGTTATCTTACATGTAGATCTATAAAAATTTAAGGAAAAAAACATTATTGTTTTACTCCTTTAGATGTATAAGAATTTCTGTTGGAATATTTGTTCATGACCAAATGCTGGCAGTGACTTGTAATTTTTTAACATTGAATGCTGAATAAAATTCAGCTATATTATGTCCATTGTCATTGCTGTAATAAAATGAAATCTGATTGATTTAACACAACTTTTTTGTTTTTATTTTAGCAACATGTCCAGCCATGTTTTCAACAAGGATGATGCCTCCTCTTGTCCACTTTGTAAACAACACAGACTTTGGATCATAGTGATTAACAAAAGGTAAATAGACTCTTATTCTAGAAATGAATACATTTTTTGAGAAAAGAAAAGTTTCTATGATCCTTGAAAACTGAAGTGTCACATATCAAAGAACAACTTGAGACATCCACAATGCTACTGCCTTTACCTTTTTCATGGTAGTTTATTAGACAGGCAGTTTACCTTACATAACACTGTCCCCAGTGGTAAGAATGTCTGCCTCTGCCTAGCAGCAACGTATGAAAGTTGTAAAAGGAAAATGGCACTGTATCTCCCTTGTTTGGTGCTCAGCATATTAGAATAGGTCCCAGTCGTGGTGTTGGGGATAATGCAACTTGGGAGTGGTGTCATGCCAACTATCTATGGCGTGATGCTGCAGTGTAACAGCACTATATCTCTCAAACTTAGTTTTCAAATAATAGCTGTCATACTTCTATTGCAACTGAGTTTGTTTGTGGCTGAACTCAATTTCTCCTAGTTAACTGACATTGTAAGATGGAAAAATATTTTGGAATTTATAATGATGAGAAAATTTTGGTTTTACACATTTGCATGCACAGTCAGAACTTCATCTTTATTATTAATAGTGGTATGAATGGGAATAAGGATCAATGATCAAATCTGAGTAAACACTAAATGTTTAAATACAAAGGCAGGCTATAGGCTTTGCGCTTCTTAGTTATTTTACTTTAAAATCATTTTACTTTCTTTTTTTTTTTTTTAAGTTTCAGACATGTGGGAGGAAGAAAGCTGAAGTCCTTGCAGAATATGAGCAGAATTTCAATGTAAATTTATGTGTAACATCAGCATATGTTCAGGAATGTCAACAAGGACTTGGACATTCCTCTTTCAAAGTGGAAACTGATCTCTGACCCATGGCGCATTGGATCATCAGGACCACTGATCTAAGTGAATTCAAGGAAAATCGCTTTGGAACTTGGACTTCAGTGAATTCAAGGCATCCAACAGGTGGCATAATAAGTTTTAAAAATGTTATAAGTGTTTTTAATACAATAGGTGGAGAAAGAGGAGGTTGTTCAGGACTTGGAAAATAGGCTATAGTGCATTATGAAAAAACAAAAAACATTAATAAAGGATGAAACCGGATACTGCTCTTAAGCATGGGGAATCAATATCCATGTTGGTCACTGTAATTTGTTTGGAAAAAAAAAAGATTGTTTAGACTGTTGATACGAATGTGATGACATGAATAAAAATTATTTTTGTATCCAGCCATGTTGCCAATTTAAATCCCCTGGTCCACCATACTCACTGCATGAGTATTATTTGGCACCATTGAATTTACATTAATTACCATTGAAGGTTATTATCCCCCGCCGATGAAATCGGGAGGGGGATATTGTTTTGGCGTTGTCCGTCCGTCCGTCCGTCCGAATTTTGTCCGGAGCATAACTCCAAAAGTATTCAAGCTATTGCTTTGAAACTTCACAGGTGGACAGATCTCATTGAGGAGAAGTGCAGTGCACAAGAACCATAACTCTCATTAGCCTAATTTTGGAGTTATTGCCCTTTGTTATTTTTCATACTTGATTTTTGTCCGGAGCATTACTCCAAAAGTATTCAAGCTATTGCTTTGAAACTTCACAGGTGGACAGATCTCATTGAGGAGAAGTGCAGTGCACAAGAACCATAACTCTCCTTATCCGAATTTTGGAGTTATTGCCCTTTGTTATTTTTCATACTTGATTTTTGTCCGGAGCATATCTCCAAAAGTATTCAAGCTACTGCTTTGAAACTTCACAGGTGGACAGATCTCATTGAGGAGAAGTGCAGTGCACAAGAACCATAACTCTCCTTAGCCGAATTTTGGAGTTATTGCCCTTTGTTATTTTTCATACTTGATTTTTGTCCGGAGCATAACTCCAAAAGTATTCAAGCTATTGCTTTGAAACTTCACAGGTGGACAGATCTCATTGAAGAGAAGTGCAGTGCACAAGAACCATAACTCTTCTTAGCCAATTTTGGAGTTATTGCCCTTTGTTATTTTTCATACTTGATTTTTGTCCGGAGCATACCTCCAAAAGTATTCAAGCTACTGCCTCTTCCATCTCTCCATCCCTGCCTCTCCCCCCTCCCTGCCTCTCCCTCCTCTCTATGCCCCCTCTCAGAGAGTCTCTCTCTCTCTCTCTGATTTTAAGTACAGACTGGTATGCCAAACACTTTTTACTTGGATTTTTTTTGCTATTTATATGCTAGATTATTTTTATAAATGAACATAACTACTGTCATAATTTCTCATTATTCTATAATTGCAGACTAAAATGTAACATAATTAATAGTTTTATGTGAATCTGCCTCCCCTTCTTATCCCATATAAGTTTGTATATCTCAATCTGCTTTGAATATGTTAATTTATCACTGTCCTCGACATTCTGTGCTCTTCTTAAATTAATACACCAGAAAAAGCTTATGGTATAGTTTGTTTATATATTTATATATTTAGTTGTGTGTATATATAAACTTTTCTCCATGTTGTATACTTGGAAGTAATAAAGTCTCTTCTTGTTCTGTTCTGTTATATCAAGAGGCAATAAGGAATTATAATCATATTGACAGCATGACCCAGTTTGATCTTTTACAATGGAGTTACGGCCCCTGATTTATGTTCTGTAAAAACAGCTCCCATTCATGAACTAAATATATTCGGCGGGGGATTTCGTGTCTGTGACACAGCCTTGTTGATATTTCATTTTAAATCATTGATTCACCATTATTTTATGTAAAATGACACCACCAAAATACCATTGAAAAAAACATTTTATTCCATTAAATTTAAAATCCCTCATTGGATACCATTGAAAATAATTTTTCATTTTTTAGGGAGAGCTCATTTGCATATTTCGGCTCATTTCAATGGAGTTTCAATGGAGTTTCAATGGTGTTTCAATTGAATTTTTTGGTTTCAATGGTTGCACTATTTAGTATATAAAGACTTTCAATGGTCCTTCAAGGGTTGTGCTACATTTGGTTCTGCTAAGAGAAATGGTAATTCAATGGTGTTTCAAGCCATTTCATTTCGATAAGGGAAGGGAGAATTTGATGACAATAGATCTTTTTACACTTTTTTTATAGCCTTTGTATTTTTTACCGATGTCTCATATTTACAAGGAACATACCATAGGTGATCCTTTAAGTTTGGATGGAGTTTAGGGTCTCTGGGTTCATGGTAAAGTCTTGCATTTATATATTTTTGATAAAGTTGAATATTTTTCAACTTCATTACAAGTCATAGCAATGACTTGCCAACTTATATTTTTCACAACTACAAAATGCCATGACTCTGTCAAGTTATATAACTGTGTTTACAATTTCTTTTGGCAATTTTTCTGTCCATAACTGAGTGAATGCGTAAACATTTTTTGAAATATTGTTACTGACAAGATTTTGAGCCGGGAGCATTTGTGTTTACCAAACACGTTCTTGTTTCAGAATGCTAAATGCCAAAAAATTTGTGTTTGATTGGCAAACAGCTTAGAACTTGACGCTGAGTTCAGAAAATACATTGATTGAAAATGGATTAGATTTACCCTTATCGATTTAGTATATCACACTATTGCAAATGAATGGTTAAACATGTAAACAAAAGTTTTTATGCTGTAATGGATAGCAAAAGTAAATCATGAATAAGTGTGCTATTTTGGGACAGCCCTGGTACATGTATGTATATTTTTAATATTTCTGTGTAAAGCACATTTTTAAAATCCACTGTATCAATAATGAATTCTTTTAATTATCATTATGTATCTGAATGAACCGAAGTAGTTTATAGTTTGAAACCAAAGAATGTGTATTTTTAAAACACATCCAAATTTATGCTGTATTTATGAAATTTTAGAAAGTGGTTTTAAAAATTTTCATAGAAATAATTAATAAATAAATATCATGGTTTTAGTTTGCATGTGGCATTTCTACAGATATTAACTATAATGTGTCAAAATTTGACATTTTTCCAATTATCATTGAGCTTTAAAAACAAGGTCAAGGACACAGAGAGCATCTCATTTTGTGATCCTTTGGTATTTATAGATCTAGTACATCTTTTTAAAAATTATTTTCACTATTATTGATAAAATACTGTAAATAAGAAAATTTGTTTTCTTGTATTATATCAAAGAATATATAAATTTAAGAAATTTCTATGGAACAGTTTTTTTTGTAATTGAAGATTTAGTGTGAAAAGTTGTTGAACTTGTGGGACTATTTTTCACACTAGCCCACCACTATGAAATGTAGTTTTGATATTAGATACCACCACAGACACTGTATAAGCATTTATATCAATGAAATAAATATCATATTAAATTTTATAGGTGAAAAGATAATGCACTCAGTTATGTTTTGTCTTTTTAACCAACATTTACATATCAGTATGTACATATCAGTATGTACTGTATTTGATGCTGAATCAGTTCCAGAAATGACATCTACACCTACTATGAAATTGAGCTATATCTCAAAAACGAGTTCGGTGACCCCTTTTTTTCTTTGCATTTTTGAATTTCTCAAACTTATTTCTACAAAATATAAAAAAAATGAAAAAAAGTCTATGGGAGGGAAGAAAATCTAGAAATCGTCTTTAAATGAACTATATAGGTTAACTGCATTTCATTTCCCAATAATTCCAATCTCATTATCATATAATTTTGTATTTAAAACATTTTCATTGGACAACATCAATTTTATTTTTCGATAAAACCCTGGAGCGGGACTACTTTTATGTTTCTCGGGTAAACAAAGAAGCATCAACATTTTAAAGGTCGGTTTAACAATATGCGAACTTGAATGAAGTTCACAACGGTTCCACGCTTATTTGACTTTTTGTCAGATTTGTGCACGATTTGACATTCTTTACACATGCATAAAGACCAGAAAAAATGAATCCTATAATAAAAATATTAGCAGCTTAACAGAGCTAAAAAGGACAGTTTGCATTTCATTGGTTGCATAATTTTGTTTCGCTAATGAGACGTTGCATTGTCATTAGGTCCATGTGAGGTTTGCAGTAAGTTACTATACAAATGTATGGACTTATTCAGTATGTTGATGTAGTTTATTTTTTAAATATCAAAATGAAAAATATGCTGTAATAATTGCTGTAATAATTTTATCTAAAATAGATGGAAAATAAATGTAAATATAAGGATTAAAAGCAGAATTTGGAGTTTTCATCAAGTGATGAAAAACTAATGCTTATGTTGCCGAGAATCCCTTTATGCAAAAAGAAGACCCATTCTGTGGTATGCAATGATTATGTATATATGTTCTTGTCTAGATATTCAAATTACTGTTTAATATGATTTATAGACAAACTTGTTATAGAAGTTGCCATTTATTACATAATCTTTGATTTTTCAAGCCAGATTTTTTTTATTTTTCAGCCCTTTTTTTTCCATGGAAATCTAAATTTTGCCGCGGATTTCCATCTACATTGCATTTTGCCGCGGAATTCCACGGACATTGTCGAGGATATCCGTCCGAATACTCCATGGCATTTCACGGAAAGCCGCGGAATTCCACGGCAAAATTGAAATTTCCCTGGAAAACTGCAGATTTCCATGGAAAGCCGTGGCTTTCCACGGAAAACTGCAGATTTCGGTGGCAAACGTAAGTTCTCCATGGTATTCCTTTTTTTCTTCAAATTTTTTTAATTGTAATTGGAAAAGTTGATAGTCCGAATACTCCGTGGCATATTTTTCCATGGATTTCCATGGCACACCGTGGAATACCATGGAATATCTATAGACGGGTAATATGCCTTTGTAAAATCAAGTGACTCCTGGGGTGGGGCCAATTTTGACCCCACGGCCATGAATTGAACAAACTTGGTAGGTGTCCATAAGGCAATGTTACACACCAAATATCTTAACTCCAGGCCTTGATGTTTCTGAGAAGAAGATATTTCTAGTTTTTTTTTCCTATAAAAGCCTATGTACATTCAAGTAACCCCTGGGGTGGGGCCAATTTTGACCCAAGGGCCATGATTTGAACAAACTTTGTAGAGATCCACAAGACAATGCTACACACTAAATAATAAAAAATTATATAAACTCCAAGCTTTGTGGTTTCTGACAAGAAGATTTTTTTCAAGTTTTTTTCCTATTTAGGCCTATGTTAAATCATTTTTAATTTTTTTCCAAAAAACCCCCGGGCCAATTGTTATTGGGTCATGATTTGAACAAAGTTGGTAGAGGTGCACTAGACAATGCTTCACACCAAATATCTTAACTCTAGGCCTTGCAGTTTTGCAGAGGAAGATTTATCAAATTTTACATTTTTATAATCTATTTTTAGCTCCTGTGACCTACTTTTTAAACCAATCCAAATAATTTGAATAATATTGATAGAGGGCATCATAAGGATGATTTCTGTGAAGTTTGGTCAAAATCCATTCAGCTGTATACCAGGACATGTTGTTTAAAGGAAATTGTTGACGAGGGATGAAAGGTGATCCTAATGGCATACCATGAGCATGTTGTGCTCAGGTGAGCTAAAATGTAGGCTGGAAGGCCATCTTGTTCGAAGAGAAGTAATTAGTGAAGAGGCCGCCGATTCTGTCGCAGCTCATACATAGTTCCCGACTTTTAGCAGGTATACGTGCTCAATGCCATATGCTGTCTGTTTGTAGTCAAGAGTAAAGTTTTGCATAAAGTTTGATATAAAATTAAAATTGCTAGATTGACAAATTTATAGGAGAAAATCATGAAAGAAATAAAACAGTAGCTTAAAGCAACTGTTAATGTATTTACAAAATAAATTTGTTTCTATGACTTGTGAGACGTTTGACCTCCAATCCATTTTTCTTAAAAAAAAAAAGAAGCAAAAATCTAATTAATCTGCAAACAACTTTTAAAGTGATCTCATGCTTTTAACCTTAAGTACAAATTATATGTTCCTATAAAATAACTGTTGCTATATTTTACTCACTGTTTTAAAATCAAAATATTTTTATTTGTTTTATCAATCATAAGAATACTCTAAGACTTACTTGTATGTGATTATTATATTTTTTAAAAAGTCTATTAGTCTTTTAGTATAAAGAACAAAAAAAAAACTAGCACCGCAAGCGGTATCTCGGTTTTCGCTTTTAACCTAATCAGCTTGAACACTTTATTTTTACTCAGTCACAATTTTCAATATGAAACAAAATGTAAAGGTTTTTCGAAGACCTACTCTCATTTGCACATTTTTTTTAAAAAAAATTTTTGCAATGTTAGAACATTCAACCTCTTCTAGTGCAAATATTTTCCTATACCCGATACTTTGAAATCCATCACATTCTGTGGTGCTGTCAACAAGGAACGAAATGCTAAAAACCGCATTTGTATCAGACTTCAACTTTCTGAGTTATAAGCAAAAGAGTGATTTTAAGCAAAATGCCCTCTAGCGGCAAAATGAGAAACACAATTGATTAAACTTTTACAATTAGGTACCTAGAAATGCAGCAAATAGTTCAGTTCAGTAATAATATGCATAGGTGGAACATTTTGTTTCTTAAATGTCACATTTTTTAGCTTAAAAGCTGCTTTACAACTGTTAAAAAAATTATCAAATTTTGGACCGCTGTAAAATGACCAAATGAAGCCCAATCTTCAAAAAATAAATATCACTGGAAAGAGCTCTTCAAGAACCTACACTTTTGTCCAAATACTCTAAAAGAAAATACTCTTAGTTTTGGATCTTTTTTGGGGGCCGAAGAAATAAAACAATGATAAAAATATGACCTTGACCTTTGCATTTTTTAACATTATAAATGATCGGGCTCTTTGAATCATAAGACTAAATTACTAGTGAAAATATCATAAAGATATACTCTCGTATACTCGTACGCGCGAAACCCATCATATTTTATTAGGCTATCAACAAGGAACATATTGCAACAAACCGCACTTAAATCAGACTTCAACTTCTTCAGTTAAAAGCAAAAAAGTTATTTCAAGCAAAGCGCCCCCACCCCCAAGCGGCAAAATGAGAAACAAAATTGAGTAAAATTTTACCATAAGGTACCTAGCAATGCAGCAAATAGTTCAATTAAGTATACAAGTCACACTAGTCGAACATTCTATTTCTTATATATCACAATTTAAAGCATAAATACTGATTTACAATTGTTCAAAAAAGGATTAAATTTTGGACAGCCATAAAATGTCCAAATCCAAGTCCGATAATCACTGGAAAGATCTATTTAAGAACTAAAACTTTTGTTCATATACTCTCAATGAAATATTTTTAGTTTAAGAGTTATTTCGGGCCAAATAAAAAAACAATAATTGTAATATGACCTTGAATTTTGCCTTTTTTTTAACTTTTTAATTGTGAGGCCCCTTGAAACATAACAATACATAACGTGTGAATATTTCATAAAGAATGAACCAAAAATAAAATCAGGAGCGACAAAAACATGCTTTTGAAATTTTAATTTTTCCTAAATTTTAGTGAAATTTGACCATTTGTAGAAGAGAGACCATGCATTTCTTAAATTCGCCAACCCATATATTTTGTACAGTGGCGCTATCGTATCAGTTGACAAAAATAGCGTATATCGTTTGTATTGCATCGTATTGTATAGTGTCGCGAAGTACGCGAAATATTTGTTTCACTCATTATCTTTGTTATAATAATCATGTTTATAAGGTCATATTATTATGTATGCACCTCAAGTAAATAATATATTAATGTGAATGCTCCTGTTAGCACGTGAATGTTATAGTTGATGTCGGTGTATTTTTTCTAGCGTAATTTGTTCTTCTTCTGTTTTTTTTTTTTTTTATTATTATTTTTCTAACCCTTTTTTGTTAACGGCAAATCTCCGTGATCAGAAAAGCCACATTTATGAAATTTTAATCAGTTTTTACCACCTATTTGAAGATGATCCTATCATTGAGAAAATTTTCATTTATGTCTTACATTTCCCGCTAGGGGGCGTTTTGCATGAAATGTATAACTGGCTAATAACTCAGTTATTTGAGGTCCGATTCAAATGCGTTTTTTTGCATTCTTTTCCTTGTTGATAGCCTAATAAAAGATGATAGGTTTCGAGGGTACGTGCCGCTGAAAGTTTTTGAGCTACAGAAGGTTGAATGTTCGAACCTCGCAAAAAAACTGTGCAAATGAGGGGAGGTCTACAAAAAACCTATCCATTTTTGTTAGAGATCAGATAGAAGAATTCTGTTTGTTGCATACGATTTGCAAGACATATACGCACAAAATATTTGGAGTGGCGAATTTAAGAAATGCATGGTTTGTCCTCTAGAGACGGTCAAACTTCACTAAATTTTAGGAAAAGTTAAAGTTTCAAAAACATGTTTTTTGTTGCTCCTGACTTTATTTTTGGTTCATTCTTCATGAAATTTTCACAACTTATGTATTGTTATGTCTGAAAGGGCCTCACAATTAAAAAGATTAAAAATAAATGAAAAGGTCAAGGTCATGTTACGATTATTGTGCTTTTATTCGGCCCCAAATAGCTCCAAAACTAAAAATATTTCATTAAAAGTATATGTACAAAAGTTTTAGTTCTTGAAGAGCTCTTTCCAGTGATGTTTGGTTTTTGAAGATCGGACTTGATTTGGTCATTTTACGGCAGTCAAAAGTTTTATCCTTTTTTTTGAGTAACTATAAATCAGTTTTTATGCTTCAAATTGTGATATATAAGAAATAGAATGTTCGACTAGTGTGACTTGTATACTTAATTGAACTATTTGCTGCATTGCTAGGTACCTTATTGTAAAATTTTAATCAATTTTGTTTCTCATTTTGCAGCTAGGGGGCGCTTTGCTTGAAATCACTCTTTCTAACTAAAAAAATTGAAATCTGATTTTTGTGCCAATTTTTTGCATTCTGTTCCTTGGTGACATTAATTTGAAACGACTCTCAAAAATTCATGGGATATTTCATTAGTTCGTAATAATGTCGCGTGTCATGTTGCATTGTTGTGTGTCATTCTATACTTTTGTGAGTCGTTTGCAATTGTTGTTTATCGATTACAAATGTCGTTTGTCGCCATCATAAAGCAACTCACACATTTAACATGGCCTAACCGAATTCAATAAAAAGTTTTCAAGTTCGCAACTACATTACTTACAGTTAATACTCAAAAATATTCTACTGGGTAAAAAGTCTGTTCAAACAATGCGACAAAAATGTTTGAAAGATCACTGGTAACACTATTCGACAAGCCAGTGAACGAAGAAATATGTTTTTCGAATTATGCGACTCGTGAACTGAATGGAATTGCTTTTGTGAAAACTGATGATATCGCGATAGTGATTCTAGTTATAATTATTCTCATGCAGCACGTAATTAGGTTTAGTATAAAAGGCATCAACATTTCTAGAAAGTGGGTTCAGTCTTAAAAGGTGTGCTATATTCCATGTGGAAATGATATGTTATTGTGAAAATTATGGATGTAATATGGCAAATTAAATTCATTATGGAATCAACGTTTTGTTGAAAGTGCTCTCCCAAAAGTGCTTTATGTGGTGGAAATAAAGAAAAATTAAAAGTGTTCACCACATAAATTTGGTGCCGGAACCCGGGATCTGATTCATAAAGGACTTTGAAAAGTTTTTGAAAAACAAAATTGTGTGGCTTTCTGGTGGACCATAAAGATGACTGAAACCAATTTACAATACCTGAAAGGAGTTCGCACAAGGTACTTCAATACCCTAGACAAAGAAATACAGATTGGACAAGAATATCTTGAAACCTGGATTGAGGATAAATTAGCTGAGGATTTAAAGTTGTTGCACAAACAAGTAAGTGAATGCCATTTGAAATTACAAACTTATATTGATAAACTTGGGAAAAAATCTGAAAAACTTGCATCTGCCATTGGAAATTCTGATAGTGAGTTAACTACAACCATCATTGATGACGATTCTCTTTTGTTTGAACATGCATGGTCAATGTGTCACAAACTTCATTTAACTTAAACTTCAAAGCTGATTTAAAAGATAAAGAAAATAGTATTTCAAATACTGAAGAAGATACAAAGCCTGATTTAGCTGAAAGTGTTTTACAACTTTGTGATTTGCAAACTAAATTCCAACAAGAGTTTTTGGAGAAACAGCAATAAAGTCTTGAAATACAACAGGCTGAATTCAAAATTAAACAAGCTGTCAAAGACAAAACAACAACGTCAGTAAGATTACCCAAGCTTGATGTGTGTTTCTTCAACGGAAATCGTCTGCAATGGATGGAGTTTTGGGATTCATTTGAGTGTGCCATTCACAAGAATGGTAAGTTATCACCAGTGGAGAAATTCAACTATCTAAAGAGTAAACTGGGCGGTGAAGCAAGGAGTGCTAAATTAGCAGGTCTGTCACTCTCAAATGGTAACTATGTAGTTGCATTGGATATCCTTCATGAAAGATTTGGTGATAAGCAAGAGATTATTGACCAACATTACAAGCAACTGATGGCTATGATACCGGCTAGAAACACAACAGACTCTTTAAGTTTTTTTCTAGATAAAGTGGAATGGCATTTACGTAGTCTAGATGTCCTTAAAGTGAAACTAGATCCACAAGTGTTTGTATGCATGATACGTAGCAAGTTACCTAGTGATGTGTTACTACAGTTGGAACTGATAAAAGGAAATAAAAACTCCTGGACTCTTTCTCAGTTGCGCGACCTGCTGAGACAGTAAGTAGTATCAAGGCAAAAATCTGAGAAATCGAAAGGAAATGTTAACCAGAATCAAAAGGTGTTTACAAAAGGACCAGGGAATTACACATCCCAGGAAACAACACACCATAAAGGCTTTGTTAATGAAATGACACCAAAGAAGTATGATTGTGCTTTAGTGACAAATGAAAAGAAGTTACATAAACCCTCTAAAAGGTTAGATTTTGCCAGAAGGCTCATTGGAGCGATGAATGTAACAAGTTCAAAACAATGGATGAAAGAAAGGGGCAGATAATGGGCAGCTGTTTTAAGTGTCTGAAAGAAAACCAAATAGCAAAAGATCGCAAAAGTTTAAAACAGTGTGTTCATTGCGGAAAAACTAATGTACATCACAGGAGTTTATGTGACAAAAACTTCTCAAAGGTCGTGATCAATGAAAGTGTTCATCTCTCTGGAGATCTTGAGAGCATGGGTGACATAAAGGACGAAGCTGGACTTCTTTCAAGTGAGGAAACCGTGCTTCTTCAAACAGCATTAACAGAAGTGAAAGGTAAAGGAAGAATAAAAGGTAAAGAGGTTCATTTGCTATTAAGATTCAGGATCTCATCGAACATATGTGTCACAAGCTTTAGCAGAAAAACTTAAGCTGAAGACAGAGTCGGAGCAAGAGATCCGTTTAGTTACTTTTGGAAGCGAAAAGTCCAAAGTTATTAAAACGAAAACCGCCACTGTTGAAATTAAGTTGAAGAATGGTCAATATTTGTCAATGACAGTTAATATTGTTCCGAGTATCAGCAGCATTATCCATAGGAATCCAGTGAAGTTAAAGAATCTCAAGAACTTTTGTGAGCTTACCAGAAACTTACAACTAGCTGACACGATACCTGAACAAAGAGAGACAACTTCCCTTGAACTATTAGTAGGACAAGGTAATGATTACTATCTAGACATAATAGAATCAGAGAAAATTCAAGTGAATCCAGGACTATATCTGCTTTCTTCAAAACTAGGATGGATTTTGCTAGGTAGAATGCAGCAGACAAAAGGTGTTTCAGAGGAATGCAATATGCTAATTCTCTCATTTGACACTAAAGTTCCCGGAAACAACATGTTATGTGAGGCTGAAGATATTCTGAATCTGAAGCCAAGTCCTGAAGATTTCTGGAATATTGAGGCCATTGGCATAGCTGAAAGAACGAAAACAAATGATGATGAGTTAGCAATGCAAAAATTCAAGGATACAGTCAGAAAGGAAAATGGAAGATATCAGGTAGCATGGCCATGGAAGGAGGAATTTCCTGAACTCCCAGAGAATCGTGGCCTTGCTATAGGCAGACTTAGATCACTGAAAAATAAGATTCAAAGGCAACCAGATCTGATGAGAAGGTATGACGAAGTAATTCAGGATCAGTTAAGGAAAGGAATAATCGAAAAGGTTGATCTTGACAAATGTGATGGAATGAAGCACTACATCCCTCACCACGTTGTAATTACGCTGCAAAAGACAACAACAAAACTAAGAGTGGTATACGATGCATCTGCAAAGACGAAAAAAGAAGAAAAATGCCTAAATGATTGTTTGTACAGAGGACCTGTACTTCTCAAGAACCTATGTGGAATGATAATGAGATTTCGTCTTCCTAAAATTGGAATAGTGTCTGACATAGAAAAAGCATTTCTACAGATAGAACTTCTTTCCTGTGAAAGAGATGGACGCGCTTCCTATGGTTTAAAGACTTTGAACATCCTGAAATCAATGAAGACCATATTCAAGAGTTTAGATTCTGTCGAGTACCATTTGGAGTAATTTCAAGCCCTTTTCTTTTAGGGGCAACTATCGAACATCATTTGGATATATATCAAACCAAGTTGGCTGAACAATTGAAGGAAGATATGTACATGGACAATTTGGTCACAGGCAAAGATACAGAAGAAGAATCTATTAATCTATATAGAGAAGCAAAACGTATGTTTGGTGATGCAAAAATGAATCTGAGAGAGTGGAAGACAAATAATGATAACGTAAACAAAGCTTAACCTCGTGAGGATCTAGCAAAGGACGATATTATTAAGGTTCTTGGACATACTTGGAATACCAAGTCAGACAAACTATCCCTTCAGGAGTCCGAAATCCTCAAAAGGTCATTACCCATTACCAAAAGAAACGTGCTAAAGCAGGTAGCTTAGGTCTATGAGCCACTAGGACTATTTGTACTGGTAACTTTGAGAGGAAAGTAGCTTATCCAAAACTTGTGGAAAAAACGTCTAGAGTGGGATGATCCTCTAATGCTGGAAGATTCCAATGAATGGGAAGAAATAAGAAGAGATT
The DNA here is from genome assembly GCA_021229015.1 of Solen grandis. Lineage (NCBI taxonomy): Eukaryota > Metazoa > Mollusca > Bivalvia > Adapedonta > Solenidae > Solen > Solen grandis. The sequence goes on from CM037793.1 coordinate 43,834,416, forward strand.
TAACTGAGATTGCTAGTTTTGAAATTAACAGATACATTGGTGTTGGAAAATCTGAAACTGAACTGAAAACTACATTGGTGTGCTTTTGTGATGCATCTATGAAAGCATATGCTGCATCAGTTTACATCATTCAGGATACAAAAGGAGATTAAATCAGATCTGATATTTTTAAAAAGTCGCCTTGCTCCAGTGAAAGGATTTACAATTCTGAGATTGGAACTTATGGCAGTGCTTATTGGCGTGAGGTGTTTAAAATTCATACAAGATCAAATTCGTGTTCATATTGATGGTGTTATCGTCATGACTGACTCCCAGTGTGTATTGAATTGGATACATTCAAACAAGAAACTGCCTGTGTTTGTGGAAAACAGGGTAAGTGAAATAAGAGGACATCAAATTTGTTCATGTGGAAGGTTCACAAAACCCAGCAGATATTGCCAGTCGAGGGGCAGATTTGTCAGTGCTCAGACAAAGTAAAATGTGGTGGCATGGACCATCATGATTAGTTCTTCCAAATGATGAGTGGCCATGTTACAAAAATGACACAATCAGTGTTAAAGATCCCGAAATCGCAAATACAGATGACTACGTTGAGACAAAAGACTTGACTATTTGAGTTTACCGTTGCTTCGACAGTATTTCAGTCATATAGCGACGTCCAGCTAATTACAGGTGGAGGAAGACCCCGAATGCACGGAGGCATCCGGGTAGAACCACCGACCTACTGCAAGCCAGCTGGAAGGCTTCCTCACATGAAAATCCGAATGACCCTGCCGGGTTTCGAACCCACGCGGTAAGGGTCTGAGTGAGTGTTAAAGTCAGCGACTTTACCCTCTCGGCCACGGAGGCCCCCGAGACAAAAGAGGAAGATGTAAAATCTGGAAAGGGAAATGAGGTTGCACTGCTATCACAAACAAGTACAAGTAAGTGCGCTCTGTTTGGAATAAATGCGAAATAAATATTCCTCTGTTGTGAAGCTGCTGAGAATAACTGCTTGGTGTTGAAGATTTGTAAATAAAGTAAGGGGCAAGATAAAGAAAACGGGTAATTTATTAAGTGAGGAAATTGATGAAGCTGAGCAAATGTGGATAAGACATTCACAGAGGGGAAACTTCACAGATGTATTTAACTCCATTGTTGCAAAAACTCCAAATAATTTTGCAAAACAACTTGATGTCTTCATTGACGACTGTGGTATCTTAAGGTAAGGGAGATTGAAATATTCGGATTTGAGTGAAGCTGCACGGTTGCAAATATTATTACCAAAAGATGACAGAATTACTCATTTGTTGATTGAAAGAGTTCACAAAAACTTTCTTCATTCGGGAGTATCTCAAATGCTTAGTGAACAGAGACAACAATATTGGATAACTAAAGGCAGAGCAGCAGTCGGAAAGGTGTTGAAGAATTGTATAGTGTGTCGGAAAGCTGAAGGTAGACCTTACCAATTACCACAAATGACTCCTATACCGAAGTCTTGTGTATCGGCATCTACATCATTCACTTATGTGGGTCTCGATTATCTTGGACCTTTGTACATCAAGGAAAACAAGACACTACTTAAAATGTGGGTATGTCTATTCACATGTTGTGTGACACGAGCAATACACCTAGAGATTTTGCAGGACATGACAGCCAGTTCATTTTTGTTGTGTTTAAGAAGATTCATTGCAGCAAGGGGAACACCTAGTGAAATTATAAGCGACAATGCCAAGCAATTTAAGTTGTCAAGTGATGTGAAAAAAGTTTGGATAAAGATTACCAGAGATCCGGACATTCAAGATTATTTGTCTAGTGATGGGATAAAGTGGACATTTATCTTAGAGTTAGCCCCGTGGATGGGCGGGTTTTATGAACGGTTAATAGGGATTGTGAAACGTGCTCTTCGAAAAACCATTGGTCAACGACAGTTATCACTGGAACAGATGACAACACTTCTGAAAGAATGTGAAACAGTGATTAACTCAAGACCGTTAGTATACATAGGCGATGATTTAAGATCTTCTATCGCCCTGACTCCGGGCCATTTCCTGTGTTTAAATCCGCATATGGGAATACCACATTATGAATATGACAAAGATGACCTAGACTATATACCTCATGAAAACAGTTCTGATAGACTATTAAATTTGTGGAGGAAAGGCCAATCACTGTTAAACACCTTTTGGCAGATATGGTATAATGACTACCCTCTAAGCTTACGTGAGAGAAAACAATGTGCTATGAAATCTGGAAGAATCAAATCTAATATAAATCCGAGTGTTGGTGACATAGTTCTGATTAAAGACGACGGGCCTCGTGGACGGTGGAAACTTGCAAAATTAACTAAGCTACGAGAAAGTGCAGACGGTCATATGAGGTCTGCTGAAGTTCAAATGTCCTCTGGAGGTACCTTGCGAAGACCACTAAATTTGTTATTTCCACTAGAAATCTCCGTTTAATTTAAAATGGAAATCGGTAAGCAAACATAATGACTGTAGATACTAAATAAATTTTTGCAGGGGCTAGAGCTGCAGTACTGCAGAAATGTTGAAGGAATATACCATACAGTGAATAAAAATATGTAAATGTGTTACCGGAGCAAATAATTGTATTCCATTGCAATACACGGACAAAACATGGCTTACCAGAGCAAAGGAGTGTCCTGGGTTACACATGACCCACCAGAGCATAGGAGTAAAGACATGGCACGTGTAGAACGTGGAATTAATACACGGATGGAACATGACCCACTGGAGCATAGGAAGAGACATTCCCTGGGTATAACGTGAAGTTGTCTTCATAATATGCACGAGATTTGTACATATGTATATATATAAAGTTCAAACGTTTAATTTTACCTCATATTCTCTTTACGACAGTTAGTAAAAGGACATAAAAATGTACACATGTGATTTGTGTGGGAAGTCTTACAAATACAAGAAGAATATGAAACGCCACATAAAAGAACAAGAGGGCCAAGATGGCCCTAGATCGCTCACCCGAGAAAAGTATCATTCATTGCCTGTACAAAACAGATTGCTTTAGAATTAAGATGATGAGGTGAAACAATGTTCAGGAATTTTCTGACTCCATCCACAAAAGATATCATCATGACAAACAATCTGACCAAGTTTGAGGAAGATTGCTTCAAAACTGTGGCTTTAAGTGTGTAAACAAGATTTTTCTAAGATTTTTAAGGTTATAATATCAAGACAAATTGGCCAATTTGAGGAAGATTGGATTAAAATTGTGCCTCTAGTGAAAAAGATTTTTCAAGATTTGACCTACTGACCTACTTTTGTCCCCACCATTTTCAAGGTTCAGATAATCAAGACAAACATTCTGCCAAGTTTGAGAAGATTGGATCAAAATTGTGGCCTCTAGTGTGTAAACAAGATTTTTCTAAGATTTGACCTACTGACCTACTTTTGGATCCAACCTGACCCATTTTCGAAAGGGTTCAAGATATCATCAAGACAAACTTTCTGACAAAGTTTGAAGAAGATTGGATCAAAATTGTGGCCTCTAATGTGTAAACAAGATTTTTCTAAGATATGACCTACTGACCTACTTTTTGATCCAACCTGCTCCATTATCGAAAGGGTTCAAGATACCATCAAGACAAACATTCTGACCAAGTTTGAGGAAGATTGCTTCAAAATTGTGGCCTCTAGTGTGTAAACAAGATTTTTCTAAGATTTGACCTACTGACCTACTTTTGGATCCAACCTGACCCATTTTCGAAAGGGTTCAAGATATCATCAAGACAAACATTCTGACCAAGTTTGAGGAAGATTGGATCAAAATTGGGGCCTCTAGTGTGTAAACATCAAAATTGTTGACAGACGACGGACAATCAAGTATCCCAAAAGCTCACCCTGAGCTATGCTCAGGTGAGCTAAAAACACTTTACCGAAAATCACTGGATCTGTGTGGAGAAGTCCTGTTATGGGCAATTTATTCGCAGAAGTTATCTGTGTGACCACCTGGTTAAGATTCATGCGTATTCACGTAGCAGAGCAGGGGAGGCAGCTCTGAATGCTCAGAGACTTGGACAATATCACCCCCTTGGATATTATGAGGACATTTCTTCAGATGAGGACAGTCTTGATCTAACTGCTGAATCCGATGTAGCACATGAGGAAGTATGTGATCAAGCTATTCTTGACTTTGACTTAAACAAGTTTGGGGATGTTGAGAAAGCTTCTGAACAACAACAAAATATCAAGAGGAACTTTACAAATGACGTCGAAGTTCATAACTCTTCAGCTGATGAAACATCCAATAATGTTTCACAGGACTATGTTAGCAGCGACGGAAATAATGTTACCGATGATATCGGCAACCACTCGGTCGACAGTGCTGCTGGTAGTATGCATGACAGGGAGGTGAACAGTTATGTGAGTGCTACAGATGACCCAAATAGCATCAGTGATGACAATGTCAGCGAAGCTAACAGTGCCAGTGATGATTATAGTGTCATTTATAATTCTTCTGATGATAGTGCTAATGATAACTTAGAAATCAACAATGTCAGTGTTAGGGGAGCTTATCTCGACGAGAGTGATTCATATAGTGTTATAACAATGCCAGATGAAGGTGATGATAATACAAGCTTTAGTGTGGATGACAATGGAAATGTGGAAACGGGCCTTGAAAGGAGAACACTCTGGACAGAAGTTGAAGTTTGGGAAAGGACAGCCTACCGTTACACAACATTTATGGATGATAGAGAAATACATAGTTGGATAAATGTTGAGGACACTTCTCATTCTTATACAATGAACAAGAGGGCCAAGATGGCCCTAGATCGCTCACCTGAGAAAAGTATCATTCATTGCCTGTACAAAACAGATTGCTTTAGAATTAAGATGATGAGGTGAAACAATGTTCAGGAATTTTCTGACCCCATCCACAAAAGATATCATCATGACAAACATTCTGCCAAAGTTTGAGGATGATTGGACCAAAAATGTTGCCCTCAGAGTATAAACAAGATTTTTCTAAGATTTGACCTACTGACCTACATTTCTGTCAAGCCCCACCCATTTTCAAACTGGTTCAAGATATCATCAAGACAAACATTCTGACCAAGTTTGAAGAAGATTGGATCAAAATTGTGGCCTCTATATGAGTGTGTAAACAAGATTTTTCTAAGATTTGACCTACTGACCTACTTTTTGATCCAACCTGACCCATTTTCGAAAGGGTTCAAGATATCATCAAGACAAACATTCTGACCAAGTATGAGGAAGATTGGATCAAAATTGTAGCCTTTAATGTGTAAACAAGATTTTTCTAAGATTTGACCTACTGACCTACTTTTGGATCCAACCTGACCCATTTTCGAAAGGGTTCAAGATATCATCAAGACAAACATTCTGACCAAGTTTAAGGAAGATTGGATCAAAATTGTGGCCTCTAGTGTGTAAACAAGATCTTTCTAAGATTTGACCTACTGACCTACTTTTGGATCCAACCTGACCCATTTTCGAAAGGGTTCAAGATATCATCAAGACAAACATTCTGACCAAGTTTAAGGAAGATTGGATCAAAATTGTGGCCTCTAGTGTGTAAACAAGATCTTTCTAAGATTTGACCTACTGACCTACTTTTGGATCCAACCTGACCCATTTTCGAAAGGGTTCAAGATATCATCAAGACAAACATTCTGACCAAGTTTGAGGAAGATTGGATCAAAATTGTGGCCTCTAGTGTGTAAACATCAAAATTGTTGACGGACGACTGACGACGGACGACGGACAATCACGTATCCCAAAAGCTCACCCTGAGCTTTGCTCAGGTGAGCTAAAAACTAGTTCAGTACTTGAAGTTGTGAAATTGCTAGAAGTTAAACTTTTCCATATATTCAGACAGAGACTGTTTAAACTTTAATATTGCTTATGTTCAATTATTAGCTTCATCTGAGGCGGGAGTGTCGCGAAGTACGCGAAATATTTGTTTCACTCATTATCTTTGTTATATTAATCATGTTTATAAGGTCATATTATTATGTATGCACCTCAAGTAAATAATATATTAATGTGAATGCTCCTGTTAGCACGTGAATGTTATAGTGTGAATGCTCCTGTGAGCATGTGAATGTTATTATAATGTGAATTCATGTGTTAAGCACATGGACATTATTATAATGCTCCTGTTAAGCAGTTATTATTATTATCAATAATGCTCCTGTATGACATGTGATTATTATTAGTGCACGTGAATATATTATGCACGAGGTTTCTGTTATTATAATTATTCTCATGCAGCATGTAATTCGGTTTAGTATAAAAGGCATCAACATTTCTAGAAAGTGGGTTCAGTCTTAAAAGGTGTGCTATATTCCATGTGGATATGATATGTTATTGTGAAAATTATGGATGTATTATGGCAAATTAAATTCATTATGGAATCAACGTTTTGTTGAAAGTGCTCTCCCAAAAGTGCTTTATGTGGTGGAAATAAAAAAAATTAAAAGTGTTCACCACATATAGTATACTCAATCAAGTCACGTATCGAATCGTATCCTTTCGCATTCAACTGTATTACACATAATGAAAGGGATCTCATCGCATCATTTCGTAAAGCAATGGAATATCGTAAATCCTATATCGTAAATTATATTATGTAGTATAATCTTATTATTTGTTTAGTTATAATAACATTCTTTTACTTTTTATGTACCCGTATACACATGCGCCGTGCGTCGTTAAGCAATTTAATGCACATGTGAAAAATATGTATTCAAAAGCATTAAATCGGTATTGAAGTATACGCTGGGCTACATTCATTCCTATAAGTTTATTTGATGTGTTTGATAAAAAATTTCATGATTAGCAAGTCTGAAAATTAACAATTCAAATCTGACCAAATTATGCATAATCAAACTCCGATTTCGTCCAAGATGTTGCTTCCTTTGAATAACTTATTTTCCGGTGTAACAGCCCAGATTCCCCCCCCCCACCTGACTAGTCAGTTTTTCCCCACCCAGTCAGTTTTTTCCCCCTCTTTTTTTAAATTTTTTTAAGGTTTCTGTGGTGGGGAAATTTTGGACCAGTCAGTTTTTTCCCCCCTATTCCAATATATTGTGCATGATGGGGGGAAAATTCTGGACCAGTCAGTTTTTTCCCCCCTATCCTATATATTGTTCGTGATAGTGGGGAAATTCTGGCCTAGTCAGTTTTTTCCCCCCTATCCAATATATTGTGCGTGATGGTGGGGAAATTCTGGACCAGTCAGTTTTTTCCCCCCTATCCTATATATTGTTCGTGATGGTGGGGAAATTCTGGCCTAGTCAGTTTTTTCTCCCCTGTCATTTACATTGTATTGATGGTGGGAAAATTCTGGACCAGTCAGTTTTTTCCCCCCTATCCAATATATTGTGCTTGATGGTGGGGAAACTCTGGCCTAGTCAGTTTTTTTCCCCCTGTCATTTACATTGTATTGATGGTGGGGAAATTCTTGACCAGTCAGTTTTTTCCCCCTCTATACAATATATTGTGCTTGATAGTGTGGAAATTCTGGCCCAGTCAGTTTCCCCCCCCCTGTCATTTAGATTGTTCTTGATGGTGGGGAAAGTCTTGACCAGTCAGTTCCCCCCCCCCCTATCCAATATATTGTGCATGATGGTGGGGAAATTCTGGACCAGTCAGTTTTTTCCCCCCTATCCTATATATTGTGCTTGATGGTGGGGAAATTCTGGCCTAGTCAGTTTTTTCCCCCCTGTCATTTACATTGTATTGATGATGGGGAAATTCTGGACCAGTCAGTTTTTTCCCCCCCTATGCAATATATTGTGCGTGATGGTGGGGATATTCTGGCCTAGTCAGTTTTTTCCCCCCTGTCATTTACATTGTATTGATGGTGGGGAAATTCTGGACCAGTCAGTTTTTTCCCCCTATCCTATATATTGTGCTTGATGGTGGGGAAATTCTGGCCTAGTCAGTTTTTTCCCCCCTGTCATTTAGATTGTTCTTGATGGTGGGGAAAGTCTTGACCAGTCAGTTTTTTTCCTCCTGTCATGTAGATACAATACAATCTAAATGACAGGGGTGGGGGACTGACTATGACAGATTTTTCCTGACTTCATGCTCAATCTACATGACAGGGATAAAAAAACTGACTGGTCAAGACTTTCCCCACCATCAAGGACAATCTAAATGACAGAGGGAAAAAACTGACTAGGCCAAAATTTCCCCACCATCAGGCACAATATATAGGATAGGGGGAAAAAAACTGACTAGGCCAGAATTTCCCCACCATCAAGCACAATATATAGGATAGGGGGGAAAAAACTGACTGGTCCAGAATTTCCCCACCATCAATACAATGTAAATGACAGGGGGAAAAAACTGACTAGGCCAGAATTTCCCCACCATCAAGCACAATATATTGGATAGGGGGAAAAAGCTGACTGGTCCAGAATTTCCCCACCATCAATACAATGTAAATGACAGGGGGGAAAAAAACTGACTAGGCCAGAATTTCCCCACTATCACACACAATATATTGGATAGGGGGGAAAAAACTGACTGGTCCAGAATTTCCCAACCATCACGAACAATATATTGGAAGGGGGGGGGGGGAACTGACTGGTCAAGAATTTCACCACCATCAATTCAATATAAATGACATGGGGGAAACAAGAGGGCCAAGATGGCCCTGTGTCGCTCACCTGAGTAAGATGGCAGTGTTAGGCATAATGACAAAAAATCTGACATCTAAAAGTGTTTTTCTAACATTTGACTAAGTGACCTACATATTGATCCTACCTGAATTTGCACTCAACTGGGAATTCATGCAGTCATCATTCATATTAAGTTTAATGAAGACTGGGACAAAAATGTAGGCCTCTAGAGTGTTCACAAGGTTTTTCTAAGATTTGACCTGGTGACCTAGTTTTTGACCTCATGTGACTCATTTTCAAACTCATCCAATATATCAACTAGACAAACATCCTGACCAAATCTATTTAAGATTGGGCCAAAACTGTGGCCTGTAGAGTGTTCACAAGGTTTTTCTAAGATTTGACCTGGTGACCTAGTTTTTGACCCCACATGACCCAATTTCGAACTCATCCGAGATATCATGTAGACAAACATCCTGACCAAGTTTCATGAAGATTGGGCCAAAACTGTGGCCTCTAGAGTGTTCACAAGCTTTTTCTAAGATTTGACCTGGTGACCTAGTTTTTGACCCCACATGACCCAATTTCGAACTCATCTGAGATATCATGTAGACAAACATCTTGACCAAGTTTCATGAAGATTGGGCCAAAATTGTGGCCTGTAGAGTGTTCACAAGGTTTTTCTAAGATTTGACCTGGTGACCTAGTTTTTGACCCCACATGACCCAATATCGAACTCATTCGAGATATCATGTAGACAAATATCCTGACCAAATTTTATGAAGATTGGGCTAAAACTGTGGCCTCTAGAGTGTTCACAAGGTTTTTCAAGGATTTGACCTGAAAAATCCTGAAATTTCATGAAGATTGGGCCAAATTTGTGGCCTCTAGAGTGTTCACAAGGTTTTTCTAAGATTTGACCTAGTGACCTAGTTTTTGACCCCACATGACCCAATTTCGAACTCATCCGAGATATTATGTAGACAAACATCCTGACCAAGTTTCATGAAGATTGGGCCAAAACTGTGGCCTCTAGAGTGTTCACAAGCAATTGTTGACGACGGACGACGGACGACTGACGACGCACGACGCACGACGGACAAAAGGCGATCACAAAAGCTCACCCGAGCACAAGTGCTCAGGTGAGCTAAAAACTGACTAGGCCAGAATTTTCCCACAATCACAAGCAATATATAAGACAGGGGGGAAAAAACTGACTAGTCCAGAATTTCCCCACCTCAGAAACCTTAAAAAATTTTAAAAAAAAAAGAGGGGGGAAAAAACTGACTGGGTGGGGAAAAATCTGACTAGTCAGGTTTTTCCTTGGGGAAAAAACTGACTGGGGGGAAAATCTGGGCTGTTACACCGGTACTGATATACCGTCATTCACCCCCCACCCCCAATCCCACCCCAAGGCGAGGGAGGGACAATCAACCTTTACACAACATGAATGTTAAAACCGGTACTAATTAACGTGACAGAAAACATGAAAGATGGTCGCAGGCCTATTGTGAGAACATTATCACAGAAAGAACCTGGGTGTTATGTACATAGTGTCACTGGGTAGCTTAGTCAAAACTGTTCCTCTATTATAATAAATATTATACAATAATTTACAAGTAACTTAGAATAAGTATGTGTATACATACACATACACTATAGAGCACTTACGTAATATAAACTGTACCAACTAAATTAATACCATCTAACTAAAAGCTCTGCCGCCTACGCATTTTAGCGTATATATTCACAACAGTGTACATAATGAAGTATGACCCTTAATACAGAAAACTCAAAATTCTTCATCCTAACAAGGAGTGGCCCGAAGACAATGGAGGAATCTACTAGACAACAACAACATGACTACAAGTTTCTTCCATTAATTAATTTGATTCATATAGTTTATTCCTTTTTATGTATATCATTATTACATTATTATTCTATCATCATAGAAATATTACATGTATATTCCGAAGAGGAAGACATTCTATATATCAGTATATTTCCATAGCGAATCTTGTTGATGATGATATTAAAAGTAAAAGATCTCTCTCTCTCTCTTTTGAGGGGGTGGGGTTCTTTACAAATTAAAAACTAAAGGACTTTTAAAAAATATAGAAATCACATACGAGTAAGTAATGAGAGAATTTTTTTTTTTAATGAAGATTATCTATAATATATTTTTATTATTACGTGTAATAATAACAATCACAATTAAAACAAATGATAACAGTACTTTACTGATATCTAGTACTCTGCTACTTGTGTTAATTAACTACCATGAGTATATTAGGTGGATATGGGGCTCCAGCTAGTTATGTTAAAGAGGCTATTTCTCGAATCTTATCTCAATATGTTTTTTTCCAAAAAGTTGCCAATGGTAGTTTATCAATGCAAGGTAATCTTAATATGGATAAAAATCGAACAGAAAAGTAAGGTCTTCCTATAAGTTCAAATGATGCTGTAAATAATATCTACTTTGAATGTCCGGCAGATTAAAAAATAAGCCAAATTCCTAAACCCATAATAACTATCATGGCAGAAGGATGTTTGACCGGGGAATTTGAATGGTCACTCGGTTCATACCAGGATGAGATGGGGAGTCGTAGTAAAGTGGGTTACGTAATGATGAAAAGAGGAAGAATCCTCGCCATGTCATTATCCTTATTAGATTTTAAACCAGAACCATTAAATGAAATAGTTTTATCCGTAACTATTAATGATTTTACAAAAGAATATATAAAAAAGCCCATATCCTCTTATTCCACTAACAAGACTTTCAACAATCCTGTAGAAGTTATAAACTTTAAGACAATTAATCGTCTTAGCCATACATTACTTCCGGCAGAGTGGTTGCCCTTCTAATTGAACTAGACATATGAAGAATATAATACATAAAAATGAATGACAAAGTAGCTCCGACAGCTCCATCTCTTTATCCAAACCTAGACGGACATGCTTACCATCTGCAGGAGATAACCAGCATATAGACTGACATGACACGTGAGGCTGAAAAAAGAGCCGGCCTTTGTAAAAAATATAAACATTTTGTAAACGTTGTAGATGGCGTTGACACCACTTTGGTGACCGCCAGTGTGGGGCTTGGTATCGGGGGAGTTGGGCTCTTAGCAACAATAGTAGCAGTTCTGAGTGCAATAGGACTAGAAGCAGGGTCACTAGGGTGTGCGGGGCTTTGCGTCATTGGTAAGATGGCCCAGCATCGCAAAAATATGACAAGCACCGCCGCATCGAAACATTAGCCCGTGCGAAGCTGAATACTATCTCGGATATTATAAGCAAGGCTTTGACAGATGGAAATAATCTCAGATATAGAATATAATTTGGTTTTAAAAGAAGTCCAAAAGTTCGAAGACTTGAAACAAGCAGCCCGTACCAAATATGTGAAAGAAAGCATTAATCTTAAAAAAAGGCTTCTCAAAGAAGGCTGCAGAGAAGCAATGTCGGAACTCATCAAACAAGAGGCCCATGATGGCCCTAAATCGCTCACCTGAGATAAATAGGTTGACCCAAGGAACATCTGTACCAATTTATTTTAAAATCTGGCCAGTAGTTTTGAAGAAGATGATTTTTAAAGTTTCCATATTTTTTTTCTTTTTGTTGCCATGGCAACCAGAGTTCTATATGGATCAAGTTTATTTTAGGAACTTTTGTGAAGGTTGACCCAAGGATCATTCCTGCCAAGTTTAATCAAATTCTGTCCAGTGGTTTCAGAGGAAATGTTGATTAAAGTTTTCCCTATATATATATATAAGGCAAATAAGACCCGCCCCTGGCGGCCATGTTTTTTACGGATCGGAAAAATTTTAGCAACTTTGGTAGAGGTTGACCCAAGGAACATCTGTACCAATTTATTTTAAAATCTGGCCAGTAGTTTTGAAGAAGATGATTTTTAAAGTTTTCATATTTTTTTTTCTTTTTGTTGCCATGGCAACCAGAGTTCTACATGGATCAAGTTTATTTTAGCAACTTTTGTGAAGGTTGACCCAAGTATCATCCCTGCCAAGTTTAATCAAATTCTGTCCAGTGGTTTCAGAGGAGATGTTGTTTAAAGGTTTCTCTATATACATATAAGGCAAATAAGCCCCGCTCCTGGCGGCCATGTTTTTTTACGGATCGGAGTAATTTTAGCAACTTTGGTAGCGGTTGACCCAAGGAACATCTGTACCAATTTATTTTAAAATCTGGCCGGTAGTTTTGAAGAAGATGATTTTTAAAGTTTTCATATTTTTTTTCTCTTTTTGTTGCCATGGCAACCAGAGTTCTACATGGATCAAGTTTATTTTAGCAACTTTCGTGAAGGTTGACCCAAGGATCATCCCTGCCAAGTTTAATCAAATTCTGTCCAGTGGTTTCAGAGGAGATGTTGTTTAAAGGTTTCTCTATATACATATAAGGCAAATAAGCTCCGCCCCTGGCGGCCATGTTTTTTCACGGATCTGAATAATTTTAGCAACTTTGGTAGAGGTTGACCCAAGGAACATCTGTACCAAATAATTTTGAAATCTGGCCAGTAGTTTTGAAGGAGATGATTTTTAAAGTTTTCAAATTATTTTTCTTTTTGTAGCCATGGCAACCAGAGTTCTTCATGGATCAACTTTATTTTAGCAACTTTTGTAGAGCCTCACCCAAGGAACATTCCTGCCAAGTTTCATTAAATTCTGTCCAGCGGTTTCAGAGGAGATGTCGTTTAAAGCAAATTGTTGACGACGGACGACGCACGACGCCGGACAAAGGGCGATCACAAAAGCTCACCTTGAGCACTTTGTGCTCAGGTGAGCTAAAAAGTGAATGGATCTTAAGCTGTGCGTGTATTAGAGATTCAGACCCACCTCCTTCATACAGACAATAGATTTTGCCGAGATCGCCATAGATATGTTCTTTACTATAGGAATAATACTGGTTATATATGATTTTAGAAGAAAACTAGTTAATATCGAAAATGAGTTTGAAAAAGCGCACAAAAAATTCGGACGCTGCCGTTCTCCGAGAGATTGCAGACGAACCCCGCAACCACCAGGCGTAAATAGCTAGAGCGTGTTTTACCGGGACAAACCCTTTTTTCAGAAACCCCAATAAAAGCCGAACAAACAGGCGAGGCATAGGTGAACTCAAAAAATCTAAAGAAAGATAACTAAGATATATCTTTCATACGTTACGAGAGTTACTTCTCTTTGCATCTTACGAGATTGCTACAGCTCATTAATGCGTGGGTGATTACAGAACAACAACTCTTTGATTATATTTGATAAAAATCAATAAAATAAACTTAAACAAAGTTAAAAGTTAGACTCAAATAAAAACAAGAGGGTCATGATGGCCCTGGATCGCTCACCTGGTATCATTAGGCTATGTAAAATCAAGTGACCACTGGGGCAGAGCCAATTTTGACCTCAGGGTCATGATTTGAACAAAATTGGTAAGAATCGACTAGACAATGCTACACACTACCACACTCTACTTGGTAGAGGTCTATTAGCCCATGTTACATACCATGTACCATGTAACCATACATACAGTTTTTTTCCTATTAGACCCCAGGGTCATAATTTGAACAATCTTGGTAGAGAGTCATAAGATCATGCTACATATTAAAAATCAAAAGGCTAGGCCTTGTGGTTTCGGAGAAGAAGATTTTTCAAGTTTTTATCATCTAAAACAAACCCTAGTGG
>CM037793.1:43848816-43898816 GCA_021229015.1 Solen grandis
GCGGCGGAAGCTCCCCCCCCCCCGCCCCCTAAAATCGACAAAGGTGGTTTTTTTATGCGTTATCCACAATTTTAAAAATGATATGTGACAATTAAGGTCAGTCAATTTGATCAAAATCGGAATGTCATTTTCAGTTTGTTTTTTACTTAAGTTTTCTCGTATCAGTTTCATTTTCGCTGTTTCGGCACTTTTCCGTCGTTTAAACAAGCAGTAGCAGTCGATACATTGAAAATTGCCCAGTATATCGAAGCGGAAGAGGCTGGATCCACTCAGTTATACCTGTCTCAGACAGATTTGAGATGTTTATTTTTTTTTCGACAAGTGCGAAAGAAAAGAAAATGGTTGTTTTTGGTTTTGCTTTAAAATATATTCTCAGATGTTGCACTAGTAGATTACCTGATTATCATGCGTGCCCATTATAAATCGGATAAATGATTTTTTAACACATCATTGGTGCCGTCGATTTTCGTTTTTAGGCAGCGAAAATGTTAATAAAGTGTATAAATGCAAGAAAAGCAAAAATATGCATTTTTGAAAAAAGAAAAAGGAGAAAAAAATGTCAGTCGAATATAATGAACAGTTTATTGAAGTTGTGGATAAGTTCTGTTGCTGGGTCTTTGAAATTCAATCACTTTTAGAAAACTTAGGTTTTGGAAAAATATGGAATAATTCTGACGTAGATACTGACTATGTACCGATAATAATTCTGACGTAGATACTGACTATGTACCGATGATAAAAAAGTTTATACAGACATGGCATGAATGTATTTAAATAATAGTCCAAAACTTGAAACTAACTGTAAATACACAACAGAATTTAGATTTGAAACGTATTTTGATATAATAAAAAATGACTATCAAAGATTTTGAGTAAATTTCGTTTATCTAACCATAAGCTAAATATTGAGGTAGGGACATACGATGGAACAGATAGAAAAATGGATTATGTGTCTGTAACTCATCTATGATTGAATCTGGATATCCTTTCTTGCTTATGTGACCAAAAAAAAAAAGATGTATAAGACTCAAATACCCCAAAAATACTTTCGATAAGTACGAGACATGAAAACAAAATGATATTTAACGTATAGTGCTCTGTTTGAAAGAGAGACACCAGTTGCGGAAACAATTCATTAATGCATTAAAGGACTAAGAATGACATATTGAATGTGAAATACTAGGAATTTAAGATGATTGTAAAAATGTAATATCAAATATTATTATGTTATTATGTAATATAAAGTTCATAAATAAAGTATGTATAATAAATACATACATAGTATAAATGTTTTGCCCATATTATGATAACTGATTTACCGTTACTAATTTTAAATATATTGTAACTAATTAATATACATATGCGCTATGAATTGTACGCATAAAATCATTAAAATTTTATTGTTCGTGCATTATCAATTCATTGTAATTATTGATGTATTTGCCAAAGACAGCTGCGCTGTGGACTTTGAAAATAAACTATCTGAGTTGAGTTTAATTAAACCAGTATTTACTGATTGTTTTGTGTGGAACTATTTAATGATTTAGTAATTTCTAGTTATATGTTGTAAAAATATTTTAATAGCCATGCAACAAAAGATATTATGCCGGTAGAATAATTGTTTTCTCCGTTAAATCAATATACGTGTTTGTTTATATATATGGTATTAAACATGCTATATATTATTAATACAATGTAAGTGCCGGTAGTTGCTTGACTTACGCCACCCCTAACCCAAAATCCTGGATCCGCGCCTGGGCATACGAGAAACAACATTTACTGTTGTATATATTTTATTATATCTAATCACTAGAACAGGTAGTCCCGAAGGAAAATATACATATAGCTCGGTAGAAACGTTACACTATCTACGGTTTGCTAAGTACATATTAAGTAAATTCCTCGTAAATTTATTTACGTTGTAATGTCTTGATCAAATCGACATTAAACATTTATTCAAATTTTGCTGCCATCCTTCGTCACTTGTTGATGCCCGAGCAGTAAATGATAGTTATAGCACTGTAAGTTTCACAAAGCTATAACTCATTTGGTGCATTTCCTTCAGTTTGTTGTCATTTGCTTCAGTTTGTTGTCATTCCTTCAGTTTTTTTTTCTAATATAAAAGAAGCGTCGTGCAGTGGTAAAACACCGGGTGACTGAATCAGAGGTTATTGGTTCAAATCCCGTTGGAGGCGAGATTTGTGTCTTTATCTTTCACAGCGTCTGACAGCTAAAATTATGATGGGAGCAAAAAACGAAATATATTAAACGGATGCATACTTGTGCAAAAGCATGAAAGAAAATATGAGAGTTATTTGAAAGGAGAGAGAGACTTGACTTGACTATTTGAGTTTACCGTAGCTTCGACAGTATTTCAGTCATATAGCGACGTCCAGCAAATTACAGGCGGAGGAAGACCCCGAATGCACGGAGGCATCCGGGTAGAACCACCGACCTACCGCAAGCCAGCTGGGACACATGAAAATCCGAATGACCCTGCCGGGATTCGAACCCACGCGGTGAGGGGCTGAGTGAGTGTTAAAGTCAGCGACTTTACCCTCTCAGCCACGGAGGCCCCAAAGGAGAGAGAGAGGTATGAAAGACAAGAGATGAGAAAGCCTGGAATTTACTGTCTATGTATGATCACAATTGTGATATCATTCTTGCTAAGAAAGAAAAACGCAGTTCAGACGAATCAGTTCACACGATCCGTGTGTAATACATGTACACACGTGTATATAGAATCCCTGAATAGAATAGAACCGAGTTAGCTTTTATGTCCCCTGAAGGCGGGGCTTGTTGCACATGTACACTTGAAACATCGTTCTATTTTGTACATTTAAGATAAAAAACAGAAAGGTGTTCTAATGAAATAAATCGTGGATAAATTTGAATTTTCAGAGCTTCTGATTGGCCAGATATTTAGGGCAACTTCTAATGATTGACAAAGATTAGAGTAGGGAAGAAAATTTTTCCAACATCACTTTTTGGAGCACAAATGCGAATGTACATACCGGAATCTGCACGAATCTGTTATGTTTTCCTCACATTTCAACAATATTATCACGCTCCTAAATTTAAGACCTAGCCTACCGACCGCACCAGTTCATAAGCTTTCCAAAGGTGTAAGCATTGTCTCTCGAAACCTTTTAGTTTTTGAGAACATTCAAAACAACATTTTTCAAACACGGCATGTAAACGCACACACTTCAGACTAAATTCTAATTGGAGGGAGCTGGGGACACCAACTAATTCAGTCGACAACGTAAGTCTGATCAACAACGCCCAATCAACGTATAGGTTAGTTCATAGTTGCCTTTAACTACAAGATATAGTCACGGGGACTATTTAGCACATGGCAGCGACAAAACTTCACAAACGTGTGGTTGCATATTCCAAACTTATTTTTTTTACAGAAAAATTGGACTACGCGTTATAGTCCACGGTGATTATAAACAAATACCGGCAGCTGATTGGACGAGAGGAAAACGCCATGTGCTATCATTCTCAATCTGTTATGTTCATTTATCGCTTTCGGTTGTGGGCGGTTGTTTCGCCGAGATATGGAAAAATATTATTTCTTTTTTCATGTAATTATCCAAAAAATATTAACAAAAGATATGTCTGTATTATGTTCGTGTATTGGTTTCATTTGTGGGCGGTTGTTTCACCCAGATTGGAAACATTAAGTTCATTTTTGTGTATTAAATTAAACAATATGATGTTTGTTTCTTTTTATGGCATTTAATAAAATGCCCTATTCAAACACTAAATACGCTTGCGTGTTATTTATTTTCCATACATAGATCAAATCGGCCTCACAAAGCAGATTCCCCCATAAGTAGGAACATAAATAACTTTAATAGCTCAAATAAGAAAATGATGATACAATTAGCACAATTTTGTATGAAAGCTGTCAAAAAGAGAAGAAAAGTATGAATAATAACATACAAAATTATAATTAATCATATACATTAAGTCCTTTGTTAGGCATTCTCACGGTATTGATATCGTAACTAATCGTTTATTGTTTTATGGTAAATTTGCACGCCATACATGCATACATGTATATATGTCTCCAGTGTATATGACTATAAGTTGTTCAAGTTGTATGTTCTGATCTGTTCTGTCTTAATACTGCAGTGTGGCAACACTTTAACGGTCTCAAGCTGAACTGAAGTCTCCAAACGACTGAAATACCGTCGGAGGGACGTTAACCTAAACACGAACAAACAAAGCAATATAAAATTAAATTAAAAAAAAAAAACATTCATATTTTCTTCAATATTCTGTTTAATATATAAAACACTAAATTAAATTGAAATAAAAATCATAAATTTTCTTCTGGAAAAAAAGCAATATCCACTTAATTAACAATTCAAGCTGGTAAAAAAAATGATGATGACATGACTTTTAATCTATATGGTTTTCTCACGTCCTTATAAACACACTTAAATTGGTAAAAATAGGTATAATTATGGCCATTTATTTAAATATTAACAATTAAATTCTCTGCAATTTTCACAAAAGTTATAAATTTACATAGATTAAATTTGATATATACCTGTGCGTAATAAAACGTAATAAAATCGTCTTATGTAACAAACATGGACTCTTAGTCAATGTTATTACTTGTTTACGAGCCATTATAGGTTGTATTGAATTTGATCAAACGTATTTAAAGGAATCCATACTTCGAGAAGTCTATCGTAAGTCTTCAGCTGAAGATAAAACAGACAGCATTTCTGTTTCTCATTTTGTAGCATGGCAAGAACTGTATTCGGTAGTTATTTCTGGATATGTTTTATTTTCGTTTACATGCGCACGTTGGAGAGCAAGATAAATCAGCACATAGTGACTGATTTGCAGACATACTGTCCGTCTACGGAAAACAGTACTGCACCAGTAAGTGAGTCTGATTGGTATGAATACCGTCCGTGCTGCAAGCCATGTTCGATGAAACAAACATGCGGATCAAGTCTGTGCTGCCCAGGGGTCAGTGCAAAGGCAAATTATACAACACGATGTACGTATCCACTTTACGCCGGGAAAGCTGCGAATTTATCGAACCTAGATATGTTTACGTCATCATTGAAAAAAATAAACATGGTCGTGGGGTGTCGAAATGACTACGAAGGTACCCAGCTGGAAGACAAATGTTTTCGAAATTACACGGATGACTTATTTGATTTAGACCATGTTCGACCTGTCTTCTACCCACATACCGAGGCCGTGTATTTCAACAGGTTCTGTGCGCAGTGCAATGGAGAAGACGAAAGGGAAAGCGACCCAGATTTTTTTCAAACGTCATTAAGGTGTACGCATCTAATGGGCAGAGTGACAACTACTGAACAATTTCAAAAGCTTTTAGAAAAAGACCTAGAATGGGGTGTACAGAATGGTTCCTGTGCATTCATGTTCATTCCAAAAAACGCCACGTTGATAGAAAGCACGATATGCCACCCAAAACTTGATGTTACATGTAATAGTACGGGGGATGATATCTACGACCAGTACCTTGAAGATGCTTGCGAGTCCTACACACAATATTTTTACAACGACTTCATTTTATATAAAAACCCTCACTGCTATATTTGTAGTGAAGGACACAATCGGAAGATTCCGTTTGATACGTGGTGTTTATTTGAAGCTGAAAAAAGTCATTATTTTGGACATTCCTTTGCCTTTTCCGTAATCTTGCACCAAGTTGGTTCCATACCACAGGTGAATAACAATGACCAGTCTCCAAAGAAAACAGCGTGCCTTCCGCTATCGTTTTATGATCGCTACAAGGTATGTACATTAATGTGAAGATCTAATTCCGCTTTGTTCAGAGGAAAAAACAAAAAAAAAAAAAAACAAACAAACAAATAAATTGACAAGGTTCGATCAAGTACGTTGCCTATATCACTTCATTTCAAATTATCAATAGCGGTAAAAAACAACAATAACAAAAAAAAAAAAAAACATTCACATAATTTTCATTTTACATCATTTACATCCATTTATTGATTATTCAATATTATCTAAACTATACAGTTTTTTTTTTCTATTTAAGATGTTATTGTGGAATTTTGAAGTCTTGAATCTTATCAATCAAAAGTTTGTTTGTAAGGTTTAACGTCCCACCGACAGTATTTCAGTATTTGGAGACGACATCTATCAATCAAAAGACCCAATTAAAAAAAAAAAAAAAAAAAAAAAAGAAAGAAGAAAAAAAAAAATCTGCTGTAATAAGTAAGTATAAATCAGCATCAAGCAGCACATACACATGAAGTCGTCAGCTAGGCACCGTCCATCACTAAATGTTTCGATCTTTTAAGCCTAGGACACTCTCAGGCAGTGGATAAGGAGTGATTTCTTATCACTATCCCTCAGTGGATAGCTTCCAGCTCTCTTGGTCCATCTTGAACCATAACCAGCTGGAGGATTTTTCTGCTGGCTGCGAAAGTGTTTTTCATTGATGCCAAGAGCACCAAAGTGGACCACACTGATTAAGCTGGGAACCATCTGCACCCAACATCTACTGGAAACAACCGTGTCTGCCACCCGCAGTCTTTGCACAGCTGTTGTAGCTCTGTGTACTTGGTCTTCTTGGTTTCATGTGCGGTTTGGCATATCTCCTCCCAAGGAACAGTGAGTTCGACCATGACGAGGCGCTTTCGGGCAGGTGAATGGATTACTATGTCTGGTCTATGAGTCGTCTGGACAACTGATGGGAAGTTCAACTTCTTGTCCAGGTCTAGGTCCAGAATCCAGTCTTGCGACCGGTGTATTATTCCCATCCTCGTCGTGGTGCTTGAAGGCATCTGTTTGATTCCTTCTTTCACGAACGGAACCATCTCCACCTCCTTCGCCTCTTTCGTTCCAGCTCAATGGTATGGGCGATCTCTCGAAGCATTCTTTCGTGGCGCCATCTGTATTTACACTGTAACAGGGCTACACTGCAAGATGAAAGGACATGCTCCAATGTTCCTTTTCTTCCACACAGTGGGCAGCTGGGGTCGTCAGCAAGATTCCATAGGAGGAGGTTTGCAGGTGAAGGAAAGATGTCGTATATTTATCTCAGCAGGAACTGCAGTCGTACTGGCTCGTACTGCCGAATCTCCGACCACTATAGGGCTCTGTCTGTGCTCCCTGCTTCTCTAGTTGCACTGCCATTGGCCTTCTAGATTCTTCCTCTACTGTTCTAATTTCTTGCTGCACCATGGCTCTTCGCTCTTGGGGTCCCGCCGTCTTCCACTGTTGGAGTTTGAGTGACCCTAATCCCTGTCTTCCCTCTCAAGGAGTTCCTACGATGCCCTTTTTTCTCAACCTGGTCTTGGCCAGATCTACCGCTTGACCGACCACTTTCTGCCTATTCTTGTCTCTATTCCAGCTTGACGCACCAGTTCATCCTTCGAATATTTCAGTGTAACCACCAGTCTTGTCTTCGCAACTTTGAACTCCTCTACTAGAGAGGGAAGTGGAAGTTGCAGCTGCGTTGTCTTACCATGGAGGCCAACGCTCGTGAAACTTGGTGGCATTCCAAGCATTATCTCCGGTACTTGCTGACAGTGCGTTCTAGCTCTTCAACTGCTGTAGTTGGAACCTCAAAGAGTGTAAGAGCCAAGTCAGTCGTGGTAGTAGCCCATGCTAGTACATCCATGCCTTGTACTTGCATAGAAGGCCAGTCTTACCGACGGTTTCCATTTCGTCATTTGTTTGCTGTCGAAGTCTGTCTACACTGTTATGGTCCTTAAGACAAGCGCCAAACCACTTGCCAAGGCACTTGTCAGGCTCGTTCGTCAAGGATGGTATTGTCACGTCTTGAATACGGAGTTGGAACTTGTCCGTCACTGGCTCTTTTCTAATGATGAGGCTTCTAGATTTCCTGGGTTTGAATTTCACGCGGGCCCATGACACTGTGTCGTCTAGAGCTTGAAGAACCCACTGAGCTTGATTGTGACTCTCTAAAGATTGTGAGGTCATTCATAAATCCTCGGTTTGATGATAACCGTATTACACTTTGTTTTCGCGCCTCTCGTTTCCCTCTCCGTAGCTTTGATGGTGAGATTCATCCCCAGAACTTTGACTTTGTATGTTCTAAGATTTAATAGAGTGCAATATATTTGAAGTATGAACTATATAGACAATTCAATGCATGTTTGCACTACCCCACCCATTTTTACATCTTTGCATTCTTATCTTGTATATTATCGTATCTACCATATTTAAACTTTATAATTTTATTCAGTAATGCGAAGAGCAAATGCATGTACATTTAAACTTACAGTTTTGTTATATTTGTATTGACAACCATTTTGTGCTGCCGATTTCCACATTTAAACCTCGTTTACTGTTCACCAGCCAATTTGGTGTTTACAGTTTGTACTTCCAATTTTACTAGAGGTCAGGTAGTACACACTGGAATTTTTTCCACTTTTTTTTATTTTGTATCTCAGTGTTAAAGTTTGTAAACTGGCTCGTCTATACACTATATTTTATTCATCTTATATTTTTAGCTGTATGTGTTACTAATTTTAGCTTGGGCGATCGAAAGCAGTATAAAAATGATCGATCAACTTTGATCGCATTTTCGATCGAGCAAGTTGATCGGTGGCTTTTGACCCATGTTTCGACCTATTTCGATATGACTCGATACGTGCACTTTTAGTATGAAATGCTGTAATTCTCGTCTGATCGGGAAGTCGGAATTTTGGTATTGGTGAATACAGCCGTATTGTACCAAAGTACATTGTTAACATCGATGCATGTACACACAAATAAGTAAAGTACGTTGCTGCGGGAACATTTGAATTATTAATAGCGGCTGTTTAAAGCAGAACTTGATATTTTAACAACGTTATAAATATATCCACTAAAATATTTTTACAGTAACATTGTTGTTTTTCTATATAGATCTACATTTAAATATGTGACATATTAAATAATTACATACTATTTAATAACATAAGAGGGTCCTGAAGATATATAACTTGTTCATTGAAGGCTGACGTAATCGTGTATACTACTCCAACGCATTAATTTATATACATTCGGCGGCATACTGAGGGAATTGTAGTGAATTTACTAAGATATTCCCATCGGTCATAAAAAAATCGTTAAGTGTTAACTTGTCGTTGCTGTTGAATTTCAACCATATATCTACGGCTAAGAGCATAATACCTGTCGTACCCTTGCCCCAACAATATTGTGCATCCGGTGATAATGCACTTCTCCAGGTCCTGCCATCTCATTATTTTTTCCTCAACTGTAAACCGAAGTCTGATACCGCTGAAGTAGCTCTTGATCAACTTCTAGGACATGATAGTGATGAAAAGCTTCTACAATAGATCCATATGCATTGGCTAGGTCCAGCCACAGCAATGTTAGGCCTCCATTCCGGATCCTTGCCTCTCTGATAAGCTGTAATAGGGCGCTTGTGTGGTATTCCTCCCTTCTGTACCGACGTGTCCACATAGTTGTTGCTTGTCATGTATGTAGTAAGTCTCTTGGAGAAGATTTTCCCCTCAACATTCAGTAAGGATATCGTTCTAAACTGCATGATGTCTTTGGCGCCTTTCTCCTTCGGGGCAAAGATCCCTTCTGTCGTCTGCCAACATGCTGGAACCTTGTCCTTCCTCAAAACAAGCTTCAGTAACGTCCATAGCCTCCGTCGCAGTCTTGGGCACATCTTGTAGATCTTAAACGGAATCTCATTTGACCCAGGTGCTGATCCTGCTCGTACTTTCTTCACCACTTCTTCACTTCCGTCCAAGTAGGTTCTTCCATCTCCAATGGCACGTTGGGCTCATTGACGGGTTCAATCAGCGGACAGTGACCAAGAGGAACATCCTTTTGGTCGTCTTCATGTGTCCTAAGGTAGGTTTCCACATCTTCCAGATTGGTTTAAGGCGTACCGTCTTTTCCCCACCAAGCAGAGACTTGGTGAACTTAAACGGTCTGCGAGTGAATGAAACACTCGTCTTTGCTTTTTCTTTCCTCCTCTTCCTGATTCTTTCAGCTCTCCTTAGGTTTGTTAGGCCGTCGTTCTACCTCCTTTAACTGCTGCAGGCTTGTTCTAAATATTCATTACATTTAAATTACAAAAGTTGCCCATTACATTACAAAAATAATACTTCAAAGTAAAGGACGGAAAAAGTTTCTTTTTGTTGAGTATACCATTGGTGCTCAGCAAACTTTGAGTGTATATCACTGCCCTTATATAATTATCATTGCTAAATACAGTCAGGTCTAGACAATGCTTGTTTGGGGGCGTACTAACCAATTGTCAATGAAAACAGCCGATATGGAAGTGCATCGTTTCTCGCCGTACTTTATATTTATTTTTCAGGCTTGAACTGATGTCAGTTCATTCTAGATACTAATTAATAATGTTTTTGAAAGTTTTTTAACGATGCTGTAAATGAAAAAGAACATTTCTTAGCTAAAATAAACGATAAAACTAATATTAAAAGAAAGTTTGCATCCGTAGTTCAACCAGTAGTCTAAGTAAACTTATTTAATCTTTTTTTCCTGTCCCGGTGGCCGAGTGGTTTGAGAGTCTACCCCGGAATTGGGAGTTCGAGGGTTCGGTCCCCGGCCGTGACACAAAATTGTCTGGTATACACGTAGCTCCCTTGCTTGGCACTCAGCATATAAGGATAGTTAAGGTATAGATTGGCTTGGTGTCGGTAAAATGTGACTAGGTGTGGTATCATCCCACATATCTACGGCCTGATACTACAGTGTTGCAACATTTTATACTGTGAAACCCTTAATTTTCGTGGGACACTAATTTTCATCGGAGGGTTTTATCGACGAATATTATTCCATCGATAACTTGTCTCGTATATAGACCTCACGTCTCTAGAAAATAGATGTACCCATGAAATTCCCTTAAGTACATAATCATCGACATTTAATGTCAACGAAAATTAATGATATGACTATAGGTCTCAAGTAGACATAGTTTCCAAATGTCTGAAATACTGTCGGCGGGACGTTAAACCCAGTAATCAAACAATAAACTGTTTTGTTTTTATGTTCTTGGGTCTTTGCATTGTTCACTGGCTCGGTTTATTAAAAAAAAGTATAACAACCCAAATACTAAAGAGAAAGAATTGCGTGCTGTACTTCTGTTATTATTATTTTTGTGCTAAACTTATTCACCTTCAAGCTCCTTTATACATATCATAATTTAACGATTGTTTACAGCTTCCTTGGACATGTTCAAGAAACAGTTGAAAACTCACTATTTTAGAAACTTTTACAAACGGTTTTGATTTTGTGCTACACATAATTATTGGTGACTTTATGTTAGAACTTTAGTCAGGTTAAGATATTTGAATAGTATGATATTTGCTTCTAACTGTTCTGTGTATGCTTAAATATAGTTTTTGTAATGTTTGAAATTTTATATGCATATTAAAAATATCCTAGATCATTTATCACATAAATATTATATATTTTTATTATATACAGGTAATGTCCAACGCCATTGAATAGGTATAGGAATAAGCGTTTAATAAAAAAAAGTTCCAGTATTACAGATTTGAATGTTTTATATTACGTGATTGATAAAATTATTGAAATAAATGGTTTCTTTAAAAGTAAGTCAAAATTGAAATAACGTTAAATGAATATTTCACAATTATTTCAGCGCACCTGCCGAAACTATACATGCCCTCATGCAAAGGTGGCCTCAGAGTATGGTTGCCTTTACAGGTATGCTTTCTACTCAGACATTGCCTTTACGATTAGAGTACTATGGACGATGCTAAACGACACAAATGACATTGAAAAAGCATTTCGTATCTTCAGCACCGCTGCTATCGAAGACGCTATTGATCATATTATAGAACCAGTAGAAAATGGCGTAGAGGAAGCCTCCATCGATTTGTATACCAGTACTAAAGAAAATGAAAGCTCGCTTGTTTTAGTTTCTATACAGTGGAAATCCAAGGGGACAGAGTTAATACCCCGGCGAGTTGAAGACTTTTTGCTCAAGCATGGAAGAGGTGGATACTTCCAGTCCATTATTATCAATGAAAAGCAAGAATGGTTCAAATCAAACCTACTCAAAGAATCATTTCAAGACTTTAACACTGAATTAAGTGGGCGTAAATTTGAATACTATAGCTATGCTAGCTATCGAAAGTTGGGGAATTTTTTTGGATTTATCATAAATCCAAATCTTGCTTCAAGAATCCTTATTTGCGACCAAGTTCTGCTGGAGGATTCAGAATACGATCTGCTGGCCAACGATGGGATCTTGCTGTATGAAAACAATCTAAGCCTGTCTGCTGCGGAATACACCAGCACCGAAGAAGGTGTGAGGGTTTGCACGGAGGATTTTGTATATGGAATACCCGGAGACAATAACAGTAGCTCAAGTTGTTCAAGACTACGATTTGACCTAGACTGGTTAACCGTTTTTTGTTTGGTATTGGGAATTTTCATACATTTCATGTAAGAAAAGAATATTAATCTTCAAAATTGATTGTTTAAAAAGGTTAAAAAAATATGAGAAAAAAATCATAGTTAAAAGAGTTATGTGACGATGTGATGCTGCATTTTAATTCTAATCTGTCCGTTCTACCATGATCTAAGGAAAAAAAATATTTAAAACCCAGATATTATAGTTGGCCTATTCAGTTCATGGGGAAAAAACGCTTTTTAATGTATCTAAATTAATATTTATTTATTTTTATTATTATTATTATTATTATTATTATTTGCAAATCAGTAAAGGGAATGACCTCATTATTCACTCGATTTTTTATATTAAAATGTTAACACGTGTTTGCTATTTTTGCTAGATTATATTTAAAAGACAATAATATCCATCATAAAACTTTGTTTAAAGTATTTGCTTTCTAAACTTTGACTGACAGATCAGTGATATGAACATATACATTTTCAATGAGTGTAATGTCTTTTTGTTCTCAACGTCTTGTGTTGCAGTGTTATATTGCTTCTCTGTAAATCTGTTTATTTTGTATTGCCTCTAAAGGACAAGAAACATTGTAAAAATGTTTGAGCTAATGATAATATATTACCAATATGTTACGTTATAAAATTAACTTTTGTTTTAGCTTTTGAGATTTTCTTTCATTTCAAGTAAGAAATATTTATAAATATGTTCAATCTAAACTTAATTACAACTATGAAGTTTAGGGAGTCACGAGTTATTTAAATGATGTAAATGGCTTATGAACGAGAAAAAGTCTACAAATTCTTTGTCTCTCTATGGCGGATTAGTAGATTCCCATAATAATAAATAAAAAAACTAAAAAAAACTATATAGACTTGACTTGACTATTTGAATATACCGTCGCTTCGACAGTACTTCAGTCATATAGCGACGTCCAGCTAATTACAGGTGGAGGAAGACCCCGAATGCACGAAGGCATCCGGGTAGAACCATCTACCTACCGCAGGCCAGCTGGAAGACTTCCTCACATGAAAATCCGAATGACCCTGTCGGGATTCGAGGGGATGAGTGAGTACTTAAGTCAGCGACATTACCCTCTCGGCCACTGAAGCCCCATAATATATAGAAGGACGTGTTCAGATGTTGAATATTTTCTAAAGATGTACTCTCAAAAAAGTTAATTGTTTATCGGCAAGTATTATGCAGGGGCAATGTAATGATCTACTAATTTATTTTCAAGTACATGTAGTTAATTAGGCATCAAAGATAAAAGATGTGCTCCAGTCGTCTGGTGTTACGGACATGTGGTTATTTCCTGATGCTGTATGTAATCATATATTTATTCCGTCGCTCCGGAATAGATTAAGAGATACATATATAACTAACTGGCGGAATGTAGTTGATACGTGTTCATTACTTTATATTCATGAGCTTAAACTGACATTTGAACGATCCTAATATTTAAATTTGTTAGAGAATATAAATTTCTCATGATTTGAATATTGAAGAAGGTAGAAAATGATGTTCAAATAAATGACAGAAAATATACATTGTGTAATTCAAATGACATCGAGGATGACTTTATTTTAGTGTGTCCTTTATATGGTGATATACGTCAGATACTACACTATATGCCATTGCATGTCGAAAATTATAACTTAATAGCTCATATAAGAAAATTATGTTGATACAGTTAGCAAAATTTAGTATACAACATTATAATTAATCATATACATTAAGTCCTTTGTTAGGCATTCTCACGGTATTGATATCGTAACTAATCGTTTATTGTTTTATGGTAAATTTGCACGCCATACATGCATACATGTATATATGTCTTCAGTGTATATGACTATAAGTTGTTCAAGTTGTATGTTCTGATCTGTTCTGTCTTAATACTGCAGTGTGGCAACACTTTAACGGTCTCAAGCTGAACTGAAGTCTCCAAACGACTGAAATACCGCCGGAGGGACGTTAACCTAAACATTTACTAACAAACAAAGCAATATAAAATTAAATTTAAAAAAATCAAACATTCATATTTTCTTCAATATTCTATTAAATAAATAGTATAGTTTTCTCCCACATGAAATGCAATATTAAATTCTTGAAAAAAAACATTTATTTTTCAATTAGATTTTGATAAATCTATAATTTGGTATAAAAGTGGAGTAAAACCAATTTTCGAGATCAAATTGAATGTGAAGATAAATAAAATAACCTCTTCTTTTTTTTCTTAAATATCCATATATTTTCAATTCTTTTTAATAAAACCCCTATCTTTGGAATAAAAAAAGCATTAATTTTCTTCTGAAAAAAGCAATACCCACTTAATTAACAATTCAATCTGGTAAAAAGAGGATGATGGCAGGACTTATTAGGGATCAAACACACATATATGAAACTATTCTAGTTAATTTTAATCCATATGGTTTTCTCATGTCCTTATAAACACGCTTTAATTGGTAAAAATGGGTAAAAAATTTATACTATTTTCAAAAAACTTTAGTCAATGTTATTACTTGTTTACGAGCCATTATAGGTTGTATTGAATTTGATCAAACGTATTTAAAGGAATCCATACTTCGAGAAGTCTATCGTAAGTCTTCAGCTGAAGATAAAACAGACAGCATTTCTGTTTCTCATTTTGTAGCATGGCAAGAACTGTATTCGGTAGTTATTTCTGGATATGTTTCATTTTCGTTTACATGCGCACGTTGGAGAGCAAGATAAATCAGCACATAGTGACTGATTTGCAGACATACTGTCCGTCTACGGAAAACAGTACTGCCCCAATAATTGAATCTGATTGGTATGAATACCGTCCGTGCTGCAAGCCATGTTCGATGAAACAAACATGTGGATCAACTCTGTGCTGCCCAGGGGTCACTGCAAAGGCAAATTATACAACACGATGTACGTATCCACTTTACGTCGGTAAAGCTGCGAATGTATCGGACCTAGGTCTAGATATGTTTACGTCATCATTGAAAAAAATAAACATGGTCGTGGGGTGTCGAAATGACTACGAAGGTACCCAGCTGGAAGACAAATGTTTTCAAAATTACACGGATGACTTATTTGATTTAGACCATGTTCGACCTGTCTTCTACCCACATACCGAGGCCGTGTATTTCAACAGGTTCTGTGCGCAGTGCAATGGAGAAGACGAAAGGGAAAGCGACCCAGATTTTTTTCAAACGTCATTAAGGTGTACGCATCTAATGGGCAGAGTGACAACTACTGAACAATTTCAAAAGCTTTTAGAAAAAGACCTAGAATGGGGTGTACAGAATGGTTCCTGTGCATTCATGTTCATTCCAAAAAACGCCACGTTGATAGAAAGCACGATATGCCACCCAAAACTTGATGTTACATGTAATAGTACGGGGGATGATATCTACGACCAGTACCTTGAAGATGCTTGCGAGTCCTACACACAATATTTTTACAACAACTTCATTTCGTATAAAAACCCTCACTGCTTTATTTGTAGTGAAGGACACAATCGGGAGGTTACGCTTGATACTTGGTGTTTATTTGAACCTAATGAAAATTACTATTCTGGATCTATCTTTGCCTTTTCCGTAATCTTGCACCAAGTTGGTTCCATACTACAGGTGAATAACAATGACCAGTCTCCGAAGAATACAGCGTGCCTTCTGCTATCGTTTTATGATCGCTACAAGGTATGTACATTACTGTGAATATCAATTTCACTTTTTTTTTGTCAGAGTAAAAAAAAAACAAAAAAAAACAAAAAAAACATACACGACCAGGGCCGGATCCATAAATTTTCAAGTGGGGGGGGGGGGGGGGGGGGGGGGGAGCAGCACTGGTGGGGTCCGGGGGCATGCTCCACCGGAAAAAAATGTTTCTAGAGTGATGGAGATGCATTCTGACGGGTATCTGGGGAGGAAAACTGATGTTTTTTTTAAGGCAGTCACACACATCCAAAGATAGGCAAAAAATACTATTAAATGCCTTGAAACTGGGGGTTATGGGTTCGAATCCCAGTAGTTGCAAGATCAACCGAAATAGATCTACTTCGTAGAAAATTCAGATTTACTTTGAAATATGTCTCTCATTTACCTGTATGTAGATTTTAGCGATGGGACCTATTTTGAATTTAAAAAAGACGTTAGTCCAGTGTGTAAAATGGATTTTTGATATGGTAAGAATGTTTTTCATATTTGAAGTATTTTTAGTTGAAACAATCATGGTTTGTTTGTCGAATGCTATTATTTGTTTATAATCAATAATCAATAGCAAAACATTTTTGACAATATATTTATTCAATGTTATTTTTTCTTTTTTGTAAAAATGATACCTTTGCATTAAAAATTTGGACAGTGAACTTTGTTTAGATTTTGCATAGAGGTGTACGTATAGACATACAACACAACAATATTGTTTATTTTTCAATTCTTCATGGTGACCATTCGGATGTGACTCCCATAAAGTTAGATAATATATATTGAAACTATAAGCAATTGATCTAAAACTTGAGCAATACAATAATATTGCTTTGGTCGAAAAATTTACTTTAGCGTATAGCTGTGCATAGTCGTGTTATTTACCAGTTAAAACACATTCGTGTTTTATATGGTGCTACCTACAATATTTTATACAGTACACTGCAAGGCTAGCTTGCGAGTTTGAATCCAGCTGGAGAACTTTGTTATGCTAAAATTTCATTACAATTTACCTATAAATAAATGAAATGAAAAAGGAAAGAAAATATCACACATAAATAAAAGTAATTGATAATGTTATATTCCTTGGCACAATGCTGTAATGAAGTATTACATTTATTTTTTTTTTATTTTTTTTTTGTACTCTGTTAAAAAACAACAACATTATTGGGTAATATTCTTATTAGATTTAAAATACATCGATTTAACTGTTCTTGTGCATTTGTTAATTTTTCATTTAAATATATACTTATGTAAATCTAAAAAAATGTAGGAGAGAGTGGGGCAACATTAACGAAAATATGTCAAGATTTTTCTGTAATAAAAAAATAAATAAATAGACATACCCGATAATTACATTAAAGCAGGGTCTCTCTATATGATTAATACAATCTGTCGGGCTTTGATTTACGTATGTGACATCCAGACGCTTAATTGTTGTATACACAGTATAAAGCTGAAAGTATCTGACTGATTTGGATTAAAGCAGTCACGGTCACCTAGTGACAGTCACCTAGTGATTTTGCCAGGTGACATGCTCTATCAGTGCCCCCTGTGCCACACCGGTTAAATCCGGGCCCGGACGACAGATACCTTAAAAGTAGTAAAAGAAAAGGTACAGTGCCGATATTGCTTCATTTTAAATTATCAGTATCGAGTGCGTATGTGTTGAAAGGTAACTATCTCACTGGATATCCGATAGTCCGTAATAACTTTCTCTCCGTAGTTACGCTTTTGTTGTATAAAATACACAAAGTCTCTGTGTTGTTAAATAAATATATTTCAACACAGATATATCCAATCAATTAGTAATATACACTATTCTGTATAAATTTAAAGCACGATATTTGACATCAAATACGTTAAGACTGTCCTTACAGACTTCTGCACAGGACGGAGGTTAAAACTGGAATCCCCCCTTTTTTTACCATCAAAATCAACAACTATTATAACAAATTACAGAATAAACATTTTTCATTCCTTTATTTCACTCATTCCATTTTACAGTAATGGATAAGAGAGGTTATAATAAGTACAACATATAAAGAGGCTCTAGAAGAAATAGAAGTAGTAACACAATAATTGAGATGATTTCACTAATACATTTTGTAAATATATATTCTAATATATAAATAATTCAGTTGAACAGATGGAGAGTCATTGTTTCACAATTGCCATTTAAAGAAAACAACAACAACAAAACATCAATTTAAACATGTTGTCAGAATATCTTCCAATTAATCATTAGAGTATAATATTACCTTATCTTAGTCAAAATTGATTGTACAAATTTTTTTCTTTTGTTTTTTGAATTCATTAGTTTCTCTAATTTAAAAATATTTGGGTTTCTATAAAAATAGGGCTTTAGATATTTCTTTCTGTCATCTGTTAAATTATTGCATTCAAAGAGATAATGGAATTCGTCCCCTAATTTATTGACGCAATGTGGACAAAATCTTTCATTTAGTGCGATTCGATTCCATTTACCTATTTCTACCTGCATTCTATGATTACGAGTTCTAAATCTGATTAAACATTTTAAATATCTTGAAGGAGTTTTTATTAAATAATCTTCAAAACCAAATTTTGTCTTGAATATTTTATAAAATGTATTATTGCTTGAGCTGTTTACAAGACTATACCATTCGTTAACAAATAAATCTTTTAATTTTTGCCTTACAGTTAGTTTCAACCATTTCGGGTTAATAGTCGATTGATTACTCCAAATATTATTCAACCCACATTTAATTAAAATTGATTTAACTGAGTAAATCCATGGATATTTTTTCTTAAGAGATTGGTCTTGTAGGTGTTTTGATTCATGTACGATACTGTTATAAATTTTGGCTGATAGTTTTAAAGGGGTGTTTTCAGGTGATAAATGTAACTTTGACCAATAAGCTATTACCCTAGTTTCAACATCGACTGAAAGGGGAAGTGTTCCTGTTTCTCCATAAATAATGTAATTTGGAGTAGATTTTTTTACATTTAAAATATGTTTTAAAAACTGTAATTGTACTCTTTCTAAAACTGTATTATTACCGTAACCCCAGACTTCGGCCCCATAAAGTAAAATCGGTTTAATAGTTTTATTGAAAAGTTCTATTTGTAAATCAATAGGTAAAGATATGCCAATCACGCCTTTGTGGGCGGAGTCAAAAGCCATAAAACTGACAAAGCGGATTAACAAAACTTATCATGCCGCTAGATGACCAAAGGTATAATCAATGAAGCCATTAAAGGTGTCAGACATTAAAATTGCAATAAACTAATCAGTCATGACACGTGCCAGATATCGAAATTATGAAAAGAATTTACATCCAGATACTATACTTATTCAAGAAACACAAAATTAGCGAAATATAAAAGAAATTTAATAAACATAATTTGTATGAACATAATAATGTTAATATTGGAAATATGTAATGATTTAAATATACAAATGACACAGACATAACATAATTCATACATGTCAACATGAATTGTGTATAAAACATAAACGAAGAGAGAGAGAGAGAGATGAAAGAAAAATATAGAGTTGTAGCGCAAATTATTCGGCTGAATAATTTACCGCTACAACATCGTCGATTCAGCGAGGCATCTCGTACAACGAAGTTTATTTAACCACGTTTTTAATCGTCATATACTATCAAAGTTTGCTATTAAGCACCACATATCATGTGTCACTTTGAAATTTAAATGGCCTTAATTTCTTTTATATTTGTCCATATCTCTTGAAATTTAAATGGCCTTAATTTCTGTTATATTTGTCCATATCTCTTGAAATTTAAATGGCCTTAATTTCTGTTATATTTGTCCATATCTCTTGAAATTTCAAGACCATCCTCACGTCATTTGTTAATTAATTCTTATCAATTAAAAGACCAAAATACAAAAAAATAAATAAATAAATAAATAGATAAATAAAACAAGAGCTGTCCGAAAGACAGCATGCTCGACTATTCGGGTATTTGATAGTGACGCAATACCATTGTATTAAAGCAGTATTAAAATAATTTATGTGACTCAATTTAGCAGCATGTTCTCTTTAATTCTCAGTAAAACTCAGGTCATGATTCGAAAAAAAAATAAAAGTTCATTTTGATATGTTGGTTGTCTCATATTTCCTATTAAATTAATTAATTAATTTAAAAAATTTTAATATAAAAATTAATTTATTATTAATTTAATTTTATTTATTAAATTAATTAATAAAATTTCTTAAAATCTTAGTTCTGCCGGTTTGCTGCATGTCTGCTAAATTGAGTCACATAAATTATTTTAATGCTGCTTTAATACAATGGTATTGCGTCACTATCAAATACCCAAATAGTCGAGCATGCTGTCTTTCGGACAGCTCTTGTTAAATTAAATATTATTAATATAGAAAAAAGTTAATGCAATTTTTTAATTTTCTATAAGTATTTAATAATTATTATTAATTTAATTAATTAAATTTAATTAATTAAATTTATTAAAATTTTAGTTCTGCAGGTTTGGTTCATGTCTGGGATGACTTGTGTGAAGTTTAAATCCAATACACCAAGGGGTTACTGAGTAATGACATTAATTTAGTTGCAAACAACTTTAACCAAAAATGTTAACGCAAATTTCTAAGTCGAAAAAGGCCCATGATTTAAGTAAAATTCTAGCAAGAGTTGTTCATCTTGGTTCTGCAGGTCCATTTCATGTTTAGGAAGACTTGTGTGAAGTTTAAATCCAATACATGTACACCAAGTGCTTACTGAGTAATAATATTAACTTAGTTGCAGAAAAACTTTAACCAAAAATGTTAACGCAAATTTCTAAGTCGAAAATGCCCATAATTTGAGTAAAATTCTAGCAAGTGTTGTCCATCTTGGTTCTCTAGGTTTGTTTTGTGCCTAGAAAGACTTGTGTGAAGATTGATTGCAATACACCTACTGGTTTCTTAGATATGACTGCCAACGCCGTCGCTGACGCCGACGCCGGGGCGAGTAGAATAGCTCTCATATTCTCCGAATAGTCGAGCTAAAAATGAAAAATAAAAAAATGCTGTAATATTTGTTCTAAATATTCATTTCATTTAAATAATAAAAATTATCCATTTTATTACAAAAATAATACTTCACAGAAAATGACTGCAAAGTTTCTTTTTGCTGAGTATACTATTGGTGCTCAGCAAACATTGAGTGTATATCACGGCCCTTATATAATTACCATAGGTCTAGACAATGCCGGTTTGGCGGCTTACTAACCAATTGTCAATGAAAACAGCCGACATGGAAGTACATCGTTTCTCGCCGTATTATATAGCTACTTTTCAGGCTTGGACTGATGTAAGTTCATTCTAGATAAAAAAAATAACGTTTTCGCAACCTTTTTAACCATACTATAATAAGCGATAAAAACAAACTTATATTCAAAGAAAGTTTGCCTCCGTAGCCCGCGTATCATTTTTTACGGTCACGGTGGCCGAGTGGTTAGAGCGTCTACCCCGGAATTGGGAGGTCGGGGATTCGATCCCCGGCCGTGACACAAGCTTTTATTTTTCATATGCATAAGTCCTACAACAGTAGGAAACATTAGCAGTACATGTGTATATATATGTATATATACAGTACAAATGAATTCAATGGAAAACGGCTGATAAGATTATACTGATTTTTTTATTTTCTTTTTAGGGTATTGTGCGTTTATCATCTTCCACACTCACACGCACACGTTGAATATGAAGGCCTTTAAATATGAGAAATTTCTCTCTCTCTCTCTCTCCTCTCTCTGTCTGAAATACAGGTGAGTTTTACAGAGTATATATCATACAAACACAACATCATTAGTAGTTACATATAATATGCGTCTCTCTCTCTCTCTCTCTAATTGGTAAACTGGTGATGCAAATAAATAGAACATGTATTGTCATACAAAGACAGTAATAGTAGCACACACACACACACGCACACGCACACACACACATTATGTTTATGTATTTATATACAATTTACAATTTATTCTTCTTTCTTTCTCTTTCACTGTATTTTTTTCTTGATTAAATTTCATTGGTTCTTTTGACCTCAAAAGTAAAATAAATACTAACATATTAACAGAAAACAAACACACAACACCAATATTTCCTTTAGAAAAGGTAGTACACATATTCTGAAACACAATACATAATGATAATATACAAAGGAATAAACATAGGATACCACCCTACTGAAGTTTATGATTTAACAGCGACATGTTCTGTGCCTTTTATATTATCTACATCATTGGTCTGCCTAAACCATGCGAAAACGAAAGTGGTTTAACCAAATCACATGTTTAAATGTTAGGTATCAATATATAAATGTTATCATTATTTTAATGGATATGAATTTTGCTTTAAATATGCATTTAAACAACTTTAAAATTAATTTGTTTTGAAATGTTTTATTATTGATGAGCATAACAAACTTAACCCTTTAAGTTTAATGATATTCAATAAGTTTAATGAATATTTCACAATTATTTCAGCGCACCTGCCGAAACTATACATGCCCTCATGCAAAGGTGGCCTCAGAGTATGGTTGCCTTTACAGGTATGCTTTCTACTCAGACATTGCCTTTACGATTAGAGTACTATGGACGATGCTAAACGACACAAATGACGTTGAAAAAGCATTTCGTATCTTCAGCACCGCTGCTATCGAAGACGCTATTGATCATATTATAGAACCAGTAGAAAATGGCGTAGAGGAAGCCTCCATCGATTCGTATACCAGTACTAAAGAAAATGAAAGCTCGCTTGTTTTAGTTTCTATACAGTGGAAATCCAAGGGGACAGAGTTAATACCCCGGCGAGTTGAAGACTTTTTGCTCAAGCATGGAAGAGGTGGATACTTCCAGTCCATTATTATCAATGAAAAGCAAGAATGGTTCAAATCAAACCTACTCAAAGAATCATTTCAAGACTTTAACTATGATTTAGGTGGGCGTAAATTTGAATACTATAGCTATGCTAGCTATCGAAAGTTGGGGAATTTTTTTGGATTTATCATAAATCCAAATCTTGCTTCAAGAATCCTTATTTGCGACCAAGTTCTGCTAGAGGATTCAGAATACGATCTGCTGACCAACGATGGGATCTTGCTGTATAAAAACAATCTAAGCCTGTCTGCTGCGGAATACACCAGCACCGAAGAAGGTGTGAGGGTTTGCACGGAGGATTTTGTATATGGAACACCCGGAGACAATAATAGTAGCTCAAGTTGTTCAAGACTACGATTTGACCTAGACTGGTTAACCGTTTTTTGTTTGGTATTGGGAATTTTCATTCATTTCATGTAAGGAAAGAATATTCTTCAAAAATGATTGTTATTATTTTACCCCTATTTTTTTATCATTATAAATGTAATTGTTAGAAGTGGGAGGGTGTTTTTCGTATTTGATCAACCTGGTCATGGTTTTATTGTTTACTTGGGTTTTGCATCATTGGTGTTTTTTTGTTTTATTTTATTGTAT
This sequence comes from Solen grandis, assembly GCA_021229015.1. NCBI lineage: Eukaryota > Metazoa > Mollusca > Bivalvia > Adapedonta > Solenidae > Solen > Solen grandis. Next base: position 43,872,412 of record CM037793.1, read on the forward strand.
AAAAACGTACATTTATTTTATATTTATACATCATCTATATCTTTAATGTTTTTGTTGTTGTTGTTGCTGATATTTTTCCCTCATTACTTTATGACTGACGATATGATGTTAAGAAAGTATTTCAATCCTTCCTTTTTTAATGGACCGCAACATACTAGGTACAGTTTATTTGGGGTTGGGGTACTTTTTGGTGGATCTCGATACTTGAGTCTCAGAAAACGTCTTTTCATAAATGAAAAATCAATAAAAACATTTTTTATTGTTATTATCATTATCATCTTCATCATTATTAATATTGCAGCTGCTTTTCTTCGCACTTTTGGGTACCTGAATAAATTAATGGCCCCGAAGGTGCGTAAAGGCTTGCACAAAAGATAAATCCCGGAAACAATTACAGCAGCAAAAGTTGTTCAAGACGAGGTTATCCAATTTACGTCATTAGAAGTTAACATATAATTAAATATTGGTTAAAAAATTAAGAAAAAAAAATACACTTCATAGTTAAACGGCTTATGTTAAGATGTGATGCTGATAATGGTCTAAATTATGGAGGTTACAATTGGGCACATAAAAATCTAGAACCACGTGGTCTACTTTATCTTTGGTTAGGACAAGATAAGCTTAACATAAATTTTACTTAAATACAACAAAGGGTAATTGACATGTACAAACAAAAATAGTATTCTGAAATAAATGACTCACCAAAGTTAATTTCATACTTAGGATTTAAACACGACATGGCTTCTAAAAATTATCTTGACATATACATGAAAAGAAGTATAGAATAGCATTTACAAGGCTCTGAACATAGTCACATCATTTAAGTAATGAACGGAGTTGAAAGGAAAATTTACCAAGGAAAGAAATAAAATGTGTATATTGTGACATGAATATTTCGGAAAATGAATATCATTTAATTCTAGCCTGTCAGTTCTACCATGATCTAAGGAAAAAATATTTAAAATCCAGATGTTGTAGTTGGCCTACCATAACAAAGTTTATTCAGTTCATGGAAAACAAAAATAGAATAACGATTTTTAATTTGTCCAAATATGTTTATTTTGCAAATCATTTAAGGGAATGACCTCATTATTTACCTAATTTATATATGTAAACATATGTTTGCTATTTTTGCTAGACTATATTTAAAAAGACAATCATATACATTCATAAAAATTTCCTGTGTGGCCGAGCGGGTAAAGTCTGACTTTAACATTCACTTAGCCTCTCACCGCGTGGGTTCGAATGCCGGCAAGGTCATTCGGATTTTCATGTGAGGAAGCCTTCCGTGCATTCGGTGTCTTCCTCCACGTGTAATTAGCTGGCCGTCGCTATATGACTGAAATACTGTCGAAGCGACGGTTAACTCAAATAGTCAAGACATAAAACTTTGTTTAAAATATTTGCTTTCTAAACGTTGACTGACAGATCAGTGATATGAACATATACATTTTCAATGTGTGTAATGTCTTTTTGTTCTCAGCGTCTTGTGTTGCATTGTTATATTGCTTCTTTGTAAATCTGTTCTTTTTGTATTGCCTTTAAAGGGCAAGAAACATTGTAAACATGTTTGGGCTAATAATATATTACCGGTATGTTACGTTATGAGATTGACTTTTCTTTAGCTTTTGTGCTTTTCATTCATAATCTTTGCATATGATTTAAAAGTAAATGAACGGCTTGGATTGTTCAGAACGGGAAAGTATTATTGTTTTTTTATCAACCTGGTCATGGTTTTATTGTTTACTTATATTTTTACATCATTTATATCGTACACGTGTATGCATTATTTTTTTTTTATATTTTCTGACACTTTTCTCATATTGCATTATGACGGTCGAGGTCGAAATACACTTTAATTAGTCTTATGTGTTGTTCATAACGTACATGTATTTTATTTATTTGTTTTTCTTTTATCTTGGGAGATTGTGCTGTTGGTCCTTTTTATTTTAAATAATTCGAAAGGATACTCACTCAGCCCCTCACCGTGTGGGTTCGAATCTCGGCAGGGTCATTTGGATTTTCATGTGAGGAAGCCTTCCAGCTGGCTTGCGGTAGGTCGGTGGTTCTACCAAGATGCCTCCATGCATTCGGGGTCAGCTGAACGTCGCTATATGACTGAAATACTGTCGAAGCGACGGTAAACTCAAATAGTCAAGTAAAGTCGAAAGGATAGTGCCAATTACTGATAGAAGAAAGTGGGGGGCAATGAAGCACTTCTTAGTTGGGCTGCATTTGTAACAACCTTACTTAGAGGCTTTAATTTTCTCATGGTTGCGATATTTGAATTTAACAAAACGAGTTCATACAAGTTTTACCAAAATTCTTCTCTAATCCGAACTGGTATTAGTCCTGTGTTTATATATACTTACTGTCTATATTTTAATAAATATTGCGTAAACTAGCGTCTTATTTTACAGATGGAATTTGTTTCCCGACTGACTTATTTGACTTAGAATACGATGTCACTATTATGACCCAACGGTATCGAATCAATCAAAACCTCCCCACCTCTTAGTACACGTTGTGCTCAGGTGAGCTAAAAAGTATTATCATTATTTTGTGTGTGTGTGTGTGTGTGTGTGTGTGTGAGAGAGAGAGAGAGAGAGCGAGAGAGAGAGAGCTCCACGATATTGGTACCTGTGCGATAGACAACAAATCGTGTTTCAGTGCTTTATGTATTAAAGAACAAGTTGAGACGCCTTTGTACCTCGTGCTGGAAGTCAATACCGTATGTGGTATATGGCAAAACTTGCAAGAAATTACGATTTGCATACTTGACGCGTTTTCTTTACTATTTTCAATCACGGTCACTTCCTTCATCCCGTCTTAAGTATTTAACTTCATATATCAAATAAAACAAATCAAGTTTTTTTTCATCATATTTTACACCATTAGTGTAGTGTGTGAGTGTGTGTGTTTTAACGTAAATAAACTAGTCTGTCATCTTATACTATTTAAAAATCTATGTAAAGTGGAAAACGCAGAAAAAATAAGACACTATTTTGATTTTAAATGTTTATTTAGCTTCATCACAATTTCGCAAATGAAAAACAAAAAAAAAACAAAAAAAAACGATCATACTTTTTATAACCATTGCATTCTCAATGATAACAAAAGTGCCATGAAGGCTAGAATCGCTCACCTGAGAGGAGGAAAAGTGACAGAAAATATTATGAAAAATGGACTCTGCCCCCTGCAAGCCATATTTTTAACAGATCAAAATAATTTTAACAGTCTTGATAGAAAGTGACCCAAAGAACATCTGCGCTAAAAAAAACTTTAATTCAAACCAGTTCTTTTCGACAAGAATAATTTTCAAATTTGTACTATAAACATATATTAAAGTAAAACGGGCACCGCCCTCTGGCGGCCACATTTTTCGACGGATCCAATTATTTTTTACAATCTTGGTAGCAAGTCACCCAAGAAATATATGTGCCAAAGTTTTGAAATCCAATGAGTACTTTTGGACAAGAAGACTTTTCATTTTTTTCTTCTATATACATAAAAGGAAAACGGACTCTGTCCCCTGACAGCTAGGTTTTTTGACGAATCCAAATATTTTTTACGATCTTGGTGGAGTGACCAAAGGAAAAATATTTTAAAATCCAGTGAGTACTTTGTACGAGATTTTTTTTTAAAGTTTTCACATTTTTTGCCCCTTTAGTTGCCAAGGCAACCAGATTTTGGCATGGAATTTAATTCTTTGAACAACTTAGAGGACAATCCAAAGAACATTCCCTTTTTTTTTTAATTGGCCCATTAGTTTAGGAGTGAAATGTTGACAACGGAGGACGACGGACATTCATCAGTCACAATAGCTCACCAGTGGAAAAAGTGAGCTAAAGATGGAAAAAAGTGCAAATGATGCAGTAAACAATAACAAAACACGCGTACACAAATATACAAGTTTTGATGTCTAGCACCGACCCTGCTTGTTATAAACCACTGGAATGACAAAACACAGAACGGAATGTTGTTTGGAAACACGCGTCACATGGAGATCGGTGTGGAGCATTATGTAACCCTTACTTCATGTAGACTCATTTTGACTTATCAGCAAACAGAGACCTTCCAGGGGCTATCTGATCGGGGTCGCCTCTGTTTGCTCATACGATATTGCAGCTCAGATTCTACAATCTGCATGGCAAAGAAATATCCATTGTTAAGTATATACCATTTACAGTTCTGTAAATTTTTATTAATCAAATAATAAATATGTAGATGAATCTTCATGAAGTAAAGGGTTAAATAAAAAAAAAAAAGTGAAATCTACTTCATAAACATCAGTGAAACACTGGTAAGTCAACAGCGTTCCTGGTCATTCAAGATCCCTGTTTCACTAAAGTTCCAGATTTGAGAAAGATCTAAATTCAACAAATTGAAAAAATGCACCTCTATTGCTTAGTACTGTGTACATGTTGTATAGTTTATATTTTGATTACAAATTGGGAAGAAACCCAATAAAAAATGAAATATTAACAGATCATTGCATGTGACACTTGTCAGCCATTAACAGATATATTCTATCAAGCAGACAACATTTCAAAGTAAACTGTTCAGTAGAAAATGACAAGTGAATTTTCGCCATGAAAAAGTTTTGCAAAAGGCATGGCATGTGGCAATATTCATGTTTTTGACATTTCCTTTAGTAAGTCTAAAATACAATTAGAGGGTATTCATGCAACTTTAATATATGTTACAGCTTTTCAAAGAAAATATGATTAACAATCAAAAATGTATTTCAGTGCAACAGCATTTCATTTGTTCATTTTACAATCCGATTAATTTGAGATGTAAGTAAATGTTTAAATTATGAATATTTAAAGTATCTCTGTTAGATCATTTCAGAATGAATCCAGTAGGAGAGTTACACTGACCACCTTAACTTTCAAATAAAGTCTCCCTTCCTCTCCATCAAGGCACCATAACAGTTTTTGGCTGAAGAACATGTGCTAGACTTGACAACATGTAGGATGATCAATGGAAAGACCATGTTTCCCATCACAACAAACATGTTTCACAAACAGTACATGAATTTCTGAGTGGATATAATATGGACTGTGGTTAAAAATAAAGCATAATAAGAAGCAAACTATAGGTAAAGAATAATCAATCAAAGTCAGTTGTTTCCCCACAAGAAGTATTAAACTATTAGTATTAAACTATTTAAACCAGTAGTATATATTAAGGTGGATGCTTTCATAGAGGAAAAGTTGATGCTCTTGTGTTAAAGTAAAATCCAACTCAACATTTTACTAGACTCTACTCATATACAACATTTTGCCGTATAGTTAAATCATAGAAATCCCTGATCAGAATGACAGCATTTTTCACTCTGGACATGAAGAAGACTGATCTGCTGACCTCAAAGGTGCTAGTAGTAAACAGTTTACAACCTGATCAGTCTGCTAGAAGCATGAAGGCTGGTCTGACTTCAAATGGGCTGTATAGGTCATTTTCATAAATAAAAGCTTTATTACAAACTTCTGGCCCATACATATCTGAATGTAACTAATTACTAATTTAAAAAAATAAGCATTTCACTACTGATCTTCTACAACTTAATGTATAAACTTTAAAAAAAAAAAATTTAATAAAATAGAAAAAATTAATTATGAAAAAAAATACACACACACAAAAATAATATCTATATAAATGGTGGAAAATACCAGGTAGCTTTTCCCTTTCAAGGCGAAAGACCTTGGTGTTCATCTTTAAAGAATGACTCATTTATACTTCAAACTCTACAAAGCTGTTAACTACATAAAGGGAATCATATTTTTCATTTAACTTTAGATTAAAGTGGAAAAAAGAATAAAAATAACTCTACAAAATTATGAAAATATCATAAACAAATGGAAATACATGTATCTATATACACTCCCTTTTCTTTACAAGCCATTTCGTTTGGTCACAATGTTTACAACAGATCAAAACCTTATAAGCACCAAATATCAAAGATAGAATATCTATTAATCTGAATTGTAAAGTTATATTAAAGTTGCAGACCACTTTTGAATGAGATTCAATCTGAAAAATATGAAAATAATATATTTCTGACTACACAACCAAACCAGGGCAGCAACATCAGCCTTGTGCAGAACTTCTGAAGTTTGACTAGTAAGAAGATTTATCTGGTGTTTTATGCACAGCAAGTTGGTACAAAAATATTACCTGGGACACATGTTTTATCCAACATGAGTCACACTTCTGTCATGCTGCTCTATTTCAACAAAATCATAACATTAAATCAACTTTAAACTTCCCTTAAATGTGATGACAGATGGAGAAGATGATGAACAATGGCAGTTCATGTGAAGATCAATTAAGCCGACACTGTATTATCAATGTGAAACTAAAGCAAACACATTCATTATTTCAGTATTGATCACTGGAGTTTTTGCCATGTTATTAAGCAAAAAAAAAAATGTTTTTTCCCCCTTAAACATAAAATCCACCTGCATCATTTCATTTTGACAGACAAGAATCTATCTGAACATTTCAGAACAGATGTAACAAATAAACCTGCAGGACAAACAGAAAATGTCAAGGCTTGGCCATGAAATGTTGCCATCTTCTATGTCTAAGCTTAATTATGAATCAGAAGAAAAATGCACCCCTGGATCCACTAACAGAGTAGGTGACCTAGCACAAAAGACCCCTGGTTTAATTTATTGGAGAGTAACTAACTACAACTGGTTCTAAGATAAATTTCATGCACAGTAGACAAGTATATCCGTATTTTAGGTAATTGCCACGGCAGTCACATAATACTAGTACATTATTCTAGTCTAGCTGATTACAAATTCAGTAGAACTTGAAAATATACCATAAAAATATATATAGCAACATCCAGTCATAACTGGACTTCACTAGTAATATATAACTAAAAAAAATATGAACAACTAAATTTGCTTTAAGCTTATTCTTGGAAGAAATGCAAAATATATCTAACACAGAATTACACAGTAAAATAACAGTAACATTGAATTGGAATGACTGAAGAAATCTGAATTTAATCTAAAATACTGAAAACAATACTGTTGGACTATATGGTTGGTATAGACCCGGTATGACTGACCAGTTTTGTAAATTTTGTAAACTCTTTTTTATGTATATCAAGTGAAAATGATAATTTTTACTGAATACCATTATCCAAGACAAACAAAAAATGACTTGGAACAGAGTGACTACACCTTGAAGTTAAGAACAATACATATTACAAAAATCGCTTTTGAATCCAAAATTTGCATATAACAGGAAAATATAGTTTTTGCTATAATGTAAGTACTTCTGAAATCTTAAAGAATAAAATCTGCAATTCTAAATTCTCAACAACTCCTGATTCAAGTTTAGGGGAAAAGATGCTTGTTTTTCTCAGCAGCTCCTACATAAATATTTACAGTAGGATTCCAACTTTCTGAAAAGTATTAGTCAAGAACTTCCAATTTTTTTACTCCTAGTGAAAACCCGAAATCCTATGACCAAAATTACTGTCCTACTGTGAAAGAATTTATTTTTGTTGACATTAAACTTTGTGGAATCTGTGATTAAATCAATTTCGTTGGTACATATATTCGTGGAACATATTCAACATGAGGTCTAATAAATAAACAGTTTTCATGGGGTTAAATATTCGTGGATAAAGTCATCTACATAAAGAAAATTAGTCCCCCACGAAAAATGAATGATCCTACAGTATATAGTACAGAGTACAGTTGATTACAAGGATAAGATTAGAATAAAAAGTTGTGGTTTGATATACCAAGTAAAAGGAAGATAAACTTGTATCTAAAAATACATTGTCCAGTTTGTTTACTTACCTTTGAAAGTGATACAAATATGTTACAACTCCTGAATGCAACCAGTACTTATAGTCTAGGAAGTCTAAGCCCAGCTACATCCCTCCCTTACTCTAGGGTTTGAACACCTTTGTCCAAACACACTTGATAAGAATCTTTGTTCAATAGGTACTAATCCTTTATAATAATTTCTTTTGAAAAAAGGACATAATGGAATGGAATCATATAATCTACTCTGTTAGACTGTCTTTTGGAACAACAATAAACAAGAGGGCCATGATGGCCCTATATTGCTCACCTGAGTACCACTGCTCTAAAGCAACCTTAAGTATTATGGACTATAACTTCCATATAAGGCATTTTAAACTTTTTTATATCATTATGTATACATCTGATCAAGATAGCTTTATTAATGTGGATGCTAGAATGTAATTTTGACATATACATTTTGTATATTTGACATTTTTTTTTATTCTTCATGGGCCATAATTGGAGAAAGTGGTCCAATACCAAGTCAACCTTGGCAAGACCATAGTCATTAATCTGTACTAAAACATTTTGAAATCTGGCCAGTAGTTTTGAAGGAGATGAATTTTGAAGTTTTCATTTTTTTCTTTCCATTGCCATGGCACCCAGTTCTACATGGTTCAATTTATTTTAAAAACCTTTGTGAAGGTTTACCCAAGGATCATCCCTGCCAAGTTTAATCAAATTCTGTTCAGCAGTTTCAGAGGAGATGTCATTTAAAGTTTTCACTATTTACATATAAGCCATGTTTTTTTATGGATCAGAATAATTTTAGCAATCTTGGTAGAGGGATACCCAAGGAACACCTGTACTAAACATTTTGAAATCTGGTCTGTAGTTTTTGAAGGAGATGATTTTTAAAGTTTTCATTTTTTTTTCTTTCCGTTGCCATGGCAACCAGAGTTCTACATGGATCAAGTGTATTTTAGCAACTTTTGTGGAGGTTCACTCAAGGATCATCCCTACCAAGTTAAATCAATTTCTGTCCAGCAGTTTCAAGGGAGATGTCGATTAACGTAAATTATTGACAATGGATGACGGATGACTGACAGAGGGTGAGCTAAAAACAACCTGTGTTTAATAACCACTGAAATAACTGTCCATAGATTAGCTGTCTAGTAGAGACAGAATTATGTTGTATACACAAGTGATGAATCACAACAGTAATTAACACCAACAAAAAAAATTGTATCAATATGAATAAAAGCAATAATATACAAAACAAGTGTTTGTTCAACCATAAGCCAAATAAAACAGTCATCTCTATACAATGAACACAAACACTATATCACAATTAAACCTGATGCAACAAATAACTACATTCAGTTGATCTTGACTTCTATCCCTCAACCATTTACCTTTTGTATTCACAATTCTACACCTTGGTAGACCATGGGAAAATCAGTTTTGACATTCTTATACTGAGCAGCACTGTTATTTTCTCATCTGAAAGAGAAGCAATGAGCAGTACACAAACTGACCAGCCAGGGTGTTTTTCACAGGCTGACATTGCTCTACCAACCCTCACACAGGTACTTCATGTGGTAAAGGGTTAATGCCTGATAACAATAAATGGTCCGACAAATATTTCATATGAGGGATACAAATTTTACCAAAAATTCAGTTACTGATCACAAGTAGGAGTGTACTGACTGAGAATGTCTGCTGGGCTGATCTGGGTATACACTTGTCCAACAGGGCATCAAGAATACATCCTTGTGGGAATCTCTTGTTGTTTTTGTCAAAACAAAAAATACGCTGTTAGGAGTTTTAATCTCAGGCATTGTTTTACTCCTTCACAACAGCCATAGTATTCAGAAAAATGTTTGGTATCATTAACTATATCTGCTTTGTATATCAAATGCCACGATAGAATGGCAGTGAAACTTCTTTTGAGTACAATAAATGCTAACTTTGATCCACTTTTGAAATGCCATTTTCATTTCTTGTACTGTTTATAGAGATGCCCATCATGTTAAATGCAAGGACATCTAATGACAAAATGACCACAAATTGGTGATTAAACAATTCTTACAGACAAAACTACACATAATTTGACTACATTGTATCATGAAAAAAAAAAAATCCCTTTTTTTCCAAGCAAAAATTACCAAAATCTGAATATAGAGGAAAGTTAAAAATATAATAATGACATTTCAACAATAGCTCTCTTAAATAGAATATAGCTCTGTTTGTAAATATCTTATTCATAAGAATGGCTATAAATTCATCAAACCGTGTGCAACTGTACGCTTACAGTCAGATATGAAGCTGTTTTAGTGTCTTAAACCACAATATTCATGTATACCTACTATGTACAGCAGGTGCATGCGAACCGTATGGTATATGGTCCCAAGACAACTCCATTGCTGACTGCAAGCGATAGGTTGCATACTGTTTGGCATTCTGAATGCACTCAAGATCTGACTACTTGTGTTGCTTCATATCTAGCACCGAGTTTTGTCACAAGAGTTTGTCCTGGATACCACTGTCTATACTATCATTAGTCTGTCTGTCAACCTGCCGATCAATACCAATAGGCTGACGATCCAGGTAGGACAGGGCCATCTGGTAGCAGAACTGATACTGCTCCTGTAATTACAAAACAAAATCTGACTTTTTTGGCTGTTTTATACATAGAAGTTGTGAAATATGGTTCTGGTGGCTTGGTTCTCCTCACAGCATAAATACAGGGAAATTCTGGGACTGGTTGGTCACTACCATCAAGTATAAGTCTACGATCAAGTATTAAACTGATTACTCTAAACTCAGGAATGACAAAAACATCAATTTCTTAATCTAAATGTAATAAAATTTACAAATAAGAAATCAGTATGATGAATTTAAGAAACTATTTTTTTCTCATAGCTTTGCAATTGAATAACAAGAGGGCCATGATGGCCCTGGATCGCTCACCTGGTATCATTAGGCTATGTAAAATCAAGTGACCCCTGGGGCAGAGCCAATTTTGACCCTAGGGTCATGATTTGAACAAACTTGGTAGTGATCCACTAGACAATGCTGCACACCAAATATCTAAACCCCAGGCCTTGTGGTTTCTGAAAAGAAGATTTTTCAAGTTTTTTCTATATTAGCCTATGTTTAATCAAGTGACCCCTGGGGCGGGGCCTATTTTGACCCCAGGGTCATGATTTGAACAACCTTGATAGAGATCCACTAGACAATGCTACAAACCAAATATCTAAACTCTATACCTTGTGGTTTCTGAGAAGAAGATTTTTCAAGTTTTTCCTATATTAGCCTATATTAAATCAGGTGACCCCTAGGCAGGGCCAAATTTGACCCCAGGGCCATGATTTGAACAAACTTGGTTGTGATCTACTAGCCAATGCTTCACACTAAATATCTAAACCCCAGGCCTTGTGGTTTCTGAGGAGAAGATTTTTCAAGTTTTTTTCCTGTATTAGCTTATGTTAAATCAAGTGACCCCTTGGGCGGGGCCAATTTTGACCCCAGGGTCATGATTTGAACAATCTTGGTAGAGAGTCATAAGATCATGCTACATACCAAATATCTAAACTCCAGGTCTTGTGGTTTCTGAGAAGAAGATTTTTCAAGTTTTTTTCCTATATTAGCCTATGTTAAATCAAGTGACCCCTGGGGCGGGGCCAATTTTGACCCTAGGGTCATAATTTGAACAATCTTGGTAGAGAGTCATAAGATCATGCTACATACCAAATATCTAAACTCCAGGTCTTGTGGTTTCTTGGAAGAAGATTTTTCAAGTTTTTCCTATACCAGCCATGTAAAATCAGGGACCACTTGGCGGGGCCAAATTTGACCCCAGGGCCATGATTTGAACAAACTTGGTTGTGATCTACTAGGCAATGCTGCACACCAAATTATCTAAACCCCAGGCCTTGTGGTTTCTGAGAAGAAGATTTTTCAAGTTTTTCCTATATTGACCTATGTTAAATCAAGTGACCCCTGGGGCGGGGCCAATTTTGACCCCAGGGTCATAATTTGAACAATCTTGGTAGAGAGTCATAAGATCATGCTACATACCAAAAGTCAAAAGGCTAGGCCTTGTGGTTTCAGAGAAGAACATTTTTCAAGTTTTTCCTATATTAGCCTATGTTAAATCATGTGACCCCTGGGGCAGGGCCAATTTTTACCCCAGGGTCATAATTTGAACAATCTTGGTAGAGAGTCATAAGATCATGCTACATACCAAAAATCAAAAGGCTAGGCCTAGTGGTTTCGGAGAAGATTTTTAAAATTTTCATTTTTAAAATCTATTTTTAGCTCCTGTGACATAGATTTTTGACCAATCAAAATAATTTTAACAACTTTGGTAAAGGGCCCCATAATGAACATTCCTGTGAAGTTTTATCAAAATCCAGTAAGTACAGTAAAACCTCAATAATGAGACCACTATTGGGTCCATCTGAAAGTGGTCTTATTATTGAGTTGGTCTCATTATTGAGTTATGGTCTTTTAATAAATATTTCATTTCAATGTTGATCAAATTCAATACTTTTTTTTTAATATGATAGATGAAAATAATATCTCTTGAATCAATTTAATGTTTTTAGAAAGTTTTGTTATGAAATGTAGTCCTGAATATTTTTATAAAACTTTTTTATCACATTTAAAATTAAAATCTATGGTCATATCATGCCGATAAAAAGTCTACCCATTTTAAATTTCTCTAATTTTCCTATAATTATCAAGTTTAATTCTTATTTAATTGTTGTAGTAATAAGCTTTTTTATCATTCAGTTGCCTCCGACTTTTCCCCGTGCTGTTTTGATTCATGACAATTTCTTTTGAATTTAACGATCTTAACGTTTGATTTCAGTTTTAAATCAAAGTATTTGGAAAGTAGTTATGAAAGTGATTGACTAATAGGACAGGATATTCTATTTAAATCAAGTTTTCGTGGAAAGTCTTTGTGCCAATAAACGACTGTCAAAACTTTAGACAATCGAAACGCGTCACGGTGATTGCTACTGCTAATCAGGGGCATCTCATTTGGACATATAACGAATACCCTTTAGCTTGACAAGAAATACATCCCAAGATTGCTCTCTGTTACGATATATTCCCAATCTCACCTATTGTATTCACTCTCCATCGAATCTTATCTACCGTGTTATCAAAACATCCGAATTACGGCACATGCGACCTTCACCTGTACCGGAAACCAGGTGTCGTAAAATGACAACTTGAATCAACTTTTTCACAGGACCATCGTTCGCATTATTGAGGTCAAAAGAAGACTAATTTTACGATTTGGTCAGATTTCAGTGGTCTTTTTACGGAATTTTGAGTTGCCCGCTTTAATGAGATGAGCGACCATTGAAATATATAGAGAAAAATTCGGGTCCGACAAAATGTGCCCGTAATATTGAGTTGGTCGTGATAATGAGTTGGTCGCAGAGTGAGGTTTTACTGTAGTTTAGAAGGAGATGTTGTTTAAAGAAACTGTTGACGACGGATGCACGGACACACGCACGCACGGATGACGGACAAAAGGCGATCACAAAAGCTCACCATGAGCACGTTGTGCTCAGGTGAGCTAATAAAATGATGAAACAGAGATTATGTTAACATAAATGACAGAACTAACACTGACAAACAGGAAGGCCATAATGGCCCTGGATCGCTCATCTGGTACCATTAGGCTATGTAAAATCAAATTTTTCCTATATTAGTCTATGTAAAATAAAGTGACCCCTGGGGCAGGGCCAATTTTGACCCAAGGGTTATGATCTGAACAAACTTGGTAGAGATCCACTAGACAATGCTACAAACCAAATATCTAAACTCCAGACCTTGTGGTATCTGAAGAAGATTTTTCAAGTTTTTCCTATATAAGTCTATGTTAACCCTTTCCCTCATAGAGGAAACCATGAAAAGACCTATGCGAACAACATATAAACCAGATCAGCCTGCGAGTAACTCGCATGCTGATCAGGTTTTTTTGCTGTTCGCTGCTCCTCAGTGGTCTGGAAATGAGGATTTTTTAAGTAAATTTGTCAAGATGTCAATACAAATATATATGTATATGTGTGAAATCAATCAGTAATAGTAAACTACTTGGATAAGTTGTTATAAGATGTATATGCTACCCTACCATGTTTTCCACAAAGTGGGGCCGGTTGATACGAATCTGTTTCACTGTCTGGTATACGTCCACCTCATGGTCTACCCTCATACGCTCAAACACAAGGCTGCATGCACAGAACAGCCCACTCTTACTGGCACCATTCCTGTTACAAAATTCAGAATAGCTACAGAATAGGTTGTATTGTTGCCATACATGTTTGGATCTAAGGTTTCAGAAAGTTATGATCATATAAAAGGTTATTCTCGTTTTGAACAGAGTTCTAATCATCTGAAAGGTCAACCTAATTTTGAATAGATTTAATAGAGTGGTTTTCTCTTAGGCACTGACAAGCTGAGAAGAATATATAAGAAATTCCCCCTGCAAATTACAGACTAGGTTTATATACCTTACAGGTCACTTTCTTGACCTTTCATTAAGCAACTTTCATGAACCTTAGTTGGAATTACATTTAGTGACTCTAATGTGGCACCATCAATATGGTAAAACTTGAAAAGTATGTGGCACCATCAATATGGTAAAACTTGAACAATATGTGGCACCATCAATATGGTAATACTTGAACAATATGTGGCACCATCAATATGGTAATACTTGAACTGGCCCATCAATATGGTTAAACGTGAACAATATGTGGCACCATCAATGTGGTAAAACTTGAACAATATGTGGCACCATCAATGTGGTAATACTTGAACAATATGTGGCACCATCAATGTGGTAATACTTGAACAACATGTGGCACCATCAATATGGTAAAACTTGAACAATATGTGGCACCATCAATGTGGTAATACTTGAACAATATGTGGCACCATCAATGTGGTAAAACTTGAACAATATGTGGCACCATCAATGTGGTAAAACTTGAACAATATGTGGCACCATCAATATGGTAAAACTTGAACAATATGTGGCACCATCAATGTGGAAAAAAACTTGAACAATATGTGGCACCATCAATGTGGTAAAACTTGAACAATATGTGGCACCATCAATGTGGTAATACTTGAACAATATGTGGCACCATCAGTGTGGTAATACTTGAACAATATGTGGCACCATCAATGTGGTAATACTTGAACAATATGTGGCACCATCAGTGTGGTAATACTTGAACAATATGTGGCACCATCAGTGTGGTAATACTTGAACAATATGTGGCACCATCAATGTGGTAATACACTGTATCAGTATCACCAACTGAAAATTTAACAAAATCTGAAAACATACACCATTTCATTTATATATGTATTTCCAATAAAAGAGAAAATGAGGTATAAAGTCCAGAGTCCAAAGGTACATACATGCAATGGACAGTGATTGGTCCCTTGCCATTCTGCCGCGTCCATTCCTGGACAGCATCTGTCAGTCGTAGAAGAGCAGCGGTGCCAGTAGGCACACTCTTGTAGTCCGGCCAGGCATTGAACTGAAACTGCTTGACTGCTCGATCCTCTCCCTGCAAGGGTTATCAGAAACACACATGATACTGATTCTGTGTGATAGGGTGTAGCTTAACCCTTTACCAACAGATGCACAATATCACTCAATGCTATAACCAGAAAAACCAAATCAGATTGAAAGATTTTTCCAATGGAAAATAGTTTACAGTGTTATATCCCAACCTCAAAACAATAATGAGCATTAAATTTTAAGACCAGGTCCTCGTGTTCTCAAAAATACTTAAGTACAATCTCAGACTCAAATTTGAGTATCATACTCAAATCCCTATTGAAACTAATGAGCATAGGAGTCCGAGTATGAAAATCATACTCAAGTATCATTTTTATTTTCAAGAACACGGGTCCTGATCCCCAGTGTAAGACACTTGCAGGCTGGTTTGGTTATATACTTGGGTATATGTTGGTCATAATTATACCAGTATGTCAATGTCTTAATCAAGGGTTAAGGCATAACACTCATAACCTTCAGGTATTTCATCCATTAAACAAGTATACAAATCAAGGTCCCATTTATTCCTTTATCATTATTCTGCATTTTTTCCAGCTTACAATAAAGATCTGCAAGAAATTAAGTATTAACTAGCAACATTTGCATCAATAAAAGATAAGTATACATAACTTTAAACTACAGATAAAGTAATAATATTTAAAACTTAAGTGCTGGGAATTATTAACAAACTAAGTTTTCTAAACATTACCAGGTAAAGTCTTCAATTCTATGAACATATACATGTATTGAAGTTTTTAACACACATTAATTTTGTTAAAATGGTAAACTTTTACTAAAAGAAATAAGGAAAATATAATTAAGTGTCACTAATGAATATCTTTTATCATTCTGAGTGTGCGCTATTTTCCATGAATAAAAATAATTAGCAACAGAATAAACACACCAAACTATATTACCATATAGCGGGTTATTTCTGCCGATGTAATATTCTACTGTTTTTGCCTTAAAAAGGATTTTGTTATTTTCTACTGATTATTTTTCTGCGATTTCAGCCCAAGTAAAACATTACTTCTGGGCTTGCTAACCTTGGTTAAGCAAATACATATATATATATATTAAAATCTCTAATTTAAGTTTTCCTTTCACTCAAAGGAGATCACTCTATGTAACATCTCCTATACTCTACTGTACACCATGTAATACATAAACACAATTTAACAGCTGCTATAGGTATATGTTAGCAAATGTTCGGTAGCTTGGATTTATTCAGCCCAAATACCGGTTATGTATGATTTTATATTGACAGTTCATCAACCACTTATTCACTTAGCAAGCCTATATGCATAATCTGCTTTGTTTGGCATGTAATTAAGACCCATCTCCTTGTCCTCAGGTAAACCTGGTGAGACATTGTGTGTCATTGATTAGGGAAGATTATAATTAAAAGTGGGCAAACTCTCATAATCCGCTATTATATAAGTATGGCCCTTCTATTGTGAATTTTCCTTTTATCCTTTTTCATCTACCGAATTTCCTGTAATTTCCATCAATTTAGTTTGAAACTACACTGAGTGGTTGAATTGTTTTGTATACTCTTGTTGATAGAAACAGAAATGCAGTCATACTGTATTCGATTTATACGAAAAATGCGAGTTTTACCCTGTAAATTTCTTTTATACTATAAGTTGATTTCCATAGATTTTATTTCTATTGTTTTGTGAACGGTTCATCCGCAGAATAGCAGAAATAAATTACCCACAGAAATAACCCGCCACATGGTAGACCCATTATCAAATAAACAGCCTTTCAACAAACTGAAACTTTTGTTAACAGTTTTTAACCCTAAAGAAATGTTAATGACATCTGTTTTAACATACTGTTATATAACAACATTAATAATAATAGTTTAACCCTTTCCCTCATATAGACTCATTTTCACGGACTCAATAGGTACCACATAAAGCCTGATCTGCAGAAAACCACAGTTAAACCTTACCAAATTTAATTACAAAATCCTCATTTCCAGACCACTGAGGAGCAGCGAGCAGCATAGGTCTTTTCATGGTTTCATGAGGGAAAGGGTTATGAAATAAGTATATTGAAGAGCTCACTTTATAATCAACAGTATGTTTTTTTTAATATAGAGCAGTCAATCAACTTTTACTTCAAATCTACCATCATGAAAATTTCCTTTAATTTCCTGATATAAATATAGTACAGGGAACACATGACTTGTTCCTCTGCATATGAATAAATAAGGATATTTATTCTCACAGAATCTGGTTGAAAGCTTAGGAAGATTTTCTGAAGGTATCTTTAAACTTCCCAATAAAAGATGTTGACACTTGAAAATTGATTAATGTTTTATGTGCCTCATTTATAATCATCTAGAACTAAAGAAAGAAGAACAAGAAGAAACTAAGAAAACTAAAGAAAAAAAATGCTATTACAATGTAAGTTATTTCTTTAAGTCAACAAGATTAAAAATATTTTGTAAAAATACATATAAATATATACAGGCAGAGTTATCAATATCAAACAAAAACAATGAAAAATCTTAATTTTCGTTATTTGAATAAGTGAGCATATACATTGTTAATATTTTATTGCAACATCAAAACAAAAGAACAATTAAATATTTCCTTGCAGAGCAACTTCTCTACAACAGTCCTCTATTCATTCTATGCCAATGTGTTGTGCCTGGATGGTGTAGTGTTAAAACGCTACGCTTCTCACCACCCGCATTCCAGAATCGACTGATCAAGTGATTTATATATGAGTTGTGATAACTTGTTTTGTAATTAATGTAAGATAAATAAAGTTTAAACTGTTTGGCCTACCTAACTTTTAAGTTAATGGAATTTTTCATTGTTGGAATCTCTCTACACACACACATACTTATATATATAAATTGTATATATATATATATATATATATATATATATATATAGAGTGTTTGAAATATATATATTTTCTCTCTCTCTCTCTCTCTATCTCTCTCTATATATATATATCAATCAAACTTACTGGTATAAAATATAGATTTATAAGAAATACCACATCTACAACTCTTCAAATAAATCCACTATCCAGTGTTCAAAATAAGAATTCATTGAAAATGGAAAAATCAGATAACAACAGATAATCTGTTGAAGTCATCTTTTAATCAGGCTGTGATACTACCATTTCCTTACGCATTTCTCTCTGTTTGGAGAGATTATTTTCAACAGCAACCCAATTTACTGACAAATCCAATAATGAAGAGAAATAACATTTCCTTTATCGTGGAATAGTTCAAAACCATGGAGTTAAAAGCCGCTGTCTATTATTACTAGTAAAATGTACATTTGAGAAAACTGTGTTACTGATTACACAATCAAACTATGTGTCAAAGAAAAACAAAACAAAAAACTCAACAGTTAGTAAAATAATGAAAAAGCCAGACTCTATTTTTCCACTTAACTTCAATTTTGATTTCTTCTTTTTATTCTAAAACAAAGACATGGTTGTGACAGGGTTAATTCAAACCTATTATTTTGAACCAATGTCAATCAGTTCTAACTACAGTAGCTCTACTATATCCATGACAGATATAAACTTAATTCTAGTCCAGGAAAAAGATTAAACTGATGTTTCTGTAGCTATATATCTTTATAGTTTGTAGCATAAAATTCAATGAAAAGGATCTCACAGTACGTTTCCATCTTTATAAGCTTTATTGTGTGGGAGACTACTCTCTTATTTTACCTGATACAAACACATTTATTTTTCAAAATGGAAAACATATGAAAATGAACGATAAAAGTACTGTCTATCGATTTTACATACCTTGAGTCTGTGTGTCAGTTTGAAGGTCCTCACCGTGATGTTGGTGTCCGCCTCAGAGGAGAAGAGCAGCTCGATACTGAGGGGACCGTGCTCCACTGTGTACCCATACTCCTCCGGCCAGTACAACGCACACGACTGAAACCCGCAGGTCATGTGCACATACAAGTTTTACACAAGCAATCAGATTCAGTATTCATGTACAAATCTAATGCCAAATACAATTATCAATTGATATCAAAAATAAAACTTGAATTTTCTTTTAATACATAATTGGATCTCAAAAGGTTCACATATCTTTTATTTACAAAATAACAACAAACAAAAACAATTTACATTGAAAATAAATAACACTTTAAAAGCAGAAAACATACCTGACTTTTTGCTTCACTCATTTCTTATTCTAGTATACAATATTCTTTAGGACATTTGTTTTTTACGTTAAATACTGAGTAATACATCCATCTCAAAGAGCTATTGACCATGAAGATGGAGACAAAACAGACAAAATGAAAGCTTTCACTGACTGGACAATAATGGTTAAATAAACCCCTCTAACCAGACTGAAAAGACATAGCAACATTCCCTCATGTAACTAGAGACACAAACTGGATACACTATGCGACAAAGGCAAATATATATATGGGTGCAACTACATATGGAAATAAAAACACCTACATTACTTTAAACATAACTATCTGTTCATGTCCCTTGTAAGATAGGCAACAGAAACCAAGAGTATATGGTAGATGAGAATTTCTAACATTTTCAAGTAAAATACATGAGATTATAGGAAATTAATTAATTGAATTAGCTGGACATCTGTTTTCAAAGTAATATAGATAGACCTACTATAAACACTTTTGCATAACTTTCCTTCATACTTCCTAGATAGTTACTGCCTAGTTTGTACAAGAAGACTAAAGGTTCAGGCTTTACTTCACTAGGTGAAACAACTGGTAAAGTTCTGATAGTTACTGCCTTGTTTGTACAAGAAGACTTAAGGTTCCAGGCTTTACTTCACTAGGTGGAACAACTGGTAAAGTTCTGATTAACAACTGGTAAAGTTCTGATAGTTACTGCCTTGTTTGTACAAGAAGACTTAAGGTTCCAGGCTTTACTTCACTAGGTGGAACAACTGGTAAAGTTCTGATAGTTACTGACTAGTTTGTACAAGAAGACTTAAGGTTCGAAGCTTTACTTCACTAGGTGAAACAACTGGTAAAGTTCTGATAGTTACTGCCTTGTTTGTACAAGAAGACTTAAGGTTCGAAGCTTTACTTCACTAGGTGAAACAACTGGTAAAGTTCTGATAGTTTCTGCCTCCTTCGTACAAGAAGACTTAAGGCCCAAAGCTTTACTTCACTAGCTAGAACAACTGGTAAAGTTCTGATAGTTACTGCCTAGTTTGTACAAGAAGACTTAAGCTATACTCACTAGGTGGAACAACTGGTAAAGTTCTGATAGTTACTGTCTTGTTTGTACAAGAAGACTTAAGGTTTGAGGCTTTTCTTCACTAGGTGAAACAACTGGTAAAGTTCTGATAGTTACTGCCTAGTTTGTTAAAAAAAAATAATAAGCTATACTCACTAGGTGAAACAACTGGTAAAGTTCTGATAGTTACTGCCTAGTTTGTACAAGAAGACTAAAGGTTCGAGGCTTTACTTCACTAGGTGGAACAACTGGTAAAGTTCTGATAGTTACTGACTAGTTTGTACAAGAAGACTTAAGGTTCGAGGCTTTACTTCACTAGGTGGAACAACTTGACAAGAAGTCTTAAGGTTCGAGGCTTTACTTCACTAGGTGGAACAACTGGTAAAGTTCTGATAGTTACTGACTAGTTTGTACAAGAAGTCTTAAGGTTCGAGGCTTTACTTCACTAGGTGGAACAACTGGTAAAGTTCTGATAGTTACTGACTAGTTTGTACAAGAAGTCTTAAGGTTCGAGGCTTTACTTCACTAGGTGGAACAACTGGTAAAGTTCTATAGTTCGACAGTTTGTACAAGAAGCTTAAGGTTCGAGGCTTTTCTTCACTAGGTGAAACAACTGGGAAAGTTCTGATAGTTACTGCCTAGTTTGTACAAGAAGACTTAAGGTTTGAGGCTTTACTTCACTAGGTGAAACAACTGGTAAAGTTCTGATAGTTACTGCCTAGTTTGTACAAGAAGACTTAAGGCTCAAACTTTACTCACAGTGAACAACTGTAAAGTTCTGATAGTTACTGCCTAGTTTGTACAAGAAACTTAAGCTCAAACTTACTCACAGGTGAAACAACTGGTAAAGTTCTGATAGTTATGCCTAGTTTGTACAAGAAGACTTAAGGTTCGAGGCTTTACTTCACTAGGTGGCACAACTGGTAAAGTTCTGATAGTTACTGCCTTGTTTGTACAAGAAGACTAAAGGTTCGAGGCTTTACTTCACTAGGTGGCACAACTGGTAAAGTTCTGATAGTTACTGCCTAGTTTGTACAAGACTAAAGGTTCGAGGCTTACTTCACTATGTGAAACAACTGGTAAAGTTCTGATAGTTACTGCCTAGTTTGTACAAGAAGACTTAAGGTTCAAAGCTTTACTCACTAGGTGGAACAACTGGTAAAGTTCTGATAGTTACTGCCTAGTTTGTACAAGAAGACTTAAGGTTCAAAGCTTTACTCACTAAGTGGAACAACTGGTAAAGTTCTGAACAACTGGTAAAGTTCTGATAGTTACTGCCTAGTTTGTACAAGAAGACTTAAGGTTCGAGGCTTTACTTCACTAGGTGAAACAACTGGTAAAGTTCTGATAGTTACTGCCTAGTTTGTACAAGAATACTTAAGGCTCAAAGCTATACTCACTAGGTGAAACAACTGGTAAAGTTCTGATAGTTACTGCCTAGTTTGTACAAGAAGACTAAAGGTTCGAGGCTTTACTTCACTAGGTGGAACAACTGGTAAAGTTCTGATAGTTACTGCCTTGTTTGTACAAGAAGACTTAAGGTTCAAAGCTTTACTCACTAGGTGAAACATCTGGTAAAGTTCTGATAGTTACTGCCTTGTTTGTACAAAAAGACTTAAGGTTCAAAGCTTTACTTCACTAGGTGAAACATCTGGTAAAGTTCTGATAGTTACTGCCTTGTTTGTACAAAAAGACTTAAGGGGAAACACTGGTAAAGTTCTGATAGTTACTGCCTTGTTTGTACAAAAAGATTTAAGGTTCAAGGCTTTACTTCACTAGGTGAAACATCTGGTAAAGTTCTGATAGTTACTGCCTTGTTTGTACAAGAAGACTTAAGGTTCAAGGCTATAGGCATGTGCAAAATACTAAGTTGTACATTTATATATAAAGTTTAATCAGAGCAGAAACACCAGAAACTAATAGAAGCCCTACCCAACTATCTGAAAAGTGGTCTTTATCCAGTGACATATCAATAACATTCTACAAGCCCCTTTTCAATTTCTATGGCAAAAAGAAGTCTTAATTTTGCTTGTCAGTGAGGTTGTATTTTTTCCCCCTTCACAAGTACAGTATAGCTGTTCTTACCGGTGAATGTGTCTAAAAGAACATAACAAAAATCTTTTAAACATTACTATGTGCTCTGCTTGGTTAGTTTCCTCTGTATAGTCATCAATTTCATGTTTTCAATAACTGTATCAAATGCAAAACTTAATACTTGAAAATCCTACTAACAAGAAACTTATCAAAACACAGTCCTGTTTATTTATGTGATTACATGAGTTTACACTGGCTTCTCTGAATGATATTTTGAATCTGATTTACAGATTACATCTTTACTATACTATTGAATACATCTTCCAGTATATAGGAAATTAATTAATTGAATTAGCTGGACATCTGTTTTCAAAGTAATATAGATAGACCTACATATAAACACTTTTGCATAACTTTCCTTCATACTTCCTAGATAGTTACTGCCTAGTTTGTACAAGAAGACTTAAGGTTCAAGGCTTTACTTCACTAGGTGGAACAACTGGTAAAGTTCTGATAGTTACTGACTAGTTTGTACAAGAAGACTTAAGGTTCGAGGCTTTACTTCACTAGGTGGAACAACTGGTAAAGTTCTGATAGTTACTGCCTAGTTTGTACAGGAAGACTTAAGGCTCAAAGCTTTACTTCACTAGGTGGAACAACTGGTAAAGTTCTGATAGTTACTGCCTAGTTTGTACAAGAAGACTTAAGGTTCAAAGCTTTACTTCACTAGGTGGAACAACTGGTAAAGTTCTGATAGTTACTGCCTAGTTTGTACAAGAAGAAGGAATTGTTTGTACAAGAAATTAGGCAAAGCTTTACTCACTAGGTGAAAAACTTAAGTTAGGTTTACTCACTAGGTGAACAACTGGTAAAGTTCTGATAGTTACTGCCTTGTTTGTACAAGAAGACTTAAGGTTCCAGGCTTTACTTCACTAGGTGGAACAACTGGTAAAGTTCTGATAGTTACTGCCTTGTTTGTACAAGAAGACTTAAGGTGTTAAGCTTTACTTCACTAGGTGAAACAACTGGTAAAGTTCTGATAGTTACTGCCTTGTTTGTACAAGAAGACTAAGGTTCAGCTTTACTTCACTAGGTAAACACTGGTAAAGTTCTGATAGTTACTGCCTTGTTTGTTAAGCTTTATTCATAGGTGAAACACTGGTAAAGTTCTGATAGTTACTGCCTTGTTTGTACAAGAAGACTTAAGGTTCAAAGCTTTACTCACTAGGTGAAACATCTGGTAAAGTTCTGATAGTTACTGCCTTGTTTGTACAAGAAGACTTAAGGTTCGAGGCTTTACTTCACTAGGTGAAACATCTGGTAAAGTTCTGATAGTTACTGCCTTGTTTGTACAAGAAGATTTAAGGTTCGAGGCTTTACTTCACTAGGTGAAACATCTGGTAAAGTTCTGATAGTTACTGCCTTGTTTGTAAAAAAGGTGAAACACTGGTAAATTCTGATAGTTACTGCCTTGTTTGTATAAGAAGACTTAAGGTTCAAGGCTAATTGTGAAAAAGATTATTTATATATAAAGTTTAATCAGAGCAGAAACACCAGAAACTAATAGAAGCCCCCTACCCAAATATCTGAAAAGTGGTCTTTATCCAGTGACATATCAAAAACATTCTACAAGCCCCTTTTCAATTTATATGGCAAAAAGAAGTCTTAATTTTGCTTGTCAGTGAGGTTGTATTTTTTCCCCCTTCATAAGTACAGTATAGCTGTTCTTACCGGTGAACGTGTCTAAAAGAACAAAACGAAAATCTTTTAAACATTACTATGTGCTCTGCTTGGTTAGTTTCCTCTGTATAGTCATCAATTTCATGTTTTCAATAACTGTATCAAATGCAAAACTTAATACTTGAAAATCCTACTAACAAGAAACACAGTCCTGTATATTTATGTGATTACATGAGTTTACACTGGCTTCTCTGAATGGTATTTTAAATCTGATTTACAGATTACATCTTTACTATACTATTGAATACATCTTCCAGTATAGTGGCATTCGAGCATAATAACATGAAAAAGTGGTTTTGTGTGGAAATGTACCTTGTCATTGCGATCAAACTCGTTAAGCATGACAACAGTGTCAGAGTGATAGTCGTACAACAACCGCCAGAAGTCAGCCACAGTGTTGGGCATCGGCATCTGTGTCACTATGAATGCATCTCGCTGTGTGTAGCTCTGTAATGGTGAACAGCAACTTGTTATTCATTTAAATCTTCATTTTAAGAGAAGTAAAATTGGTAGTGCTAGGAGCAATATTCAAAATTGCCAGTTTTCTTTAGACGATCATCAATAAAACTAACATCATTATCAAAATGTCATCAGATGAATGAGAAAGCCTTGAAATTTTCTATAAATATAAATAGGAAATAAACACAAAACATTCAATACCAGGTAAACAAATTGTTACTGCTTGAAATGGCAGTATATGTTGTTAAATTCAACAAATATCTAGTTTTATCTTAGACATACAACAATTCATAAATGTCGTGTAACTAGGTTACGCCTGATGTGGGATGTTACATATATACATCTACATACATGTCATAGTCCTAATAAACAATGAGAGACCGATTACAAAACACAGGTACAAGTACTTACAGGAAGGAAGACTGCATTGATGAAGTCGTTACATCCATCCACAGGTGTGAACAGGTGAGGCCTGAACCTGTTGGCTGAAATACAACACAGACAGCTGCCTTAAGTGGAATAGCCTTGAAACAAAAATACGTTTAGATCACATGATTTGGAGTACTGATCCAATATAGCTATATCATGTTATGTGATGAAAATGTTTCTGACACCCCAATGCAAATTATTATTAACATTATGGTACTGAGATTGTTAAGGAGGAAAACAGTATGAACTACCAACCTGGTAAGATGTTCCTAAATCGACTTTTCTGGATGTTTGTCACATCAACAGCTGCTTTGCATTCCTCTCTGTCAATCATGGGGGACAGTTTCTGCAGTATCTGAAGCAAGGGTTTACATTGGGAATTGTCATATCATTATATGTTAAGGAGTAGTTTTTTAACATTGAAACTAGTCATGATCAGAAACACTCTCTTGACAAATTATGCTTCACTGCAACAGTAAACTGCTGGTCACTTGAGTAAAAACTGTTGCTGTCATTTGTCTCCAATGCAGCGCTTTCATTGGGCCCTTCATAATTTGATAAAATCTTTAAAACAACATTATTTCTGTCATTTGGGGACTTTGTCTATAAGAATAGATCCGTATCAAATCTGATCTTCTTGCAAAATGCATGCTTATCTGGATATATAACAGAGTTGATTGATAACTCTGAAGCAGTTGAGGGTTGATTACATTAAACTGACCTCAAACTGGTCCTCCAGGGTGGTGCTGGAACTGTCAGGTTTCAGGGTACATAATTCCTCATATGCCTCAGGGAAGGCAGAGTTAGTGATAGTTGTGTCCCCTGACATCAGGGCTTCTAACACAGCGTCATAGACAAAGCTGTACTGTTGCTGTGGAAATAAAATAATTTTTTGTTTTTTCTACATACCTTTTCTCCTGTAATGAAAATCATTTCAAAAGAACTTTTTTTTTGTTGGATAGGAATGCCATATTTGGATGTAAAACCTATTCTGGCTTTACAGAAATTTTAGTAAAATTAGACAGAATGACAGACACCTTTAAAGATAGAAACATTAAAGACAAACTGTTAATATGGGAAAGAGAATCATTGAATCTGGTAAATCCACTGCCAAGTTTCCGACACTGCGGGTAGATGTGACATAC
>CM037793.1:43898916-43948916 GCA_021229015.1 Solen grandis
AATGCATGTAATGAAACTTAACATAAAAGATTAAATTGAAATTTTTCCTCACATCTGAATAATAGCACTTTGCTCAGTCCATTTATTTTATAATTTTAACAACAATGATAACTATGATAATTACTTAATAATAGGTAATTCTATCTAAACAACTCATAATAATGTTGTTACAAAATTAAAACAAAGTTCACTTCCATCACCAGAATCACAATGAATCCATCCGTAAATAAATACAGCATTAACTTGAACATGCCTGGCTGTAACTTAACCAATTCACATTCTTATCATATAATTCCACAAAACTTGAAATATATTCCTAAAAGACCTCCGATCAATCGGTCGACAAGTGTAACTATGATTCAGGCAATGTCGGACCACCAAAAATATTTGCATAAATAATACAGAAGTATGTCTCACCCAAAGTTTTGTCTCCTGAAAATGCATGGATTCCACTAAGTCACTGTCTTGCATTAAATAGATCATGATTTTTACCAGGAGTATACTCTTGCAAGTAAACCATTCAAGTCAAAAAGGCCGAGGATTTGTTTTATTGTAATGTACGATAAACACAGATATGTACATTAAAGCTACAGAATGCATCCTGTGGGAGATCTTTTCAGACTTACTAACTAATGCTCAAACTGAGATTAATAACAGTAGCTGAAAAAGATAGTAAGATGAAAAGAAATAAAAAACACAAATGAAGTTCTGCCAATGATGACTGAAGGAAAAGAATAAATGAATTATTATTTTGTTTGTTTGGGTTTTATATGTCCTATTGACAGTACTTCAGTCATCCAGAAACTGTGTCTACTTGACAGATATAGGTCTAGCACACTGCAGTATTACGCCCTAGACATGTGGCCCAGTCACATTATCCTGACACCGAGCCATTTACCAGTCTTGGAATTACCCTTATATGCTGAGCGCCAAGCATAAGTAGCTAAACAAGTATCATTTTTTAAGACTTTGGCATGTCACAGCCGTGGATTGAACCCACAACCTCCCGCTCCCAAGGTGGACAGTGAGTCGACCAAATGACTGATTGAATGAATGAATACCTTTGTCATGTCAAGAAATAACCTTGTATATCAAAGTACATAATAAAGTTTAAGGAAACAACAAAAAACATATTGTAAACCTCAAGAGAACAAAAATTTAACCCATTTTCTTATAGAGGACACCATGAAAAGACCTATGCGAACAGCATAAAACCAGATCAGCCTGCGAGTAACTCGCAGGCTGATCAGGTTTTATGCTGTTTGCTGCTCCTGAGTGGTCTGGAAATGAGAATTTTGTAATTAAAGTTGGTAAGGTTTAACTATGGTTTTCTACAGATCAGGCTTTATGTGATACCTATTGAGGGCGTCAGAATGAGTCTATATGAGGGAAAGGGTCAAAATGAGTCTATATGAGGAAAAGGGTCAAAATGAGTCTATATGAGGGAAGGGGTTAACATGAGTCTATATGAGGGAAAGGG
The DNA here is from genome assembly GCA_021229015.1 of Solen grandis. NCBI lineage: Eukaryota > Metazoa > Mollusca > Bivalvia > Adapedonta > Solenidae > Solen > Solen grandis. The sequence continues at coordinate 43,900,397 of CM037793.1, forward strand.
TCAAAATGAGTCTATATGAGGGAAGGGTCAAAATGAGTCTATATGAGGGAAAGGGTCAAAATGAGTCTAAATGAGGGAAAGGGTTAAAGTAATCATCTTTTTCTTTAAAATAAAAATGATAGTGAACAAAAGTACCAATAACCTCAAGTGCTCCAAGGAGCTTTACAAACATTACAACAGTGTGAAAAAAACACATCACGGAAAACAAAACATAATGCTAGGCTGGGATTAAATGGATTCTGACATCCTAGAAAATACTGCTAAAACTAAGAACACGTTCGACTTTAAATGTAAAAAGTATTACGTCTTAAACCCAAGAAATATGACACCTTATTTAAAAACAGGAGAAAATTGCTGCAGCGAAAGGATGATTTCAGTCAAGAGTTTGGCTATGAGATTAAGGTAATCCACCATTTAATGTGATCATGGTCCATCAATGATCATGGGAATTTTATAGAAAAATGCAAGCCTTTATTGACATTGAGCAAAGAAGCCTTTCTGCTTTGCACCTGCACTGAAGTCTTTTTAAGCATTTGAAGTACCATAATTATAATTCCATGATGGATAGATTACTTTAAATATTTGCTATTAATATTATGGCTAACAACAATATACATTAAGAACCTAATATCAGTCTAAGAGAAACACTCTCTAATATGTTTTAAATAAGTTCAACCAGAGCTATCAATGAAAGTGATTACTACCCCCACTACCCTGCTATTTGAATGTTATTTACCAGCTGATGTACCACTTGATGTCCAAGGCAATAATAACATGCAGAAACAACAAAGAATTTAACCTTTGTCACAAAAAAATGACCAATGACAGATGGATAGACACCCCGACTAATGTATACAGAGACTCCTATATTGCAGTAATATATTTAGCTTTTATTCAAATTCACATTTTTTTTTCTCAAAAAACATATGTCAGGAGAACTTTAAAACCAGCCCATCAAGTCTGCACTTAAATATTCCTTCCTCTCCAATACAGACTTATTATTTACATCATGCAATCTGAACTAATCAAAATGATATTTCCCCGCACATTTGATGTTATCTGCCGTACACAGCAACTTTTCCCTTTCATTTTATTAAGTGCATGTTTAATACATCGAATTCAATCATCATGCATACATCACTTTAAGAGCATGTGACACCATTTTCACCTGTTAATGTAATAAATTGACATTCAAATCTATGCTTGTTTAAAATTAATAGGTTGTCAGATATCTGGTCCAAAAGAATGTATATAAGCTTGAGTTGAAAGTGAAATATAACAAACAAGATATAAACACACATAATACAGTAAAATAAGAGACAGTTATATTTAAACAAGAAGTGTTCCTTGGAATACATGTGTCATCTGTTAAAAGAAGCCTGACAGAAAAAAAGTGACAGACAAAATATGACAGAAAAAGTGTGACAGACAGATGATAAAGAAATGACCCCTATGCATCATCTCTGCATAGTTATTACAACAAATGACAAAAAAAAAAAATGTTTAGAGAGAGACAGTATTCTGACAATATTACAAAACTACAAAAGTGTTCTCTGGAACACGTATGTACCTGCTGATGCGTGACAGAAAAAGTGTGACAGACAGACGGACGGACAGACAGACGACGGAAAAATGATCCCTATGTGACACAAAAACAACTCAAAATCTGGCTGCAGCCATGCAGGGTAATCTCTACTGAAATCCACTCCGGTTATTTTTTTCGTATTGGAGGCCAAAACGAAACAAGAGGGCCATGATGGCCCTGAATCGCTCACCTGATTATAAATGAGCAACATATGTTGGATTTTTTTCCTTTTTTGGCCTCTAGAGTGTTAAGGTTTTTCTAAGATTTGACCTCATGACCTACTTTTTGACCCCACATGACCCAAATTCAAACTTGTCCAAGATTTTATGGAAACAAACATTCTGACCAAGTTTCATAAAGATTGGGCCAAAAATATGGCCTCTAGAGTGTTAACAAGGTTTTTCTAAGATTTGACCTCATGACCTTCTTTTTGACCCCACATGACCCAAATTCGAACTTATCCAAGATTTTATGAAACAAACATTCTGACCAAGTTTCATAAAGATTGGGCCAAAAATGTGGCCTCTAGAGTGTTAACAATGTTTTTCTAAGATTTGACCTCATGACCTACTTTTTGACCCCACTTGACCCAATTTTGAACTTGTCCAAGATTTTATGGAAACAAATATTCTGACCAAGTTTCATGAAGATTGGCCAAAAATTTGACCTCTAGAGTGTTAACAAGGTCAAATTGTTGACGACAAACGACGCACTGCCGAACGAAGGGCGATCACAAAAGCTCACCTTGAGCACGTTGTGCTCAGGTGAGCTTATATCTTTCTAATTTTTCCCTTTTTTTCAACTGACAATGAGTGCTAAAAAATGAAAATATTAAAGTTCAAACAGAGTGAAACCTTGCAATTTTCAACATTTAAAGGGGCATAACTCCTGACATAATAAATTGATTAAAGCCATCATCAGATTTGGCCAAGATATTCGGTAAACAATGTTTAAAAGGTTCTTTCAAATTTAAAAGGAGAAATCCTGACCTTATGTGTTGATTGATTGATTCATAATTGAACTTGGCCAAGGTATTATGGTTTTAAACAATGACAAAAAGTTTGAAGGCAATTGCATAAGAAATAAAGATGCTAGAGGGCAAACAAAGTGAAATCTGGCTTTTTTCAATAATATAAGGGGTGTAACTCCTGACCTTATGGTCCGATATCAGCCAAAATCGAACTTGGCTGAGATTTTTTGGTTATAAACAATGTCATTAAGTTTGAAGATAATTGCTCATGAAATGAAGATGCTAGAGTGCAAACAATGTGAAATCTGGCTTTTTTGAATTTTAAAAGGGGCATAACTCCTGACCTAATGTTCCGATATCAGCCATAATCGAACTTGGCCGAGATTTTATGTTTATAAACATTGTTATCAAGTTTATAGATAATTTCTCATAAAATGAAGATGCTAGAGTGCAAACAGACAAATTGTGGACGACGGACGGACATTCATCGATCCTATAAGCTCATCCTGAGCACACGTGCTCAGGTGAGCTAAAAAATTACCGGAGCGGATCTCAGTAGAGATTACCATGCACCAAGGATCAAAATCATAGTCCAATTATATCGATATAGGTGATGTTATCCAACATGTTTACCTGAACGACATACATTACTTCTCTTTCATCCCGGTCCGTAAAATGGCCTCAATTTTAGAAAACCATCATATATAAGTACATGTAGGTGCATCTTTACAGATGTAGGCCTCAGACAATGGTGGTTTACAACATGCAGCAAAAATATTAGGGGATGTGTTTTGACACTGCCAATAAACACCCAACAAAATTACACCTTTTAAGCAGGCGACAATAAATCTCGGGAATGATCATGCTGTGAGCAAATAAATACTAAATTTTCTTAACTACATGTACCCTGCAGTTTCATAACTTTCATAAAATGCAACTACCTGCAGTCATACCTGCCCTGAATACCATTTTACCCTCAATATAGGCATTCAACATTGGTACCTAACTGACAACCCCAGAGGGTCAGGCGGTTGGTCATCTGCCTTAGAAACTGAGAGTTTCTTGTGTGATACCAAATTTTAACCCTTTACCTCATGAATATTCATGTACAAATTAAAAACTTGACCCTAATCAGACAACAATTAAAAATCATTTCAGAACTTAGCAGTGAAACAAAAAAAATCATTTTAAGTGCATTGGAAAACAAGTTTTTGGACTTTATACTAATCTCTCTCTATGGTTCCCGAGTTGGACCAGTACTTTGCTGCCTTGGAAGGTCATGAACCCATAACCTTTGGATCCAAAGTAGGATACTTTATCAGTGGACCATGGTGATCTAACAACTTCAGTCATAAACAATAAAGTCTGGATGAGTTATAATTGATTTACCCAGTGTGTTTAGATATTTGAGTATGATGGCACCAGTCTGAATGATCCAAAACCCCTGTCTAATAGCACTGCTAACAACTGATTAAACACTGTTCATTTCTCGTTGTGGTTAATATATATTTATTAACTTCATTTCTCCTTTAGATGAAATGTATACGGAAAGGCTAGCGGAAGAGCCAATATATTGAGCCAAAAAGATACTAGGCAACCTATTTTATGTTGTACAATTTCCTGTATTAAAAAATAGGAAGTTTTCCTGTGGTTAGGAAAAAATATGAAGAAGTGAGACAAAGAAAAACATTTAAGTGTGAGCGATGTTGAAGAGGTCGAATCATAAAGAGGAACGTGAGACTGAAAAAAGGATCATTTAAAGAACACAATCTCCTTTTATCCAAAACTCTCTCTTATTAAGTGGGGGCCCCCATGGCCGAAAGGGTAAAGTCGCTGACTTTAACACTCATTCAGCCCCTCACCGTGTGGGTTCGAATCCCGGCAGGATCATTCAGATTTTCATGTGAGGAAGCCTTCCAGCTGGCTTGCGGTAGGTCGGTGGTTCTACCTGGATGCCTCCATGTATTCGGGGTCTTCCTCCACCTGTAATTAGCTGGACATCGCTATATGACTGAAATACTGTCGAAGCGACGGTAAACTCAAATAGTCAAGTCAGTCTCTTATTAAGTTGTTGTGGTACAGTGGTATCGTGCCGGACTGTGGATCCAAAGGTTGTGGGTTCAAACTCCCATTGGGGGGCAAGGATTTCTCATTATCTTCCCTGACACGAAGTACTGGTCCAACCCAGGAACCATGGAGAGGACTGGTATAAGTTGTAAGAACATGTTTTCCAAACAATATGAGTTTGAGCTAAACTGACCTTACTTTCATGAAAATTTCAAGTTTAAAAGTAATGTTTTCTGTAAATAGCTTAAATATTATGTTAAACCATAGAAAAAGTAGAGTACTATAAATATAAAACCTTATGTCTGGTTTTCTTTTATGATATTTCTGTCTCTGATCAAAACCTTGAAGGCTGAAACACATGCAGGCTGATCTAGTTTTATACCAGTTATACAAGTAATTAAAATTAAAAAAATAATAATCAAGAAACATTATCTTTCATTTATTATTAAAAAAAAAATCAAAAGTAACAAAGGCACAATTAACGCAGAAAACGCTCACACAGTAAATAACCACTGATTTCCTTCCACTATTCCATGATTTCCCTAGACCACTTGACACAACATCATGTAAAATCCTCTTTACTCTCTCCATTATGGAGACACCTAATTAAAACAAACCTTTTGCAATTAGACCATCATCCGTCACATCATAAAAATCCAAACAAAACAACATCAATCATTTTTCTAATATATAATCCAAGTCAATAATTAATTATCCATCCATTTTTTCCCCCCCATCCATAATCAAAAGCAACAATCTCTTATTTCTTTACTGAACATCACTGAAACGAATCTAAATCCAGTATAAAATCCAAACTAACGTGTCACATGACTTGTCACACGTGCACTTGTAAACACTTATCATACAACCATGCACCCATAACATGTACTGCCTTACAACACACCTGTCTATAGCTGCGACAGATTAAACTCAAGCCAGGTAAGGTATCGAAGAAGTTACAACTCCGTTTTTACTTGCGACTGACTTCAGCGAGGGTGAGCTATATAACATCAGCTCATTTATATCTCCACTATAGCTCATTAATTTCGCTAGACTGCACCTGATTTCTATGGCAGGGAATGTAACAGTCCTTGTTTTTATTTCCCAATTTTATCATTAATCTACATTCCTGAACATTATTTACAATCAATATATAAATCAAAGTTGTTAGTAATGAGGGACAGCTCTGAACATGAGATATTGCTCATCTGGGAGACGTTAACAAGTATTTGTGCTAAGTTTAATTTAAAGATATGAAACTCTCCTTCATCTAATTTCGTCCAAAACAACAACAAAAAAAATCAGCAAAACAAATACCAGTGTCTTATCTCTGTAAGTTGAGATTTTCTTCTGACAGAAGTTCTATAAGACACTTCATTCCCTTGACCACTTAAGTTTAATGTGCAATTTACATATTTTTAACAGAATTTTTTTAATCTTAAAGTTGGCCCCTTAAGCCTGTAATTCAAGTTCAAATTCTGACATTTTTCTACACCTTAATTTGAACTGTCTTTCATTTAAGTTAACTGTAAACAGAGTTTGAGGGATGTTGAAGAGGTTGAAGCATACTAATATTAATCCATCTCAACAGTTCCTGGGTTGGACCAGTACTTTGCACCTGGGAAGGTTTTGTCCCCCTGAATTCCCAAACCTTCATGACAAATTAATGAAAACTAGTTACCATGGCAACAAGTGGCACCAGCTCCTTTAAGTCTTTCTGGAACTTACTGACATGGGAATGTGTATGAAGCTCAAAGAAAAATTCTAATATACAGGTATAACTAATCTGAAGACATACATATGTACCTTAAGTGTAATCTCATTAATGTTTCATAATTAAGAAATAATAAATATTTACCTATATTTTATTGGTGAATAAAATATGGGCAGGAATTTGGATGCATAGTAATTAAATCATGAGTGTGTACATGCAGTACGAGTGATTTAATCATTCGCATCCAAACGAGAAATGTAACAGTCGGTATATTCTATCGCATAATAATGTATGGGTGAGTTTTCTCTTTGTTTATATAGGAAATGCTGCGGATCATGTTAGAATCACGCACGTGTCATGAGATCTAATCTTAATCCTTTTACCCTCGCATAGACTCGTTTTGAACGCACTGGTAAACCCAGCAGACCCAGAACACAACTCTATCCATTAACTGTCTGATCAGGGTCTCCTCTGTTTGCTCATTCATTATTGTATCTCAGATTCTACAGTTAGCATGGCAAAGAAAAATGCATTGCTTCATTTACTATTCAAAGTTCAGTTAATTAATATTCATCAAGTCATACATTTGTACATGAATAGTGTTCTTTGGAATATATGTGTCACCTACTGAAGAGTAACGGAAAAAGTGACGGACAGACGGACGAACAGACAGACGGACAAGAGAAAAGTGATCGCTATGTGTCACCTCTGCTTACAGCAGGTGACACATAAATATCTTCATGTGTTTTTCAAAACAGTTTTTTTTTCTATGACCTAAGACAGTATAAGCTTACTCCTGAATCAACACCACAATAAAATCGAGAGGTGAGAGCATAACTAGACTAAGTGCTTATATACATATATGTACTAAGCTTAGTTTCCCTCTCACCCCCTGGAAATGGCCCAAGACCTCTGTCTACTCATTTACCTGTATCGGATCTTTTCCGAACTCTCTAACTTTGCTTCAGATTCACGCCACTTTCTCTGCGTTTTCTCCCACCTCTCCGTGTCAATGTTTCCACCAGACTGGTTTCCTGTTCATCAAGACGCTGTCCATCTATCTGGATGACTTCTTCTAACAGTCATATAATTATCTCTATCTATCCGGTCATAACTTCCGACTGATTAAATACTTGTCAAACTAACGTAATTGGCTATAAAGTTTCTCTCCACTCTGCCTTTTAATTACAGATTGCCAGATAATGGAAGCCCTGAAGGGGGATCAATTTAAATTGGACACAGCAAAAGAAGATGCACATATTCAGTGACCTTGTCAAAGGTAGTACTATCAAAACTGAGGGTTTAAAAGTGAAAGGTATATATAATGGCTGGCACACTTCTATCAATATGGACATTAGAAATTGACTTGGTTCATGAACTGTCATAGAAAAAAGGGTGCATGCAGTGCAAGTCAAACATAAACTTATCAACACTAAAATTTGGCAAATGTGAGCTAAAAATTTGTTACTCTCTTCTTTAAATTATACAAGATGAAAGTGGTTGCATCTTGTCTTTAAAATCAAAAGCTTATAGTGGGGTGACAATTGGCCAAAAAGTAGCTTATTTAAGGAGTAGGTGGCCATAAAAGTAGAACAAGCAATGTTATATACCAAAATGTTCGCCAATGTCTGTACTATATGAAACTGCCGGCATAAATTGCCAACGCCTGGTGCGGACTCGGAAATCCAAGATGGCGTCCAAGATGGCCGCCATAAATCGCAAGTTCAGAAAAAATATTTTATCTGTATGTTACAAATTTATTTACAGAGGTAGTTCAAAATATTTGCATGATTATTACTCCTTCCATAATGTACATCAAAATCATATAAAACAACAGCAAATTCAAGGTCAAGGTCAAGGTCATTTCAGGGTCAAAGTACAAAAAATACTCCAAAATTTGATATCTCCTACCTACTTTTTCTCATTTTATGCATTTTTTATACTCAAATGGATTACTTTTAGTGATAGAAATATTGTTATGTGTGTATTCTTTCATTTTAAACTGTTTTGTATGATATCTGTGTTTAGATTATGTATAAACTTTGGTAGTTTACACACATACACATTATCCAAGATGGCCGCCATTCAGTTGCTGTATCAATGATCATTGGATATTTCATTGATAAATACCATATATAAAGGTCAATCTTAAGTGTTTGAAAGAAATTACTTTATTTTAGCATGTATGCAAAACTTACAAATTTGATTGACTTTCAAAGTCAAGTTCAAGGTCATTCCAAGGCAAAACACATAAATTATCCCCAGAATTTGATTTGTCTACCCTAATTGTTAATTTTAATTTTTTTAATTTTTTTTAAATAATTTAACATTGTTTTGTTTTTTTCATATAGTGTAGAAATATGTGTAATTTTATATTCTTATTATCAAAGTCAGTCATCATATGATATTTCAATGTATGTTTCAATGTTCAATGGAAGTTTAATTTAAGGATGTTAAAAAATCTTTGCATAGATTAGCATCATTCATGTTTGTAAATTCAGAGCTTTGACTAAAGCCTCTTAAAGATGAAATTCAAGGTCATTTCACTGTTGAAATACATAGTTTAAATACCCCGAAAAAGAAAAAAGATATCCCACCACTATATTTTCTCTTCATTCATGCTTTTTATATAGAGATATGTTTCTTTATAAAATTGAATATGGCTAAATGTATACATTACACTTTCATTCTAAAATGTTTTGTTTGATATTATTTAGAATTAAAGGTTTAAAATGCCGCCATATATTTAATGAATGTTTCAATTGTTTATAATTGACAAAAAATTGAATTGTAAATGTTTCATTTGATTTTCATTCATTTCAGCATGCTTGTGAAATGTACAGATTTGATTGACCATTTAAAAGTCATGTTCAAAGTGATTTTAATGTCAAACTACCTAAAATTTCATATATCTCTTATCTTACTATAAACACTTAAAATTACACAGTTAGGCAGCTAAGAAATAGAAACATTGCCATGTGTATATTTCTCTGTTTCACATAAAATGTATTTAGATTGTTTGAATACAGGCATTTTTCATTTTTATATCATAAGTTTCTACAATTATAATCAAAAGATAAATGTATAACCAACAAAAAGGATACTTTTTGGGAAAGGATATTTGTACTAAATAGGACAGTTGTATTATGTCAAGGTAATAAATCAATAAAACATTTTTATTCCAAGTTAAAATTAGGTTTTAGATAATTAGGGCACTAATATTTGAACTGTTGATTCAGTTCCTAAGACCATTAGGTGGCCCAGGTCAGAATTCACATTAAGGTCTAGTCATAATTTCAAACTTAAATTTTAATTAGAAAACTTAACTCTATTCTCCGGACGAACTAATCCATGATGCAGGGATTGTAACCTGTACTACCAGGAAATGGTCAGCAACAGAGACGGTGAACCAGGCAGAGAGCTCACTCAAGCATAAAGACATTGTTGGAATGACTGCAGTCGGATGTCAAGGTATCGGCACTACCAAGACATTACTGTGGAGCAGGTCAGACCAGAAAGAGAGGTTAGCCATGATCCAGTCAGAGGTCAGGAAAGTAGAAGAACATACAGACAGGCAAGAGTGGTGGAGATGGGATCACAGGAAGCATAGACTACGTGAAACACCACAGACAGGAAGTTAACTTGGGAAGAAATCTGGAAGTATAAACCACTAAGTCTGTCATTAATCATCAAGTCTGTCAATGATCTCCTACCATCACCAGCGAATCTCTGTCGATTGAGACTTAAGCCGACCCTAAGTCCTTTGCCTTTGTGATAGACCAGGCACACTTGAGCATGTTCTTTCATCCTGTTCTTCATCACTGACACAGGGGAGATAGAGATGGAGACATGACTGAGTCCTCAGAGAGTTGGCTGATTGGCTGGACAGTGAGAGAGAGAAAGAAAGAAAAAAAGAAAGAAAGAAAGAAAGAAAGAAAGATGGAACATGGAAGAAGTAACCCCCAAATTGCCCTTGTCAAGCCAGGTGAACCAACGAAGAGAGCAAACCCACAGCAAGCATTGATCCTGGATGGCACCACCAGATGGAACATGGAAGTTGACCTCGGGAAGAGGCTTGTTTTCCCAGGCATAGTCTAGACCACCTTTAGACAAGATATTGTCCTTTGGTCCAAGATGGGAAAGAAGCTCATCGTCATTGAGCTTACAGTACCGTGGGAGACAAGATATGAGGAGGCCTATGAGAGGAAGAAGGCAATTTAAGTACACTGAGCTTCTAGACCTTTGCAGGCAATGAGGTTGGCGTACTTGGCTGTTTCCTGTTGAAGTAGGAGTTAGAGGGTTCTGTTCACAGTCCATCTGCTGACTGATGACAGTTGTTGGAACTATTGGCGGAGAAAAAAGGATGGCTATCCAGAGACTGAGCCAAGCGACTGAACGTGTGTCTAGCTGGTTGTGGCTTAGACGTGAGGAGAAGAGCTAGATGTAATCAACCAACACACAGTGATTTTCAATGTGGGCCCACCCGTCACGAGAGTGTTCATGGATTAAAGGGACAAAACACTCAATGTCGGCGGACTCCATGCTGATGATGTTGGTTGAGGAGCAGTTTACACTGTATATCTACACATATAGTATTTTACTAGATAATATTGAAATTTAGGTTAGTGAATGTTTATTGCTTTGAAAATGATATGAATAATGTTATTTTCTGGGAAAAATATGTTTTAGTTTCTTGAAAATCCAAAATTGAGATTTTTGCATTAAATCAAAAGGTTTGGGTATCATGTAAAAATATGTTGTGAATATCAAGCTGTATCGAAGAGTATTACAAAAGTTATCATATGACTTTTTCAATTTCTGGACACATACTGATACATGTAACACATTGAAAGGGAAAGCTTCTTTAATTTTTAATCTTTTAATCAGCTATGTGAAATTGAAGAAAAAGACTGAATTCTGATTTTGCAATATCAAATATCATTAAGATAGTCGTTTTGGTATATAATAAAACAACTCTAGCTTTGTATTGGTAAAAGCTACTCAGGATACTTTAACTCAACAAAACATGTTATGATTGTTACCGTTTTCAACTGCTGTATGGCTTTGTATCATTTTGGACATCTATTTAGATTGCATCTTGCATATATATATATATATATATATATATATATATATATATATATATATATATATATATATATATATATATATTATTTGTCAACAGGTGATAAGAGGTAAGGGCTTTCCTTCATGAGAGGTTACTATGAATTAAGAACTAGAACTTCCAGTATCTGATATCATATCACCATTCTTTCCCTTTAGTTCTGATGAAATAATATCATCTTGTGTGAAGAAAGATAAACATTTTAAACATTTACCGATGATGACAGAAAATGAATTTCCCTATCTATTATAATCTTCATTAGATACTTCAAATCATCTGAGGTCCACTCTCCTATATTTGTGCTGAGATGGATTCAGTGAAATATAATATTGTCTGAGCAAACAGAATGGACCCTGATCAAACAGCTCCTACCAGGAACTGTCTTATCTGGGTCTCCTCTATGAGCCAATGGGTCAAAATGAGTTGATATGAGATAAAAGGGTTAAAAAATCACAAAAAGATTTAGAATTACCCAGTCAGGCCAATCTTTTCAAAGAATGCTTTGATTTAACTTGAACATTAAAATGGTCTACAGAGGAGTTATTATAATATCCCAGAAAACATATACATGTACTTATATTGTCCTACAATTATTCACAAGAAATGATTGTTTCATTTACATATTTTGAAAATGAAAATGTCTGTAAAGTTAACAACTGGTACTGATAAATAGAACTATAGGTAATAAAATGGTGGAAGTGATTTTCAGAAAACGGCACCTTTGACCTAAAGCTGGTAAGCAAGGTAAATTTGAATTGTTCTACAGTTTTGTATCCTATACCACACAGCTTTACAAATGTATACAATCGGGTAAAGTTCGGGTTCATTTCTGTGATAAAGTTTGCGTTATCATCTTCTAATTTTAGCTTCTATTTAAAATTTAAAGTCTTTTTGGACTGAATAAAAAAGAATAGGTATCTCAAGGCAAAGTTTAGTTACTTTAATAGATAATGAAATTGGTTGAAATTCTCAATTTGCTTCATTGTCATAAAACACAACAATTTCATCCCCTCCACCCACCCCCACTCCTCTGAAAAAAAATAACTCAAGCAAATATCATATTGAATAATAATGAATGTCCAATGACCATTGAAACAGCCAGTGAATGGTGATGATTCTGGACAACAGCTAAATGTATAAAATAGGCTGTGTTCAAGCAATGTAAAAATAAGACAATAACAATAACTAAAAATAAAATGATATATTTAGCTATTTTTCTATTCTTTCTGATAATTATACTCGGATTATGAACTAATTGTATAAAGTAAAAGAGTTAATAACAGAAGTATCAGATTTTGGGGTATTTATGTATTTTGACCATGCATGAGATGACCTTGAACATGACTGTTTATTGCATTAAATCTGTAATAAATAAGAAAATTCCCCTACATATAGATGCATAATCTTAATAACATTGTATAAAAAAACTTTTTCAGTTGAAAAGGTATGCATAAAGCAATATTTCTGTGACAAATGTGATCAATTTCAGCATATAAATGCATAAAAAGAGATATTAGAGAAAAAATAACAAATATTTGGGTATTTCATGTGTTTTGACCTTGGAATGACCTTGAACTTGACTTTGAAAGGTTAAAAATTTAAGTTTTGTACATGCTAAAATAAAGTAATTTCTTTCAAACACTTAAGATTGACCTTTATATATGGTATTTATCAATGAAACATCCAATGATCATTGATACAGCAACTGAATGGCGGCCATCTTGGATAATGTGTATGTGTGTAAACTACCAAAGTTTATACATAATCTAAACACAGATATCATACAGAACAGTTTAAAATGAAAGAATACACACATAACAATATTTCTATCACTAAAAGTAATCCATTTGAGTATAAAAAATGCATAAAATGAGAAAAAGTAGGTAGGAGATATCAAATTTTGGAGTATTTTTTGTACTTTGACCCTGAAATGACCTTGACCTTGACCTTGAATTTGCTATTGTTTTATATGAATTTGATGTATATTATGGAAGGAGTAATAATCATGCAAATATTTTTAACTACCTCTGTAAATAAATTTGTAACAAACAGATAAAATATTTTCTCTGAACTTGCGATTTATGGCGGCCATCTTGGACGCCATCTTGGATTTCCGAGTCCGCACCAGGCGTTGGCAATTTATGCCGGCAGTTTTATATAGTACAGACATTGGCGAACATTTTGGTATATAACATTGCTTGTTCTACCTTTATGGCCACCCCAACCCCCAAAAGTCACTGATTGTCACCCCACTATTAGGTCAGGTGAAAGAGCACCGCATCCAGATGCCAATGCTTATCAGTTAGTTTTCTTTCTTTTTTTCTATTTTTAAAAAGGGGAGATAAATCATGTAAAAATGGACCTAAGAGCTATTTATGGTTCTTGATAAGTATGTGGCCCTTGATATATTGAATAAGTATATGAAGTTTGGAAGTTATATGGCCAAAGTTTTTCAAGATGATGACGCACATACCAATGACGAAGATGATGCTGATGATGACACCTGAGTGATGAAAATAAAATTTACCTTGCTTTCTTTTGAAAAACAGACAAGCTAAAAACCATTCAACATTATCCTGGTACAGCTGTACAGTATAGGGTGTATCCCTGGGCGGGGCTGCTGAGATACTTGCGTATAAATTACAATTCAAGGGGTGAGAGCAAAACTAGGCAAACTACATATAAGTACATAAGTATTAAATATAGTTTTGCTCTCACCCCTCGAAATATAAATCAAATATCAGGGTGAAGTACACACATATCATTTACCTCTGAACTTCACACAGCAGATACATTAAAGTTCCGGGTCACAGTGAGGCTTTATGCAACGGTAATGACCTAGTTTACAGTAACTAGGTCATGTGATAGTCATCATCAATAGTGTCCTGCCACGTATCAAGTAACTTTTATGATGAATGAGTGAAAGACAGACAAGATTAATCAAAAGATGCTAACTGTGACACTGTCATTATTTTAAGGTTCAGACAAATATATTTTTATACGAAAAACTGCCAAAAACTGACAATTTATCCCAAAATAACTAGCATATTTTCCTAATAATACATTTTTCTCCAAAGAAATAAACCATGGAATTTTAATGAAATTTATGACACTGCAATAATCAAAATGCTGATTTGTAACTTTCAAGACAATGTATATCAACTGTAATTAGATAATTTTATTGTTAATCTAGAACACTTTTATCATCTTCGAATTTCTCATCTTTTTACTTATTATAATAATTTCCTCAAAGAGAAAGCATCAGGTATTACAAACGATATAAAAAAATTACTAGTTACATTTTAGTTAAAAATTTAAAACCAGAAGTGAAAGCTTTTGAACATAAAGGGAAGTAATTTCTCAAATAAGGCAGATTATGTTCATTAAAGGGAGATAATTATGATCAGTTTTTAAACTGTCATATACTTGAAACTGACAGGATGTAAACAATACTAACCCGACAAAGAGCAAATTATCTTTATATCTTTGTTATCATAACTGCCTAAACAGCTGTAAAAGATATACTTATCATACATGACAACAATCACGCACACTGTGTTGTAATGTATGAAACCTTTGTCTTCAATAGTCGTCAACAAATACAGGTGCAAGCGGCCTCATAGGAGAATGACCTCTCTCTGTAAGCATCCATCATGAAAAACAAAGTCCATCCAAAACACCAGAGATGGATGAAATGATTAGCAATAAAATAGATATATAACAAGAGCTCTCAAGATGGAGCACAATACCTATGGCAGGGCATGTGACCTTGACCTTATGTAAATGACCTTGAGTTAGGATCAAGACACAATTTCCTGTAACTGATTGGTGAAATTTATACCCTGCAATAATGGACAATGTGATTCCCTTTTTTTCCATCTCACCAATTTTATTTTTTTTTTTTTTTTTGAAGAAGAATAATAAATAGACAATGTGTGGCACAGTATTTATGGTTGTTGAAAGATGCAATACAAATAAATGTTTACAAAACAACATCATGTGTAATGTGTATTTGTCCTTAGTCTCAAGTATTAGTGTCAAGAGCATGTGTCAAGTGTCAAGTATTAATAGCTGTCTATCTTCTGTGGTTAAACTCATTTGACATCTGTACAAGAGGTGGTAGATGGATAGACAGACAAGTAGTGATCGAAGGAAGAAATACTGAAGAAATGCATGCTCGCGGGGGGGGGGGGGGGGGGGACTTGCAATACTTCCAACTATGAAATTCACTGTAGCGTGTGGTGTGTGGGGGGGGGGAATCTGCACATAAAATGAAAGACAGAAGAAACAAATAGGTGTGGATCAAGGAAGTAAAAAAGAAATATGACACAGACAGAACACATTGGACAGATAAATGGATGGACAGATAGATGAATGGACAGACAAACTGTTACATAAGAAAAGGTAATAATAAAGGAGAAACACAGTGCCATAACTAGGCAATGACTGACTAAATCAATAGGTAAAAACATGAGCCTGAGAGGGATAAACAAAGTTTAGATGAGAATAAAAATCATAAATACCACATATACAAAAGCACCATAAAATGCATAGCTATAAAACCATACTGTTTGCATAATAAGCAATGCTAAGTCCATTAAGGAGCACACTGTGATATAATGGTTCCAGTATTATTGATTTATCCAGAACTGACTCACGAGCACATTTACTGACAGATGTTGAACAAATTCAATTACTCCTTGTAGACTTCAAATGGACTTAATGACCCATTGTTTTGAGCAAAAATTAATTTATCAATTAAGAGGGAATGGGTAATAAATTTGACAGCAAGTCGACCGTTTGATATATCTCAATTCGAAGAACATCAATATGACAAGACGGAGTCATGCAATATAATGTAAAGGTCAGTAATTTTTACTTAATTACCTAAATTTCTACCTTTTGGAAATTCACATACTAGGGTAAACTATGAAATGAAATAACATTTACTTTTGAGAATTTTCATTCTGAAACATTGTGTTCAAAAGTAAGGATTTCAAATTTAATCTTACATTAATATAATAAGTTAGGCGTATTATCAGTATTGTATAAAACCCATACACATATCCTATTTCATGATACCATAAACCTACAATGAACAGATTTTTCTCTTTTAACCCTTTCCCTCAAAGAGGAAACCATGAAAAGACCTATGCGAACAACATAAAACCAGATCAGCCTGTGAGTAACTCGCAGGCTGATCAGGTTTTATGTTGTTCACTTCTCCTCAGTGGTCTGGAAATGAGGAATTTGTAATTAAAGTTGGTAAGGTTTAACTGTGGTTTTCTGCAGATCAGGCTTTATGTGATACCTATTGAGGGTGTCAAATTGAGTCTGTATGAGGGAAAGGGTCAAAATGAGTATACGAGGGAAAGGGTCAAAATGAGTCTATATGAGGGAAAGGGTCAAAATGAGTCTATATGAGGGAAAGGGTCAAAATGAGTCTATATGAGGAAAGGGTAAAATATAAAGGGTATATGAGGAAAAGGGTTAAAATGAGTCTATATGAGGGAAAGGGTTAGATTAGACATAACCTGTACTAAGATCTTTATTTCCTTAATACCACGGTAACAATTTCAGGTTTTTTAGAACTATTTTTCTTGCGTCAAAGTTGATTTCTTTTCAGTGCAACTTAAAAACTGCAAAACTAACAGATTTAGAATTCTTGTTTTTTATAGCCCAATCATGGTATATTTGTTGTTTCTTATATAAGGTTTCACATCTAACTGACTGTATGAATCCAGTCATTTGGAGACCTATGATTCTTAGCTGCTTGACTTGACTTGACTATTTGACTTTACTGTCGCTTCGACAGTATTTCAGTCATATAGTGACGTCCAGCTAATTACAGCTGGAGGAAGACCCCGAATGCAGAGGTATCCAGGTAGAACCACCGACCTACCGCAAGCCAGCTGGAAGGCTTCCTCACATGAAAATCCGAATGACCCTGCCGGGATTCGAACCCATGCGATGGGGGGGCTGAGTGAGTGTTAAAGTCAGCCACTTTACCCTCTCGACCACCTTGGTCAGACAGCCCCTATAGGGAGTTATAGGTTCTGGCTGATCAGGGGCTCCTCTGTTTGCTCAACAGTATTATAGCTCAGTTTCTATACATTCTGTATGGCAAAGACAAGTCCATTGTTTCAAACATCATTTTAAATTCAGTAAATTAATATTCATCAAATCATGAATTTGTTCATGAATATTCATGAGGTAAAGGGTTTAACTTACAATGATCAAATATAACATTTTAACAGGTGCTCATGTTCGACATTAATACCGATCTCTCTTATCTATGTCTGTAACCCCCCCCCCAACCACAAACCCTGGGCCCCAGGTGAGTAAAATGCACTACTCAACCAAGATCTGGTTTAAAATCAATGCTATCTCCAATGCATTAAGTAAATCAATACAAACTTGAGACATTATCAAAACACTCTAAACATTCAAGTACAATATGTAAATCTCCGGTTAGAAAACTTGTCAACGATAAGTCGCCAGTTTCCACCCAAGGGAGAAATTGTTTTCTGTTCATTCTCATGGATCTTAACCCTTTCCCTCATATAGACTCATTTTGACGCACTCACTAGGTACCACATAAAGCCTGATCTGCAGAAAACCACAGTTAAACCTTACCAAATTTAATTGTAAAATCCCCATTACCAGACCACTGAGGAGCAGCGAACAGCATAAAACCTGATCAGCCGTTCCCATAGGTCTTTACATGGTAACCTCTATGAGGGAAAGGAATAAGAAGTGATTTTTATTTTGGTAAATTTATGACGTTTTTACAGGTGGCTTCCCCTAGCCATAAACTGACATTTTTTTTCCTAAATAACTACCTATTTTCCCAAAGAGTTAGCTTTTTTTTTTCTCAAAAGAAGTAAAATTTATGGAATTTTAATGAAATTTGTGCTATTCTTATAATTTTAATGTTGATTTTTTGACATATACCACCTATAATTAGGTAATTGTTTTGGTAATCTAAAACATATTCATTATCCTAGTATTTCCCAATTTCTTCTTTATAACACTAATTTTCCCAATTATAAAGACGCCACAAGTTGTAAAGAAAATCATTAAAAAACTTCACAGGTACACAGTAAAAGTATGAACTTTATATACAAGTGCAATTCATTTATTCCAATGAAAATTGATAATTTTACAATTACTCAGTATTCTTGGAAAATATCCATTGCCATTTTCATTGGTTTAATGAGGTAGAAAATCAAGACAAAAAATACTCTTATCAAATTCTTTATCACAGAATATCTATACTATCCAACACTTCATTTAGAATGCTTCAGAAACTTCAAAACTTTAGTATCTTTTGAGATATCCTTTTCCCATTTCTGCCTATTATGATAAACCGTACAATAAATGCTCCTGATTTCATAAAACCAGCCTTCATACATACAACAGCCATGCTTTACAACTGTCGTCTGCTGTATAACAAACTGCCGTCTGCTTCTTCAAAGATCATTAGTTTTATGAACATAAGTAACATGGAAACACGGAAAAGAACTTAAAAACCCTTTAATGTCATCCTCAAACACTGACATGCAAATTGTCCGACATGCAATGTCAGCCTGGTTCATGAAACCGGTTTTTCTCACCATTTTGGGAACATGACCCGACCCAGAGAATTCGGATTTTTTTTCATCGCTTTAGACAAAATTGGGAAAAAATAACACTTTATCATATATATATGAAATAAAACCAAAAAATTAAATATATGGTTGATTCAACCCTTGTTTCATTCAGACTCGCTACTTTCGACTGCAAGCAGGCCGTAAAAACGAATGGCGATGATTTTTTTTTGTTTTTTGAATTGGGTTTTTTCTCCTTAAAACTGGAGAAAAAAAACATACTTTTTGCAATCGGGAACACGACCCAATATCGGCAGTCAAAACGGGCCCCCCAAAAAAACCCTATGAAACATGGCAATAGAGGAAATATTCTTAAAATTTATTATCTTATCCAATTTAGTTTCATTTTTTCCTGTCACTGGTTATTATTTTATGACCTGGGGAAAGTTTACTGGTACTTTTATTACAAATCAAGGAGTGAGAGCAAAACTAGGCTAAGTGCTTATACATGTTTATGCACTTAGCCTAGTTTCGCTCTCACCCTTTAAAATATAAGTCATATTAATTTTGGAGACTATGTCTGCTTGAGACAGGTATAGTGCTGCCACAATGCAGTATCACACTAGACATGTGGCATGGCATGATACCACACCCATTCACATTATCTTGACACCAGGCCAACCAGTCCTGGAACTACCCTTATTTTTATGCTGAGCACCAAGTAAGAGAGCTAATTATCAGTACCATTTTTTAAGACAATGGTATGTCATGGCAGGGGATAGAATCCACAACCTCCTGATTCCGGGGCAGACATTCTAACCACACTGCCATGGATACTATTTTAATCCTTTCCCTCATATAGACTCATTTTGATGCACTCAGTAGGTACCACACAAAGCCTGATCTGCAGAAAACCACAGTTAAACCTTACCAAATTTAATTATAAAATCCTCATTTCCAGACCACTGAGGAGCAGCGAACAGCATAAAACCTGATCAGCCTGCGAGTTACTCACAGGCTGATCTGGCTTTATGTTGTTCGCATAGGTCTTTTCATGGTTTAATAAGTTTTGACATGAAATACTGATAACACCTCGACTATTCTTACATTTCAGTCAGACTTTGAACATAAAAACTACATCTTGCACAGCATCTCAGAATATGGTTTAATATGTTGCTTGGGAAAATAATATTATATCCCAGAGGCCAAAGTATTAAACTAAACAATGACAGCAGACAGACAAGAACAGGCTACATTTAGAACTGTTTCTCAGAAATTAAAACTTCTTTTGGCTTCCTGCCATCAATATAATACACCCAAAGGACAGTATCTTAGATTTTGAGGGTGTTTCTTTTTTTCCATCATGAAACTTTGGCCTACATAAAAAACAACCTGACTTCAAGTCATTTGCTTGTTTGCAGACATTTTGAGTTTCTATCAGCTATTAATGGGCTATTTGACGACTCCGTGTGCATGAATAAAATACAACCAAACCGAGCAATAAAAGCCTTATAAGGTCACTGAAGAACCAAATCAAACCATATAAATGATATCAAATGGAAATTAAATTGCCAAAAACATGCAAGTGAGAGCAAACAAATCTGTTGTAAACATTCTCATTTAGGCAACTGCTATTTATTGGTACAATTTAAAAATCTGATAACAAGACGGCCAAGATGACCCAATTCTGCTCACCCAAGTCCTCAAACTCTTGAAGAGTTGTCATCCCTGACTTTAAATAATCTTAAATCAGCCATAACTGAACTTAGCCAAGAGATTCATGATAGTCAAAAACATTGTCCAAAGTTAAATCATGTTTGATGATGTTAAAAAGTGAACAAAGTGAACTCTGGCATTTTAGGATAATTCAAGGGACATAACTCCTGCTGTGATATCAGCCATATTCAAACTTGGCGGAAAGATTGCAACATTATACATTTTGTCCAGCTTTCATTAAGACTTAGCTTGATAAATGTGGATGCAGGACTGTAAATTAAGTGAAATATGGACCTATTGAATAATTTAAAGATTACAAGTCCTGTGCAAATTGTACACTATCAGTCATATTCATTGAAAATTTGTCAAATGTTTATAGGTGTATATATTGCTTCTAATATTAAATTAACATTTTTTAATATTTCTCTTCTATTTTTTAATGTGGATGATAAAGTGTACAGTAAAAAAAAAAAAAAAAGAGTCAAATCTGCATTTTTTTATAATTACTGCCATAATTAAACTTGGCTAACTTTGTTCAAGAAGTCCCAAGAAATTATGCCAAAAAAGCATTTTGTGGATGGCCTAACGTCAGCCAGATAGAAAATGGACATGTAAAGATCCTTAAACCTCATCCTTACCAATGAGAAAACAAAACCCAAGATGGAGAATTATGTAACCTCTAATGTTGAATTATACAAATGTTGATGCATATAATGTATGAAATGCATACAGATTTTTTTTCTGTCTATTTGTAGGGTCCATATTTTCGGACCCATTTCCAATTAAAAATTGGAATTATTTATCCCATTTTTTTTTTTTTTAAATTAAGTGTTATGTTTGTTATTTATTGTGTTAATGAAAGAAAATGCCTCTTCAAACGATAGGATACACATACTAAATTGCTTTTCTACTTCCTAAAAATTCCCAGATAGGTGAAAATATGTCAATAATTTTTCCCAATCAGGGACTAGGATTCTTTTCCCAAATTAGGAAGAAAAAATCTGGTATATATTGTTTTCTGGATACCATCCATAACTGTCTTGATGGATTTGTCAAAAGTGTCCAATGATCCAGCCCAGATTTATCAAAATCAATGTTATCAATACCTCTTGTGCATCTTTATGACAAACTGCCAGAGTGTCTGTTGTCATGGTAACAGATGTTGGTGTCGTATGTTAGTGTGACGGTAGTACAAGATTTTGTATGTTGCTTGGCATCATATTAACACAGTCTGTATATATCAAAATATGAGGATTATGATATTACCTTTACTATGACAAGCAATCTCCAGCTAAATCAAGATGGAGGAAGAACCCCAATGCTTAATCAAGATGCATCCTGGTTATCAGAGCCACAAACCTACCACAAGCTTACTGGAAGAATGCCTCAGAAAATTCCAGCCAAACTGAGACTCAAACCCGCAGTGGCGAGAGACTAGGTGAAGCCGAATCTATGACTATACCCTCTCAGCCAAAGAGTCCCCCATAAAGTATAGTAAATAACTAACAATAGCACTGAAATATAGCATTGTTAGGACACAATCTATATACATATATCATATGAAAGTACATATAAATTCATTACCGTAATTGATTGTGTAATGCACACACACTTAAAATACTTGCTACGACGTCTGCTCATACATGTATCATTCGAACTACACACCTATATTTCTAGACTATCATACCTCCGAAATCTATTATAAAAAAACTGTTATATTTTACAACAAACTACATATCGAGGAGTGAGAGCAAAACAAGGCCAAGTGTATATACATATATAGGCACTTATAGCCTAGTTGTGCTTTCACCCCCCATTAAATTATGCACTTAATTATAGTCAATTTATTTGAAAATAGACTTTTTGTTTTGCATGATATAATACAGAATAACGCATAATGCTACATTCAGATGTACAGTAAACTAATGACAAAGAGTGGTTAAATACAAAAACCCTTTTTAAAAAAAAAGATAAAAGGAGAGCAAAGAATACAGGAAAAAATTTTTTGGGGGGAATTACCTTTAAAATTTTTTTCAAAAATTTTTTTAAAATGCAAAATTTGGCTTTAAAGGGGGAAAATTTAAATTTTTTACTACAAAAAATTGGTCTTTTTTTTTTCTTTTAAAAAAAAAATTTTACAGTACATTTCGAAAATTTTTTCAGGAAATAAATATTAAAAATTTTGCGGGATTTTAAAAAAAATCTGATTTTCAATTATACAAGTTCTTTACAGAAAAAAAAACCCAAAATCCATTTTTGAATTCTATAATCGGGTAAAAAACAAACCCAAAAAAAATTTTTTAAATGCAAAATTGAACTAAGAAGTTTTTAAAAAGGCTAATTTTTTTTTTTTCCACAAATTGATTAAAAAGGGGGGTTTTTTTCCCAAACTTAATAAATTCCAAAATTTTCAATAATGTAACTTTTTTTTTTCCCCCTATTTAAAAAATTTTTAATAATCCCCAAATTTTCGGGGGAACTTTTTCAAAATGTTCACTTGAAAAAATTTTCAAAATTTTCAATAAATGAAAAAAAAAAACTTATTTTCTACAATTTTCATTTAAAAAAATTTTATTACTTAGTTTAAGTTATTTAAAATTTTTTTTTTAAAAAATTTCTAATTCAAATTTTTTTTTTTTTAATTTTGAAACCCTCCTTTTCCCCTGCTTTTACTGTTTAAATTCAACAGTGAGGGTTTAAATTGGGGTCATGGCTCACAGGGGGGGGGGAAATATGCCTTCTTGTCGGGGGATGGCAAGGCGTCCCCATTTGATTATCAGATCTCCTAAAATTGAATATTCAAAAATCTTTATTCATGGGGAAAAACCCCAAAAAAACCACCCCTCCCTTTTTTAAAAATTTTAAAATTTAAAAAATTTTTTTTTAAATTTTAAAAATTGAGGGGAAAACGTTCCTAAAACTTAAACTCATCTTTTATATTCGGGTTAAAAACATTTCTTTGCAGGGGGGAAAGTCATGAAAAAGCCCCCCCAAAAACGGGGTTCGAACCCACACCTTCAACGCACCTTTTTTCCACGGCCAGGCACCATTGGGGTGGAAAAAATAAAAAAAATTAAAACCCAAAAAAAAAAAATGTTCCAGTGGAATTGTACACCCCTCTTTACCTTTGGGTAACATAAAAGATTGAGGCCCTGATTTTTGGGGGTTTTTTTTAAGAAATTCCAGAAGAAATGTTTTTTATTTATTTAGTCGAAATTAGGGTTGTCGAAAACCTTTTTTTTTTTGTTTTTAAAAACGCCCCCAACATTTTTCATCATTGCAGACTAAAATATTTCTATTTAGGGATTTTTTTCGCCCACGCAATATCACGCCTTAGAATTTTCATGTACCCACCAGTCACTTTATCCAAACCCCCGGGCCCCCCAAAACCCTAAAACTACCTTTATTCAGCACGAGGGGGGGAGCTTTATCCCCTTTTTTTACTACTTGGTATGGGGGCCGGGAATCAAATTTATTTCAGCCAGGGGGGTCAAACGTGCATCATTGATAAAACCAATAAAAAAACCAAAATAACATATGAATGAAAAAAATAACGAATTCTAATTAAAAACCCCCAAAACCATCGATTATAAAAATGATATAAAAAAAGGGGGATTACTCACAGGGTGCACTGTTTTGCATGCAAATTTTAGAAAGTTGTTTAAAATGTAGAAGGTAAAAAAAGGTTTCACTAGTCGTACCGTGTACAAAAACAAAACAAAAAAATTTCATTTTGGGGCATGGGACTTGAGAGTTTAAATCTCCGATGTTCTACTTTTGTAAATTTTTTAAAAAACCAAACATTTATTTTTACTGATATGGTTTGCAACACTGTATACTTCAAATAAGCCCAGAGGGTTTTGTATTTTATTATTCGGGGTCTTGAAATCAAAAAATGGGGGGTTAATTTTTCGGTGAGACAAACAATTTTTTAATTAATAATTCTTCTCACTTTTCATTAATTTTGTTTCTTTTAAATATTTGCTGTTTGGAGGGTTTAAAAAATTTTCAAATTTTTTTTTTTTTTAATTGTTTTTTAAGATTCAAACCCAAAAATCGGGGACATTGGTTTAAACCCTTAAATATTCCCAAAATTTTTTCTAAATTTTGTTATTCTTTGGGTTTGGTACATTTTTTAAACATGGGGTTTAAAATTTCAGTCTGGAGATCGAACTCAAAACCTTAACTTTTGGGAAATTTTACACATGACAGTGTGGATTATAACATGGCTTCTAAAATCATATCTGCTGTTTCCCCCCATTTTTTTTTAATTTTGGGGGAAACCGGGCAATTGACACAGAAAAATCATAAAAGTTTGATGCAAGGTTTAAAATTGCCCCGACAAATTAAAAATTGTATTGTGGAAATTTTGATTCAAAGAAAAGTCATTTAAAATTTTCTTAAAAGGGGGTTTGGCCCCAATTTTTGCATTTTCCCAAAATTATAGGGGGGCGTCATTTCCCTTTTTAAATTTTTAAGTCATTTTTTTATCAAAAAGCCACCATTAACAGAAAAAAAAAAAAATAAATAGGGGCCAAACCCAAAATTATTTATTTTTTTTTAAAATTTTTTAAAAAAAACCATTTATTTTCACTATATTTTTACTAAAAAGGGGCATTGACAAAAATCACCTTTTGGAAACAATTTTTTAAATTTTCAAAATAAAAGTTTACTTCAAAAAATTTTCTGAATTTTATCTATCGGGTTTCATTTAAAAATTTTTTTTTGGGGTTTTTTTTTTTAAAAGGGGGCCAAAGAAAAAAAAAAAAAAAAAAAAAAAAGGCCCCAAATATCCCCATGCTTAAAATCTGTAAACCCCCCAACTAAATTAAAAATTTTTTTTTTTCATAACGGAAAAAATAATTTTTCTCTTTTTTTTAGTTCCGGGTTGGACCCGTATTTTGCTTGGAAGATATGAAAACCCCTTTCCCCCCAAAAAGGGGGTTTAACCCAATTTTTAAACCCTTCGGTATTTTCCCGGTAGTTAAAAATTTTAAATTTTAGGGTGAAACAACACGCCAAAAAAATTTTTCCCCTTTTTTAAATTTTAAAACCCCTTCCCCCGCTTTGGGAAATGTAAGGTTCCCTTTTTTTCCCAAAAAAACCCCCCAGCCTGCCCTCTGTGCAGGCTGGCCGGGTTTTTTCTGTTGACTGACCAATACAAGTTTTCAAATTGTTACCCCAAAATTTTTTTGGGGCATTTTCCAAAAAAAAAAATCCCTAACCATTTGGAAAATTTTACAGATTTGGGGGGAAAACGATAAAAAACCTTAAAAAACTTAACTGGGATTTTGGATAACCAAATTTTTTACATTCCAAAATTTTGGGAAAATTTTTAAAAGGGTGAGGTTTTTAAATTTATGTTCTTTAATTCAATCCTCGAAGTAATTTGATTTTTTTAAAATTTTAAATTTAAATTTTAAGATATACGACTTTTGCCATTTAGGTCCCCTTTATTTGTTTTTTTTTCCCAAATTTTTTTTGTTTTTTCCGGGGGGCATATTTTACATCTTTTAAAAACTTTCCCCCCCAAAGTGAAATATCAACATATGAAATTATAATCAGTTTTGGAAATTTTCTTGGCCCCCAAAAAATTTTTAAAAAAAAAGAAATTTTTCTACTTTTTTTTTTTTTTTTTTTCACCCCTGGTTTTTTTGCAAGTTTTTACAAAAAAACTGAACTTTTTTTTTTTTCCCCAAATGAGTTTTAAAAAACAGGAAATTTTAAAAAAAAAAAAAAAATTCAATTCCCCCCTTTTTGATTTTTTTCACAGTTTAAGGGGTTTTGCATATACTTTTTCAAATCCTTTTAAAGGTTTTTTTTTTAAAAAACACAAAAAAAAAAAAAAAAAAAACTTAAAAAAAATCCCAATTTTTAATGCTATTTTTTTTTACATTAGTACTTGATAAAAATTTTATTCTGGTTCTTTTCAGGAAAAACTTCACATAAATTTTATGTTTTTTTTTTTTTTTAAAAGGGGAACCCCTTTTTAAAAACAAATTAAAGGGGAAATGGGGTATTTTTTAAATTTTTTTTTTAAATTTTTAAAAAAAGGGGGAAAAATCTTTTTTAAAGGGGTTTTTTTCAATAAAAAATTTTTAAAAATTTATGCAGGGTTTTGGGGTTGAAAAAAGGGTGTTTTTTAAATTTAAAAAAATAATTGTAAGGAAAACCCCCCCTTTTTTTTTGCCATGGAAGCAAAATTTTTTTCGTTTCAACTAACTTATTTGGGGAATTTAAAAAATTTGAATACACAAAAAAAAGGGGGAAAATTTTTTTATTTCAAAATAAAAAAAAAAAAAAAAATCGGGGAAAAAACAAAAATGATAAAAAAACCCAAAAAAATTTATTAGGGCTTAAAACTTTTATTTTTAAAATTTTAAAATAAAATGGTAAAAAGGCCCTTTTTCCCGAAGATGATAAAATCCACCCTTAGGCCCCCAATATAAAAAAACACAAAACACACTGCCCCCAGTTTTCTTTTTTTAGTTTGAGACAACACTGGTTTTTTTTTCAATTTTTCTCTTTAAAGGGGCCCTAAAAACCAAGACTGGGACATTATTACCTTATTTGGGTTTTGTAAACCCTCACATTGGACAATTTGGTAAGAGGGTTTTTCATTTGAAGTGTTGAAAGGCAAACATAAATTAATTTTTGAAACATTTAAAAATTTTAAATTTTCCCCTTTCTCTTTTTGGGGCCCTTTAAAACCCTTTGGGGCCGGGGGCCCTTTTGGGGTTTTTGTCCCCAAAAAAACGGGGGAAAATTTTTTTGGGTTTCCCCCCTTTTTGGGGAAAAAGGCGGGAAATGGATGGCCAAATCTGCTTATAAGAATTTTAAAAAAGGGAAAAAAACCCCCCCCCCCCAAAAAAAAAAAAAATGCAAACCAAATTAGGGGCAATATCTTTTTTGGTTTGGGGGGAAAAAATGAAAAAAGCCTTTTCCCCCAAAAGGGAAGCAGCCCACTAGAAAAAAAAATTTTTTTAAAGGGGAAAAAAGGGGGATGATAAAGGGGCCCACGGAGAACCTATTAAAAATCATTTTTTTTAAAAAAGGTCTTTGGGGAACTTTTCTGCAATTTTCCTTTTGTAAGGTTTTAACGGTAAGCCCTACTTAACTGGGAGGTGACTAACCCTTTAAAAACTTAAATTGGTACTTCCCCAGGGCCCCAAGGGGTTCCCTTAATTCCAAAAAGGGGAAGGGGGCAAAACTCCCCTTCCCCAAGGTCCTTTCCCCAAAAGGGACCTTTTTTGGGGGAAGCGTACCTTTTTTTAAAAAAAATTTTTTTTGCCTAAAAATTTTTTGTTTTTTTTTTAAATTGAATTGTTTTTTAAAGGGTGATTTTGACAAAAGGAATAATATTTTTTTAACATGCAAAATAAAATAAAAAAGGGGGGACATTGAGTGAAAAATGATGATTAAAAGTAAAGTCAAATTTCATTAAAATAACTTTTTTTTTTTTTCGGTTTAGACGTTTTTAGTCAATACGGGGTCTTGTTTTTACTATGAAAAGCATGCATTAATTTCCTAAAAAAAATCGGAATGAGATTTATTAAAAAAACCCCAAAACATTTTTAAAAAATGAATTTTGGGTTTTTAAAAACCCTTCATTTTATGGACCCCAAAGTACCCTATGCGATTTAAAAAGGAAAATATGTCTTTAAAAAAAAAAAATCAAAAAACAAAAATTGCTTTTCCCCCAAAACCCAGGGGAAGCTGATTTTAAAATTTTTTATGCACTCGACACGCCCAACCCCTGACCCGTGAAATAAATTTTATTTTTGCAAATTTTTTAAACCCCTTCGGGGGGGGGGGGGGGGGGGGGGGGGGGGAAAGGGGGGGGGGGGGGGGGGGGGGGGGTTCCAAAAAAAGAAAAAGTTTTAGATTGCGGTTTTGGTTTAAAAATTGGGCATTTTTAAACCCATGTGTTTTTAAAATTAAAAAAAATTTAAATTTTTTTCTAATTGATTTTTTTTTTAGTAAAAATTAAAAAAAAGGGGTTTTTTGTTTGTACAAAATTTTTTTTTAATGATTAAAATTCGGCTCGCTTTTGGTATATGGTTTGAATTTAAAAAAATTTTAATATTGCGTTGCATTTTTCGTTTTAAAAAATTTTAAAAAACATAAAAAAGGGTTTTTTAAATGTAGGATGATAAGAAACATTTTTGATTTAAAAAAATTTTTTTTTAAATTTTAAAGAAAATTCCCCCGGGTAATTTTTATCCCCTTTCCCGGGGGAGGGTTTTCCCCCCCTTTTTTTTTTTCCCCAAAAAAGATGTCGCTGTTTTCAAATAAGTCATAAACATCAAAAGAAATTAAAAATTTTTGGGTTTTGGATGCTTAATGAACATAGAGATAAAAAAATTAAATTTAAAAATTTCCGATTTAAATTTTTAAAATTTGGGACGCTTTGTCCGGGACCTTCGGGGAAGGTACGGTTCCCTAAATCCCCCCTAAAAAAACCCAATCAAACCAAATTAAAAAAAAAAAGGGCCAAGTTTTTTTTTGGGATTCTCCCCCCCGGGGATTTTTTTATTGCTTTTTTCTAAAATGAAAAATTTTATTGTCTAATTACAACTTATTTTTTTACTTACTGGAAACAAATTTTTCAAATTTTTTAATTTCTAAATTTTTTTTTGGACCCTATTTGACCCGAAGGGAATGAAAAAAAACCATGCCCCCCCAAAGGGGGTTTTTTTAAAAATAACCCCCATAAATGGGCCCCCGGGACCCCCGGGAAAATTTTTAAACAAAAGCAATAATGCAAAAAAATGCTTGGCGGTTTTTTGGGGTTTTATTCTTTTTTTAAAAAAAGGGGGATAAAAACAAAAACTGGTGTTTTTGCAACCATAAAGTCCCCTACCCCGGCCCCCCCAAAACCCCCTTTGGGAAATTTTCCCTTTTTTGCCCTTTTTTTTTCCCCTTTTTCCCTTTCCATAGCAACCCCCAAAATTTTTCGAAGAAAAAAAATAAAATGATTTCATTTAACTACACATTGCACTTCAAATTCCAAATTTTTATCAAGTTTTCTTGCTTTTTTCCCCGGGGGTCCCTTTTTTTTTAAATTTTCACTATTTCCTTAATAGAACCACAATTTTAGCGAAAAACAAAAAAAAAGCTCATAAACACCATTTCCATCAGTATTTTGAAGTTTCATAAATTATTCTTATTATCCCCGGGGGCCCCCCTTTGGGCCCCAAATTTTTACTTTTCCTTACCTAGCAAAACCAAAAATTTTAGTGAAAACAAAAATAAAAAAAAAAGGCATAATCTACACATTTCCCCCCCGTCAATACCCAAATTTTTTTTGTTACTTGTTAGTTATCCGGGGGGGTTTCCCCTTTTTTGCCATATTTTCACTATTTCTGTTACCCCCCAACCACAATTTTAGTCGAAAAAAAAAAATAAAAGTTTTCATAATCTACACATGCCATTATCATATACCAATTTCATTGTTAGCTTTTTTTTGTTTGCGGGGGTCCCTTTTTCCATATTTTCCTATTTCCGGGTTTTTTACAAAACCCCCTTTTTTTCAAAAACAAAAATAAAAAAACGTGCATAATTTTCACAAATTCCATTTTCTTAAAAGTTTCTCAATTACTTTTTTTTGTTATTAAGTTATCGCGGGGTCCAAATTTAGGGAAAGGGCCGGACGGGAAAGGGGCCCGGGGGGCGGGGGCAAACCCCCAAAAACCCCCCGGTGTGAACACCGGGGGGGATAAAAAGGGCCCGATGGCCCTGAACCCACCGGTTCCATTCCAATATTCAAGTTTTTAAACAACAAGGGGTTTGTATAACTTAATTAAAAAAATTTTTCCTGACAAAAAACACCAAAAATCCAACAATGGGGGCCCGGGGGTTTAAAAGAAACTTTGGGGGCCCCCGGGGGTTTTTCCCCCTAGGGGGCCCAAACTTTGAAAAACCCTTTTTAAGAACCATTAATTTACTAATACCAAAAAAAATTTCCCCTAGGCCTTAATTTTTTTTAAAGGAAGTTTTTTTTGATTTTCCTATTTAACCTTTAAAAAAAGGGGCCCCCCTTTTGGGGGGGGAAAAACCCATTGGGCTTATTTGTTTTTTAAATTTTTTGGCCCTAAATGAATGACATACCAATATCTAAATTAACCCCTTTTAAAATTTTTTTAAAAATTTTTAAAATTTTCCATATACCCTTTTGGGAAAAAAAGGGGCCCCCCCGGGGGAAAAATCCCATTTTAGCGGGGCACCGATTTAATTTTTTTGCATCCCCCGGGGGACCGCCAAACCCCCCAAAAAAACCCCCCTTTTATCTCAACCCCCAATTACGCTTATCAAAATTTTTTTGGGCAAAAAAGAAGAAAGGGAAAAAATAAATTTTTTCGCGGTTGTTTAAATTTTTCCCAAAGCCAAAAAATATACTTAAAGTAACCCACCCTGTGGGGGTTTTCCATAACCCCATTTAAGGGTTCCTTTAAATTTTCAAAGATGTGGGGAAACTCATAGTTTTGGAGCTTATAACTTTTTACATTTTACCCCTCTACCTGCCCTAATCCCAAAGGGGGTTTTTGCAGTATATTTTAGAAAATAAGAAGATTTTTTTTATACCTCATTTGGGGAAAGTTTTAAAATTTGGGATCATCACAATGGCGGCCCCCTTTCGAAAAAAAGCAATGTTTACTACCTTTCTTTTAAAAATTTAAATTGAAATTAAATTTGGGTTTAAACCCCCCTAATTCCAAATGGGGGAAATTTCATGATGTTCATTTTTAAAATGGGTCGATCAAACGCAATGGGGCAAACAAAACGTTGCAAACCAAAATCCCCCAAATTAACGTACCCAAGTATCTTTTTTTTTTTTTTTTCTTTTTTTTTTCACTGATATTTTATTTTTAAAATTTTTAGCAAAGGTTTTAAAAATTTTTTATTTTGTAGGGAAACATTTTTTTTGGGGTTTTTTTTAGTTTTGGGGTTTTTAAAAAACAAAATATTTTACCATTCTATAAAAAATTCTTTTTAATTGATTTATTTTATTTTTTTTTTTTTTTTTTTTTACATTGAAGAATATTTTTGAATTTTTATTTTTTAAAACTAAATGTAATTAAATTCTTTAATTTAAAAATTTTAAATTTTATACTTTTTTTAAGTTTTTTTTCACATTTTTTTTAATTTTTTAAAAAAATTTTTTTTTTAATTTTTAAAAAAAAAAAAAAAAAAAAAAAAAAAAAAAAAAAAAAAAATTAAAAAAAAAATTCAAAAAAGTTGGGCCACTTGCTTTAAATTTTCCAATTTTAAAATTTGGCCCTATTTTTTCTCTTTTGGCAAATTTTTTTTGGGGGCCAAAAAAAAATTTTTTTTAAATGTAAAATTTTTAAAAGTAAAAAAAAAGAAATAAAATAATGAAAATAAAAAAAAGTGTTTTTTTTTATTAGTCGAAAAAAAAAAAAAAGGGCAAAAATTCCCTTCACAACCCAACTCCTTTTTTGGGGACATTTTCCCCCCTTTAAACCCTAAAATTTACGGTCTCCCCTTGGGGGCTTTACACCATAGGCATGATTTGTAAATCTTTAGTGGCCCATAAATATGTTTATCCCCAAAAAACTAGTCTGGGCCCCTTATGCATTCAGGGGAAAGTTTTTTTAAATTTTTCCCCTTTAACCTAGTAAAAAAGTGCCCCCGGGGGGGGGCATTTATCCATGGGCGGTTTTACAATTTTGGGGAGGGGGGCCCTAAAATGTACATACCAAATATCTAATTGGGGCCTTTGGATTCATAGAAAAATTTTTTTTAAAATTTTTTAATAATCTTTTTAAAACAAGTGACCCCGGTGGGGTCATTTATCACCATAGGGCTATGATTTGAAAAACTTGGAGGGCCAAAAATGCTACAACCAAAATCTAAGCTCGGGGTTGGGCTTTTTTTGGAAAAATTTTTTAAATTGCTTTTTTTAAATTTTTTTTGCCCCCGTGACCTAATTAGCAAGCCAAACCATTTTACAACTTTAGAGAGCTCAGAAGGGAAAATTCCTAAAAATTTTTTTTAATTTTTCCAACCGTTTGGAGGGAATTTTTTTTGGAAATTTTAGGGGGGCGCCCACACGCAGCGGGGGCCCGGGGCCCCGGGGCAAAAGGTGATAAAAATCCCCTTTTACCGTTTCATTGAGCTAAAATTTAAAATTTAAAAAATAAACCTTGAAATTAGTTCTTGTGACGTAAAAATAAAGGTAAAAAAACTTTTTATTTAAAAAATCTAGCAAAATTTTCCACGAAAAAAACCCAAACACCAAAAATACTAACCTTGATGTTTTTTTTTTTAAAAAAAAAACAAAAGTCGTTAAAATATAAATGTTTTAAAGGGGGCCCCGCGTGAATACACTTTAGTGGGGAAATTTTTTTATCAAACCTTTTTTAACAAATTATGTGAAAAAAGGAAAAACACCCATAGGGAAAAATTATACACTTTCTAAAAACCCAAAAAGTTAACCAAAATAAGTACAGCCAAGGCCATAATAAGAGAGGTTTTTTTTTGATTTTTGGGTTAGGATTGTTTTTTTTTTTTCATATTTCAGTTTTAGGAATCCAGCTAAATACAGGGGAGGGGGCCCAATCACAGGCATCCGGGGGAGAACCACAACCTACCCCCAACCCCTAAAGGCTTCCCCTTTAAAGAAAATTAATGACCGCGGGCCAAACCGGGTAGGGTGAGTGATTTTTAAGTCGACAGAGGACCCCCTTTTATGATACAAATCATAAAAAAAAATCACAAGATTTTTTTAAGTTGAATATAATTTGGATTATTTCTCGATTTTTCAAAAACACATCACAAATTTTTTAAAATTAAAAAAATATAAAAAAAAGTTTAATAAATAAATCTTGCATAATTTTTAAAAAACTAAAACAATTTTAAATTTTCATGCAAAAATGTTTTAGAAAAATTTTTTAAAATTTTTTTAAAATTCCCCGTAAATGTCAAAGTTTTCCCTTTTTTTCCCCCCAGAAAAATAAAACCAAATGGACAAAAATTATCCCCAAAACTCTATTTCCTGAAATTCCTTTCCAAACCTTATTTTTTGAATTTCCTTTCACTTAAATTTTTATTTCACTGAAAAAGCCCCTTTTTTTAAATTACTCAATTTTTTTTGACTAAAACATCCCAAAAAACCTCAATTTTTTAAAAAACAGGATATGCCGCATACATGTTGAGATTTCTTTTCATTTCAAAAAAGCTGGAAGGAAAAAAAGTTTTTTTTGTAATGCCATTGGTGGAAATTCAGGTTTTCTATGATTTCCATATTTTTCTTTTAAAATATTATCTCCATAAACAAATCAAGTCATGAAGAAAAAAATCCCTACCATAATACATGTTGTCTTCAAATCAGCGCCAAAGATAAACAATATATCTGCATAAAACATGTAGTTTTTTTTTGGGTAAACTTTTTTTAAAATTTTCAGATTTTCCCCCCGCAGAACTTGCTTGTGAAAATTTTTCTTTTTTGTAATGAGCAATCAGAACCATTTCAAACTCCTCCTCAGTGATGCCCCCTTCAAGTTTTTTTTCCTAAAAAGGGGCAACTCCATCCTGATTTCAATTTTTTTTAAAAACTGCATTTTGGACATGCGCCCCCCATCAGTCCGACTTGACAGCCATGCCAAGGGGGCAAACCCCAAAAAACCCCCCTCCCGCAGCATTGAGTTTACTTCAATTTAGGCCTCTTACCTTTGGGGATTGAAATTCCCTATGTATTCGGTACCAAGAGTTTTTAAAATACAAAAGGTTTTTTTCCCCTTTAATTTTTACCCTTCAGTCAAATCCTTACAAAATTTTGGGGCTTACCAAGGGAAATTTGGGGTCTGGGGCCTAAAAACAATCATTTTTTAAAAAAAAAACCCTAACTCCTGCATAAAAATGTACAACAAAAAGCAAATCACACCTTTAAAAAAAATTTTACTGTCAATGAAATAAAAGTCTCAGAATCATGTTTTTTATTTTTTTTTCAGGGGAAAAAAAACGTGTTAATTGTTTTTAAAATAGGAGGTTATGAATCTTAAACTCCAACAGGCACTTTTTGAGTAAGAAAAAGACAGACCGTAGCTCAGAAAAAATGAAGAAACAGACAAAATTAAAATTATATAATTTAAATTTTGCAGACATTTCTTACCTTAGGCTCTGTGCTCTAGATATAAGAATAAGTATGTAATATTATAATTTATATACTGTTATATTTCACACCATCGTCGATAACCCATGGTATATATTTCGTCATCACTTCTGTATATACCCGGGGATTTTCAGCTGGCAAAACTTTGTTTTCATAACTATTAATCAGCTAATTGCTGACCAGTAAAATTACACATAGTATTTTGAATACTCTTCGTTGAAATTTACAAAAGCAAAAGCTGACTCATTGTTCCCACAAGATAAACCGCAACGCTTAGGCAAGGGGCGCGACATCAGCTCTACATGGTAGAAACAAAGCTTTCAAAATACCATGCAATTTCATTGTCAAATGATCCCTGTTGTCACTGCACTGTCTCTGACATGGATCCAATGAAATGCCAAATCAATAATTCATGAGTACGAAGTTTTGCTAACCAATTGTATATTGTTGGTTATTATGATTTCTTATGATATGATATATGATTATAATAATCTGTATAATGCTGCATTATAAAATCTTAAGCAGAGTGAATTTAAACAAGTGATAAAACTAAGGCCTCCAAAATCACTATTCATTATGATGGAAGGATCATATAATATTTCACAGCTCTTATCTGAAATACTAAATGTTTGTCAAGTGTAAAAAATATATATATTTGTAGTACCTGACTTGTATTCATACCAGTACATTAAAAGATGGCCAACTTTATGAACATGTTGTAACAGTCAGTGATTGTAGAAGATACAGACAAACTCCTAAAATATCTTAACACAGTCGTCTATTCATCACTGCACTCTTGAAGTCTCACCTTGGAGGAACAAGCAACAAAATACTTGCTTCTAATTACAGTGCAGTAACCGATACACAGCCAAAATAAGCAACATGTCTGAAAACTATAAATATGTTGGTTTTCCTGGGGGAAATAATACAACAGACACTTAAATTCACTCTTTATCAATATTTCGGCAAAACTTA
Source organism: Solen grandis (assembly GCA_021229015.1). Classification (NCBI taxonomy): domain Eukaryota; kingdom Metazoa; phylum Mollusca; class Bivalvia; order Adapedonta; family Solenidae; genus Solen; species Solen grandis. Next base: position 43,936,272 of record CM037793.1, read on the forward strand.
ATGCCTTTCTCGAGGAAAGAAACATGAATGTGTCGCATATATACTGTGCAGTTGGTAGAACTCAAAGAGATTACATGAGTCAATTTGGATAAAAAGACTGCATACAATTAATCCGCTTGACTGCAACACACAAGAACTGTCTTCTGTGCCATTTAATGTTAATTGATGTCCTAGAAAAGGTGCCAACATTAACGCCATCTTTTGACATTGTTTTTGCACGACGGAGACGTCGTTCATAACAATATGGCGACTGTACAAATGTTCATTATGGAGTGGCTCAAAAATTCATGTTAGTTTTACTAAAATATTGATAAAGAGGAAATTTGATAGTTTAAAAACAGTTAACCTGTGTCACAATTTCAGATTTATCTAACTGAAGTCCACATACCACTATTAGTATATCTACTTTGTTACTAAGTTTGTATTGTCTGTTGCAAATGACAATGCACATTTTCTTGTACGAGTCATAAGAAAAATACTTTTATTACGTGCTGAAGAATTTTTTTTTTCTACAGGTTCTTTTAATTTTCTATGCTCTCTTTGATTCCAACTATTGGACCTGTTCCCAGTATTATGTATAGATGAAGTAAAACATTTAAAATGAAAAGAGGAAACTAATTTATATCATTGCCGGTATTTGAAATGATCATGGACAAAACCAAATACTTTTGAAGTGTTTAAATATACATGTTAGATCATCATCAATCATACAATTTGTAATAAACCTGTCTTATCACTCATAATGAGTAGAATCTTTTGTGAGGCAAACAAAGAGAACAGGAACTAAATACTTGCAGATAATTTTATATCTTTAGACAAAACTCATTAAAGTAATTATCTGATTCAATGTCATTTTAATGAAAAAAGATTTAGAAGTAAATCAAATTCGATGACAGAATTTGAGGAGAAACATTCTTAAATATTTAGCATTTTGTCCAGAGGTTTTACACATGGGCTGACACAAGAACAAGGGTACCCACAGGTCAGGTAGAAAGTTACCGGCACCAGGATACACAATTATTACCTGTTACCCGAAGTCGGACTTTTCTATTATGATACTTCATGTTCTTCTTTTCTTATAGCATATATACATGTCAAAATGATATTCTTTAACATAATTCTACACTCTGTCAAGAAATTTTCTTAACATGCTTTCAAGATAAACGTTTTTTGGGTGTACAAAGTCTGTATCAATCAGCGCTTAGAGAAATGTGATAAAAATCAGTGACTAAAATGTTTAGTTATAACAGGTGGTGAATATCATTATCATCTGTTTTTTAATGCATTGTGACTACGTCCATTTGCATACATGTGTATCCTTGAACCTGCGTGTAACAGTATGATCGATGGGTTCCTGGGTAAAAACAATGGACCCATTTAAGCCTTAGTTCATAGGAAAAAAAATCTTTTATACTTCTCTGACAGACCATATATTATATACTAATCATATACATGTTTTCAAATGAGTTACCTTAAATCATTAATGAAATGATTATGTGCCAGCATATTTGGGGATATCTAAGAAATACGGCAAAAGAGAACCAATTTTTGTATTCCTACCATGTAAGGACACTAACAATTGGTCTTGTTCTCCATGATATTTCCTTTTCACCCAAGATAAAAAAATACAATATTCTGAAATTAATATGGTTTTACACAACTGATTTGAAAAATGGCAACTTTATTTTTTTAAATCATTGTCTAATTCACTGGATTATAATTTATGCTGATTTGATTTACATGTAATTTGTAAAAAAACTCATTGTAAAAAAAAAAAATACATGTAAGTTCAACAAATAAACAACTATGGGGTATCTAAGATATTCAAAGCATAAAGTATGGTCCTAGTGAAATATTTAGTTTAAACATATTTCTTTCACGTCAATAAGAAAACAATTTCTTACAAATTATACTCATCTCGTGAGTACTTGGGTTGGACCAGTACTTTGAGCATAAGATTAAGAAAGTTATGAAAAATCCTTGTCCCCACCAAGCTTCAAACCTGCAACCTTCAGATGCACAGTCTGATACATGACCACCGGACCATGGTGAACTGTCCCTTTTTATATCTTCCCATAAAACGCCAGCATAGAATAAGTTCTGCGAGTCCAAATTTAAAAATCAATTACAATTCACTTTTACTTTCGCTACCGTTCATCTCAACTTAATTATTTTTTGAATGTGCCAGTTTTCATTTTTTTCACTACCAGCCAAATTTCTTAATAAATGGTAGAGATTAACAAGGGATTCTGAACTAAAAGGGAAATCATGACATTACAATACAGTAATAACAGGCTGACAAGTGAGAGTGAGAGTCAGGTAAGGTGAGGTACTTAAGGATGGATGGTGCTTTAAAGTGATCTAGTACTGTACGATAATTATGGACTTTAAGGGTTCTAAACTTACTGGAGAAAATCTCTAGATTGATAAACATCATGTCAAAGACCAAATGATTCTGACGAAACTTCTGAGATTCTACAATCCGAATCATGAGTGAAAGACTCTTACCGTTTCAGCGCTTGCACTGGGGCTTGGCGACCTCTGAACAGTTACGAGCGCCATGACAAGATACTAAGTCATCAGTAATGTGTCAGAATAAAGCACTTGTATCATTACTCATGCACTGGTTCCAATTGCAAGAATTTACACAAAGTTGTTTCCTATTTCCACAATTTGTAGAACTACTTCCGCCTTTGTTGACCTTTGAGTTTGTTGACCTCGGAAACTACGTCATGGCGCGCGAGCGCACTGTCTTCTTCCGCTTAGCAACCTAATGGCGGCTGTGGAAACAGGTTCTCTTTAAATTTGGAAATTATGTGCATCTAAAGATAAATGTAAGTTTTGAGGGCATTACATGTAACATGAAAAAAATCATTACCTAATAGTCGTATATACCCAAATATTGGTTTTCAGAACTCCATATTATGTGATTTATTTTTGATTAATTCAAAAGTAATGTGTTTTCGCGACCTAAAGGCTGTCAAAACAATGTTTTTATTTTTGTTTACTTTTCATTCTTTGGAGACAAACGAAAGTTTTGCTGTTGTTTTTCAGAATTAATGAAATGTTGATAATATCACAATACAGCAGATATAGACCTGGAATTCGATAACCAGTGTTGATTATTAAATTAACTTCAACCCTGTTGTGTAAAGCCAGTAACGCATCATATTCAGACTCATTTAATGACATATAAATACTGTACTACATTCCAGAATCTATACCAAAGACAGTGAATGATTGTACCTTGCCCATTAAACGGTGCAAAAATTAAATAATAAAATATAGTTATAAAATCCTACTCCCCAAGCTGGAATTGAACTTGGGACCCTTGGTATGCTAGTTGGACAATTTACCACATCGCCACAAAAGCTAGGTCTATGGCAAAATAATACAATTGCCATTTTATACCTCTACTACATAATTCCTCCTTTCAAGAAGCTGTCCTCAGATTCCTGGAGTATGAACGTCTGTGGGACTTTCTAAGGGTGTCATTCCTTTTACAACTGTGAGTTATTTACATTGGGTGCCAAATGTAACCAAGTAAAATCCTACTGCCCTGAGCTGGAATCGAACTCAAGAACCTCTGTATGTTAATTGGACACTCCACCATGTTGCCACAAAAGCTAGCTGTATGGCAAGATAGTAAAAGTGCCATTTTTTACCTCAATTACAATCACATTCTTTTTAGGCAGAAAATAAAATTTGAATATTTAACAGTCCATCATTCATTTAAGTAATCGCATCCCAAATGAGTATACCAGCATTTTTCCCCAAAGAGACCACAGATAGAAGGGATAGTGATTTAATACAAGGGAGTCTGGGTGTGATACCGTTTGCTCTTTTTACAAAAGACCCCCTGGTTCTTTTACTTGCCTTGTGTATAGCACCGATGCATGGGAGACAAGTTCTTAGGCAGAACAATACTGAGTACTCTGTGTTCCAATAGCAACCCTATTTTGTTGAGTGCCAGGCAAGGGTGCATCTGGTTCCAATTTTATACATCTTTGTTTTGATGTGTTTATTTGAGGAAAGTTCCCCAGCTGAGATTCGAGCTCCAGGCCTCCCAATCACAATGCAGACACCCAACCACTAAGCTATTGTGCAGGTACTTATCTCAGCTTTCTTGCAGTATCTTATAGGACAACTATGCAAAAGAGCTGAAAAATCATCAACAACAACTAATGAATGCATTTTTTTTTTCAGAAACAGAAGAATAACATTTAAACTATCAAAATGACTGATGTACAGAAGCCTGGCACTCCAAAGCGAGTGACCATGGTAGGAGATAATCGCACTGGATCTGCAGGGTCACGTGGTGGGAGTGGGAAGAGAGTGAAGTCCCCTGACAAAAGGGTGCCCAGTGCCGTAACAAGGTGGAAACGACAGCATGAACAGACAATGATGGAGAAGCTCGTAGGCCTGAGAAATGAGAAGAAAGAAATCACAAAAATTTCCAAAAGACAAGCTACTAATATCGCTAGAAAAATTCCAACAGAATTACTAGCTAGAGACTGGCTGAATATTACTGAGGCTACATTAGAAACCCGTGCTTTTATGGTAGATAAGATTCTTCCTACACTTATCCTTGGAGTCGAAAAATTGTTAAATGAAGCTGACAAACGAGGACTAGCAGATGGCAGGGAAGGAAGAGACCCAAACTTTAACCCCATTAATTTTCTTGCACAGTATCTGATGAGAAACAATCCCAAATATAGCAATTTCTCAGAATCATCACCATATGTTAGAGGACTGAGGGAAGTGACAGAGGAATTAAAGAAAGAGCTTTTCAACATTGAAGATAACAGGTATTATTCTTTTTAAAATTATTATATCTACTGTCAAATCATAAATTTGCATTGGCATTAAATTTTATGGAATCTGTAATAAAAGCAGTTTTGTTGGTACATATATTTGTGGAGACATTCTTATACCCTGCACTAATCTGTCTTTGCTGTTCCTGGATTGGACCAGTACTTTGTGCATGGGAAGGTATTGAGAAATTGTCAAGCCCTTTGAGGATTGAACTCTTCAACACTTGAATACATTGTCAACAAATGTATTACTATTGTAATTTTCAGATTTAAATGGTATTTATATAAACAAATGACCTACATGTGCCAATACTATGGAAATGAAATTAGATAGGTAAACTGGGAACAATTGTGTCAGCTGAAGTAAAAGTTAAGATGGAGGTGATGCTGAAAATAGTCAGGTTATGAGCATTTATAATGACAGAATCTAGAATAGAAGTGAGAAACTCTTACAGTTGTAGTGCTTTCACTGGGGCTTGGTAACCTCTGAATAATTATACATGCCGTTTTCAGATATATTCTGTAACATTCACATGAAACAATTATATCTGTTTACAGATTAGCTAGAATCAAAGCTGAAGCAAAGCGAAGGAGGGATGAGAGAGAGAAAATGGAAGCACAGAAGTTGTTAGAGAGGAATGAGAGGATAAAGCAGCTGATGCAACAATTTATTGAATGGAATGCCGATCCATATGGCAGTGTGGAATTATCACTGGTAAAAAAAAAAGTTTTCTATATCTCAGAACAATAACATACTGCTTTCCTGATTGAAATTAATGAATCATAGAGTAAACCATGAAAAGACCTATGCGAACAGCATAAAACCAGATCATCCTGCGAGTACTCGCAGGCTGATCAGGTTTTATGCTGTTCGCTGCTCCTCAGTGGTCTGGAAATGAGGACTTTATAATTAAATTTGGTAAGGTTTAACTGTGGTTTTCTGCAGATCAGGCTTTATGTGATACCTATTGAGCGCGTCAAAGTGAGTCTATATGAGGGAAAGGGTTAAAATGCTTGTATTGATTTTATACATTAGCTTTGAAAAAAAAAGATAGTGAAATTTTATGCAAATTATATATTACCAAACAAATGTTTTCTTCTTCTTCAAATGTTTTTTTTTTAAGTTATTACTTATATATCAATTATTATAAGACAAGATTGCTTTTTTTTCTAAATATTGTAAGATAAAGCAATCCCAATAAATGTGCTTACATATTCTAAGGTTATCATTTATTCGGCTGTTTATCTGATTTATACTGTTACAGTTACAAAATGCCTTACGATCATTTGTGGAATGGTCAGAAAAGTTTCCTGATGACTTGCGAGAGGCAGCAAGGCTAACCCATCCCCTTGAAAACACAGACGAGAGTGGGAAGTCACTCACGATTATGGAATTTGCCAAGGTACTCACCATAAGGAATATTTCAGGCCTTATGTGAAATAATAGTTGATATTTCAGACTTATATTTTTCTTTTTTTGGTAATGCTGACTCAATGATAAGCATTTGTGTTATTTGTTAGTGATGTTTATAATCGGTTAGATATACAAAATTAAAGTATTCTTTCATTGGGAACATTTTTTTTTAACAGATTCCTGATTTAATATTTTTACAGAATTAAATGAAAATCAGATATTGGTTATTCATTTCTGTGATTTTTCCCTAAATTCAGTTTATTCTGAGTAATCATTTTAATCATATTTTTTTATTATTAATTTATGCAGAACAAATAACTAGAAATTAAATAAACAACACTCATTGCCTTGTTTGTGAAGTGTTCCTTAATTTTGTTAGGAAAAAAAAAAAGGTCACACTATACGATGATCATTCTTTTCCCTAGTACTTGGCCTCCTTTACTGAGGACCTTCCATCCAACCTGTGGGACAGGTTCATGATTCACATGGGCAAGTGCGCTTCCGCCAATCGTTCCCTCAGCCACAGGGAAGCCCGCAGAATCCATCTCACCAACCTCTTCCTGTCATGTGACCACAGCGGCGTGAGTATCATTCCATGCTTATTATATTGTAAAATCATTCATTTTCTTTGACATCAAATTTCGTTAATTAATGTTCCTTAGGTAATTTTGTTTGTATATTTTTTTTGTGGATTTATGTTCTAGAAAACATGAGGTCTATATAAGAGACAGTTTTTTGTGGGGATTAATGTTCATGGATAAAACACTCCACGAAAGCGATGAAAATTAGTGTCCCACAAAAATTAATGATTTCACAGTTACTTGTTTCATAATCAATGTAAATAAATAAAAATGTGAATTTATAAACACTTGTGCATCTTCACACTGAGATTTAAGTCCAACTCTCGGTCTAGTGTGTCAAAAGACTTCATTCGTGTTTGAGAGGGTTTTGTGGTTGCTATTTCTTCAAGGGGTGGGGTTCTTCAGCCTCCTCACACAAAACGTTATCTCCAACTTTGCTGTTTGTGTTCTCAAGATCAATTTCTAAGACTTTTTCATTGTAATATAGAAACATTTTAAGCTAAATTCATATATACCAGGCCAGATGTTCTCGAAAATAAAAAATGGTACTTAAGTATGATTTTCATACTCAAACTATGCCCATTAGTTTCAATAGGGATTTGAGCATGATACTCAAATTTGAGTCTTAGATTGTACTTTTTAGCTCGACTATTCGTAGAATATGAGAGCTATTGTAGTCACCCTGGCGTCGGCGTTGCAGCTTTTGGTTAAAGTTTTGCGTGCAAGTTACTATCAACCTCATATCTCAATAACCATTTATGGTATTGACTTGAAAGTTTATAAATATGTTCAGGGGCATCAGACAACCAAGGTAGATAACTCTTGACTGAATTTAATATGAATTATGGCCCCTTTTTAACAAAGAAATTTTGGTTTAAGTTTTGCATGCAATAGAAAATTTGGTTAAAGTTTTGCATGCAAGCTACTATCTAGTTTGTATCTCATAACCATTCATGGTATTGACTTGAAAGTTTATAAATATGTTCAGGGGCATCAGACAACCAAGGTAGATAACTCTTGATGGAATATATTACAAATTATGGCCCCTTTTTAACTTAGAAATTTTGGTTAAAGTTTTGCATGCAAGATACTCTCATGCTTATATCTCAGTATCAAGCGATTGATTTAAACATCTTTAATATGTTTATGGGTATCATACTTTCATGGTAGATAACTCTTGATAGAATTTGTTACAAATTATTGCCCCTTTTTAACTTAGAAATTTTGGTTAAAGTTTTGCATGCAAGGTACTTTCATGCTAATATCTCAGTATCCAGGCATGGGATTGATTTGAAACATCTTAATACATTAAGGGGTATCATACTTTCATGGTAGATAACTTTTAATGGAATATGTTACAAATTATTGCCCTTTTTAACTTAGAAATTTTGGTTAAAGTTTTGCATGCAAGGTACTTTCATGCGTATATCTCAGTATCCAGGTATGGGGTTGATTTGAGACATCTTTAATACATTTAGGGGTATCATACTTTCATGGTAGATAACTCTTAATGGAATATGTTACAAATTATTGCCCTTTTTAACTTAGAAATTTTGGTTAAAGTTTTGCATGAAGTACTTTCATGCTTATATCTCAGATAGGCATGGGATTAATTTGAAATATCTTTAATATGTTTGGAGTATCATACTATCAAGGTTGATAACTTTTAATGGAATATATTACAAGTTATGGCCCCTTTTTTAACTTAGAAATTTTGGTTAAAGTTTTGCATGCAAGGTACTTTCATGCTTATATCTCAGAGTCCAGGCATGGAATTGATTTTAAATATCTTTAATATGTTTAGGGGTATCATACTATAAAGGAAGATAACACTTGATGGAATAAATTAAAAATTATGACCCCCTTTTAACTTAGAATTATGGTTAAATTTTTGCATTCAAGCTACTACCCAGCTTATATCTCAGAAATTGCTTGTGGAATTGACTAGAAAGTTAAGGTGTGTCTTCAAGGGCATCAGAAAACAGGAGGATAACTTTTGGACTGATGCAAATTATGGCCCTTTTCTAACATGGATTTTTGGTTTAAGTTTTGCATGCACAGTGTTATTGTGCTTATGTCTCAGTAACTAGGCATGGGATTGATTTTAGACATCATAAATATATTAAGGGGTATCAGACTATCAAGGTATATCATTTTTTACTATTACTATGAAGGGCAAGAATTTAAATAGATTTCATTTGATTTACCAACAAGCATTCTGAATAGTCGAGCGTGCTGTCCTCTGACAGCTCTTGTTTCAAGAACATGAAGCCTGGAGCTTGTTTTATTCTATGTTTATTTTGAAGAAAGGATGTTCGAAATATACGGGAATTCAGTTTTTTTAGCTCTCATGAGCACAATGTGCTCATGGTGAGCTCTTGTGATCGCCTTTTTTCCGGCGTCCGTGCGTGCGTGCGTGCGTCAACTTTTCCTTTAAACAACTTCTCCTCCTAAACCACTGGATGGATTTTGACCAAACTTCACAGGAATCATGCTTATGATGTCCTCTAACAAAATTGTACAAATTATTATGATTGGTTGAAAAAGTAGGTCATAGGAGCTAAAAATAGATTTTAAAATGCAATCTTAGAAAATCTTCTCCTGCAAAACTGTAATGCCTACAGCATGTAGAATTGTCTTATAAACCTTTACAAAAATTGTTCAAATCATGGCCCTAGGGTCAAAATTTGCCCTGTCCCAGGGGTCACTTTATTTTACATAGGCTTATTTAGGGAAAACCTAGAAAAATCTTCTCATCAGAAACCACATGGCCTGGTGTTAAGATTTGGATATGTAGTATTGTCTGGTGGATCTCTACTTAAGTTGTTCAAATCATGGCCCTTGGGTGAAAATTGGCCCTGCCCTAGGGGTCACTTGATTTTACATAGGAAAAATAGAAAAATCATCTCCTGAAATACTGCAAGGCTTAGAGCTTGGATATTTCGTATGTAGAATTGTCTTGTGAACTACTACAAAAGTTGTTAAAATAATGACCTTACCAAAGTTTGTTTTTAATCATGGCCCTGTGTCAAAATTGGTCCCACTTTAAGTATGTTCATATTATAAACCATTGAAAGCAATATTTCTCAGGTGAGCGATTAAGGGCCATCATGGCCCTCTTGTTGTTTTTTTTCCCAAAATTTAGCCCACACTCTAGAATAGCCATCTTCATATAAAAAATGGGAGCACAATGATCAAGACCTTAACTGAGTTTTTCATATGTTGCATTCCAGATTGGGCTGCTGGACAGACATCGTATCTTGAGTTTGTTTGAAAACTACTGGGACATTGCCAAGGATGATATAAAGAAACAGTTGAGGAACCCTAGAAAATGTAAGCAAAAGATATGTTCCTTCAGGAAGCAAGCAAACTAACCATGATAGAACAGATCTCCGGTTTAAGGGGGGGACCAATAAACAGTGGTCTCAAAAAATATTATTTGCTAAAATGTCACATATTATTCTCAATCATTTATGAAAATTTGTCCATTCAAATAAAATGTTTATCAATAGAATGGCTTGTACTTCTCAGTATATATTTATCAAATAGAATGATGCAAAAGTGACATTATGCTGTGTGATAATGATGGTGATGCTGCTAATAATGAAAATGACATAATTAAACAAATTACCAGGGCACTGATAACTGTCTTATTTTTTTTTATTTTTTTTTTGCTATACTCAGTATTTACAATACTTAAAAATTCGTTATGTGGTAAATATAGTAAGAAGTCAAAAAATAATAATGTTCACCCTGTAAAATCTTGATCACTGTTCTTTTTATGTGCTGTAAGGTCAACTGGGGGATGGTTCTCTAACCCCTCTTACCTATTACATGGGTAATAAACAGGGATGCCCATATAGGGGCCTCAAAAAAAAATAAAATAAATAAATAAATAAATAAATAAAGCAAGCAGTGATGATATCATGCCATTACATGACAATGCTAACAACATGGTCAATATCTCTCGCCCAGGGCCTGTTGTCGAGGTGGATGAAGCAGACGACACCTTGAGTGATGACGAAGAACCAAAACAAGTAGAGATGCCATCTCTGCCCCCCACCTCCCAGGATGTACCCAAGTCCCCTACACAGGTGGACCAGGAACCCACCCAGGAGAGTATCCAGGAAGAGCAGGCTCCAGAAACTAAGCCGGAAACCAAAGAAGAGGAGCAGACACAAGCTAAAGAGGAGACACAGGCTGAGGCTACAGCAGAAAAAGCTGAACAGGAAAAGAAAGATGATTCTGATCAAAAGAAGGATGAAAGTAAAGCTGATAAACAAGAGATTGAGGATGAGAAACCAAAAGAAGGTAAGTTGTCAAATATTTTGAAGTGATAATTTTTGGGGAAATCTTGTTGATGTTGTTGTTGTTGTTTTTTACATGTGTGTTACATTGTTCTCTATTGTGAATAAAATATTCTACTGGGCATAGGTCAAAGCTCTAGATAAAGAATTGGTTAGTAAATATGCATTGTAATGTAAAAATAGTTAAATACACATTAAAATGCAACCAAGGACCTGTAAAAGTATTCTGAAAAAAAGAAATGTATACATATGTGAGATTACCTACATGATACTATAAATATTATACCGGTATATAATAATTTGTCTTTACTGGATTGATTATCTGGAGCTTTGAATTAGGAAAAAAAAAAAAAAGTTCCGTTTCTGGTCTCCAGATTGACCCTCTTTTTAAACAACTGACCCTAATGATTTTTTACCTTTCTGCCTTTGAAAAATCTTTACCTTTTTTTTACCTTTCTGCCTTTGAAAAATCTTTACCTTTTTTTTACCTTTCTGCCTTTGAAAAATCTTTACCTTTTTTTTACCTTTCTGCCTTTGAAAAATCTTTACCTTTTTTTTACCTTTCATTTCATTGTAAAAAAAAAAATCCCTACCTACCTACCTACCCTCATTTTTTTATTTTTTGCTGCAGACCAGAAACGGATCTTCTTTTTTTTTTACCTTATTGTACCTATGGCAGTGAAATATCTCTTCTGTTCTGTCAAATGTAAAATTATAAATATATCTCTTTATTTAAAATAAGTTTGCTGTAATTTCTGTTGCATGAAGTTGTTGGCAAACAAACCACAATTACCTGTTCTGTAAATCCTGTTACTTTTTCCTCTTGCATGTCATTATGTTTCTTGTAAAACAGTTCCTTAAAAAAAGATACACACAAAAATGTAAAATGAATACACTTTTTACAAATTTTTTTCTTCAATTAATTATTAAATTACCCTCCTTATTCAGAACTAAATTGTAAATTGCTAGTATATTGGGAAATTTCTATTTTTTCCAATGAATATAATATAAATATATACAAGAGCTGTCCCAGTATATCAACTCCATCAGGAAGAGTAGGAAAACTGTGCATATATTATCAAATATCTTTACATTTTTATTTGTTCCTTTTTCACAACAGTTCAGTTTAACTGTTTGAAGGTTGCACCATTCCAACCATTTGCTGTTTTTTGGCTTTTCGCTGTTAGTACAATTTTGGCACCCGTGAAATAAATATTTATGACCATGTGAAGTCAGGCAGTCTGAAGATGGTCACAACACAAGAAGACACGCATTCCACCAATGGGATTCAAAATCATATAGAATTTCCCAGTGGGCACACTGTTTTCTGTTAACAAGGGTCAGGTGGTAGTTTTGCAGGTTCTGAAATCTTGCCATTGTTTTGCTATCGATCCACTGCATGTTTCCCTTTTGTTGTGCACACGGCTTTGAATTATGCCTTTCTAGAGTCTAAACCCCCTGAGGAAACTCAGGAAAAAGCAGAGGAAAAACCTGACGAAGCTAAACCTGAATCAGTAGCAGAACAGAAA
>CM037793.1:43949016-43999016 GCA_021229015.1 Solen grandis
GGCAGAATTTGTTTAAACTTGGCAGGGATGTTCCATGGATGAATCTTCACAAAAGTTGCTAAAATAAACTTGATCCATGAGGAACTCTGGTTGCCATGGCAACGGAAAGAAAAAAGTGTGAAAACCTTTAAAAAAAAATCATCTCCTTCTAAACAATTGGCCAGATTTCAAAATATTTTGGTACAGATGTTCCATGGGTAACTCTCTACCAAGATTGCAAAAAATATTCCGATCGGGAAAAAACATGGCCGTCAGGGGCGGGGCTAATTTGCCTTATAGGTATATAGTGAAATCATTAAACGACATCTCCTCTGAAACCACTGGACAGAATTGGATTAAGTTGGCATGGATGATCATTTTGAGAAGCTTCACAAAAGTTGCTAAAATTATTCCTATCTGTAAAGAAAATGGCCGCCAGGGGCGGGGCTAATTTGCCTTACATGTGTATAGTGAAATCTCTAAATGACATATCCTCTGAAACCGCTGGACAGATTTTTATTTAATTTGGCAGGGATGATTCTTGGGTGAAGCTTCACAAAAGTTGTTAAAATGATTTCAATCCGTGAAAAAAAAACATGGCCACCAGTGGCGGGGCTAATTTTCCTTTTATGTATATATTGAAAACTTAAAATGATCTCTCCTCTGAAACTGCTGGACAAAATTTAATAAAACTTTGCAGGGATCATCTCCCTCAAAACTTCTGACAATGTTTTAATACAGATTGATGTTCTATGGGTAACCTTATACTCAGGTGAGCGACCCAGGGTCATCCTGGCCCTCTTGTATGATATATACACGTAGTATCTTAAAAAAATATTGATTTCCAATAAATAATAAACTAGATTTCGTTTGTTCTGAAACGATAGGGCTTTCTGCTCTGCAAACCATATCTGTGAAAAAAAAATGAAGAAAATCCATCCATAATTGATAGCTGTATAGCGCAAACTAAATCTGCGACGTCAGATGACACAGTATGTAAACGAGTCTACTTCCGGTTTTCGCAAGAAAGGTACAAATTAAAATATATAGGCTCCCAAGTGATCGGAAGTAGTAAGTGCTTGTGATCGCAAGACAGGGTATACATTGAATTGTAAAGGCTTGCAAGACATGGTACAGTAAAGGAATATTCTTTACTGAAACCAGTAATTATACAAGTTACATGTATTTATCTTAAACACTTTCGAATTGCCTCTTTGTAGACTGGTCTTAAAATAATAGCAGTAAATATTGTGCATCTATTGAGCTATATGTATGCTATTATCGGCACCGTGAAACCTTTTAGAATATGTACCTTAATAATGAGGTGACATATAAAAATCAATAAGACAATGTGTTAAAATGTTTTACACGTATCTTATTACATTTCAGTTTACATTTAAATAAATTCACATTAAATTTAGATCCACCACTAAAATCACCGAAAATACATGGCAATTAAATGCTCCTTAAGCTATGTTTGTTATGAACGTCACTGTCTCAATATAATTCATGCTGATATATTCTACAACAGTCTCAACGATTTAAAAGCAATCAGAGCAAATGAAATCTACGAACTGAACAGCCCTTATTGCTTTTGTCATGTTCTGGGGATCATACTGGGTAGCAGTGGTGAATCTGAAATCAGATACAAATGATTATGAATTGAAAAAATATAATTCTAATAATGGATAGTTGAATAATGGAGAGATAACTCAATGAAAACGGGATCTAGGTAGTTCTTTTACGTAAACGAATGCAGTTTGACAAGTGAAGAAATAATTTATTTGCAGAGATGCGAATACCTAATGTAGCTTCGTGATATTAATATTTTGCTGTAACGTTACTTTGCTAAATGAACAACAATTTGAATTTGGAAAGATGACTTGTGTATCAACAGGACTTCTCTTTTAACAATTAGAAGAAGTGCTGATAAATGATGACACGGGGTCAGATGTAATGAATTATCGGCACACTCTTTCAACACTAGTCATTTTGTATTTAAGCGTTTTTACGCCAAAGCTTTTATCTGTCAAATCGGTAAGTATACAGGTTGATAAAGTCGCAATTCTACAACAAATCAATATTTACATGAGTTAAAACAACACTTCTATATTACACTAACGAAACCAGTAAGGCTCGGTCAGAAAATATTGGAAGTGCTGTAATCAAATTTTCCCGCGACCAAAACAGGGGAAGTCTTCATGATATTGGCAAAATGTTCAATGTGTCAACACCAGTCTGACTAGTGCAAGCTAGTGACGTCACAGTCTCTATTTATAGATTGGGCAATGTTTATTACACGGAAAACATGTATTATTGAATATGTGCATTCAACTCGTTTTAGTTAAAAGTGCCATAACAGAATTAATGGTGCCTAGTCCTTTTACATGCAAGATAGGTATTAGAGTTAATTCTAGGCTGCGTTTTTGCGCCAAAGGCCCGCTTAATATTCATTTGGCCCTTTTAAGAAATATGTATGTGCCCCTGTGGCGCATCATTTTTGCTGTAGGCGCTTTCTAAGATACTGAGAGCACTAATGGTTGGTTTATTTACCATAACTATATGTATCCAGGAAGTTATTTCTATAAATTCTCTACACATTTAATAGATTTGTAAATCCGATCAGTTTGTGATATATTTAGGTACATTTTCATTGGTCGGCTGTCCACCTCACAACACACAAATGACAAATGCAAAATGTCAAAACACAAGCAGAAGCGTATAGCCAATTTCCATGCGTCCTTGAGACTGTAACTTCCCATGTATCATACATAGATCGTAATCTCAACCGAATTTGTTGATATAAATGAAATGATAAGCGCTGCTGTATAGCTTTTTTAGGCAGGACAGAGCATTGAATAAGAGGCCCATGATGGCTCTAAATCGCTCACCTGAGATAAATAGGTTGACCCAAGGAACATCTGTACCAATTTATTTTAAAATCTGGCCAGTAGTTTTAAAGAAGATGATTTTTAAAGTTTTCATATTTTTTTTTGTTGCCATGGTAACCAGAGTTCTGTATGGATCAAGTTTATTTTAGCAACTTTTGTGAAGGTTGACCCAAGGATCATTCCTGCCAAGTTTAATCAAATTCTGTCCAGTGGTTTCAGAGGAAATGTTGATTAAAGTTTTCCCTATATACATATAAGGCAAATAAGCCCTGTCCCTGGCGGCCATGTTTTTTTAAGGGTCGGAATAATTTTAGCAACTTTGGTAGAGGTTGACCCAAGGAACATCTGTACCAATTTATTTTAAAATCTGGCCAGTAGTTTTGAAGAAGATGATTTTTAAAGTTTTCGTTTTTTTCTTCTTTTTGTTGCCATGGCAACCAGAGTTCTACATGGATCAACTTTATTTTAGCAACTTTTGTGAAGGTTGACCCAAGGGTCTTCCCTGCCAAGTTTAATCAAATTCTGTCCAGTGGTTTCAGAGGAGATGTTGTTTAAAGGTTTCTCTATATACATATAAGGCAAATAAGCCCTGCCCCTGGCGGCCATGTTTTTTTAAGGGTCGGAATAATTTTAGCAACTTTGGTAGAGGTTGACCCAAGGAACATCTGTACCAATTTATTTTAAAATCTGGCCAGTAGTTTTGAAGAAAATGATTTTTAAAGTTTTCATTTTTTTTCTTTTTATTGCCATGGCAACCAGAGTTCTACATGGATTAAGATTATTTTAGCAACTTTTGTGAAGGTTGACCCAAGGAACATCTGTACCAATTTATTTTAAAATCTGGCCAGTAGTTTTGAAGAAGATGATTTTTAAAGTTTTCATTTTTTTTCTTTTTGTTGCCATGGCAACCAGAGTTCTACATGACTTTTGTGAAGGTTGACCCAAGGATCATCCCTGCCAAGTTTAATTAAATTCTGTCCAGTGGTTTCAGAGGAGATGTTGTTTAAAGGTTTCTCTATATACATATAAGGCAAATAAGCCCCGCCCTTGGCGGCCATGTTTTTTTACAGATCGGAATAATTTTAGCAACTTTGGCCAGTAGTTTTGAAGGAGATGATTTTTAAAGTTTTCAAATTATTTTTCTTTTAGTAGCCATGGTTACCAGAGTTCTTCATGGATCAATTTTATTTTAACAACTTTTGTAGAGCCTCACCCAAAGAACATTCCTGCCAAGTTTCATTAAATTCTGTCCAGCGGTTTCAGAGGAGATGTCGTTTAAAGCAAATTGTTGACGACGGACGACGCACGACGACAGACGATGACAAAAGCTCACCTTGAGCATTTTGTGCTCAGGTGAGCTAAAAATGCCATAAGCAATAGTATGACCCAATACAAATACAGGTGGCCCCTTTTCAGAGATGGCATGGGCCACTGGCCCCTTCTGTGGCAATCCTAGAATGAACTCTGATTTCTTTAGTTTATGAAGGACTTTGTCTTCGTAAAACTTGGCATTTACATATTTACCCTATGATATGGCAATTTGAATAGCAGGACCTTTATTTGTAAAGACAAGAGTGCCACAGAAGCCCTGGATCGCTCACCAGAGTATAGGGTTACCCAAAGAACATCTGTCCTAAAAGTAATTGAAATCTGGCCAGTAGTTTTGAAGGAGATGATTTTTAAAGTTTTCATATTTTTATCTTTCAATTGCTACGGCAACCAGAATTCAACATGGATCAAGTTTCTTTTGGCAACTTTGTTAAGGTTCACCCAAGGATCATCCCTGTCAAGTTTAACCAAATTCTGTCAAGCTGTTTCAGAGATGTCGTTTGAAGTTTTCACTATAAACCTTTAAGGTAAATTAGCCCCGACCATGGCAGTCATTTTATTTATGGTTCGGAATAATTTTAGCAATATTGGTAGAGGGTTACCCAAGGAACATTTTATTACTAAAAAATCTTGAAATCTGGCCAGTAGTTTTGAAGATGTTTTTAAAGTTTTCATTTTTTTTCTTTCTGTTGCCATGACAACCAGAGTTCTACATGGATCAAGTTTATATTAACAAATTTTGTGAAGGTTCACTCAAGGATCATCCCTGCCAAGTTTAATCAAACCCTGTCCAGTGGTTTCAGAAATGTTGTTTAAAGCAAATTGATGCACATCGCACGACACATGACGCTGAACACAAGATGACCACAAAAGCTCACTTTGAGCACACAGTGCTCAGTTGAGCTAAACTTACATACATTTCCTTTTTGTTTGACGCTCATGGTGTGTTTTGCTTTGCAAGGTCTTTGGCTTCCTTTGGATGCCCATATATTGTTCTGTATCTTTTGCTTGGGCTCATAAAAGTGAAACCACGTCTCATTGCCAGTGATGATATTTGCGAAAGATCGACTGTTGTATTTAGGGAAATGTTTCAACAATTGTTTGGCAATTCTTACCCCAGCAAGTTTTTGATCCTCTGTAAGGAGATGGGGTATCCATCTTGCACTTTCCATCTCAATTCTAAATCATGTCTTAGAATTGTATGAGCAGCTCCTACTGAGATGTCAACGCACTATATAAGCTATATGCCTAGTTGCAAATTTTGCATTAGTAGTAATCAAATCCTTTACTTTTTCAACTATCTTAGGCGAAGTTGCAGTTTTCAGACATGGTGCATGAGGCGCACCTTTTACTGAATCTACACCATATTTAAATTTCTTATACCACTGTGTGACAGATGAAAAAGACAGTTCATTGTTCCCATAAACACTTATTATTTTGTTAAATATGTCTTTCGCCTGTATACCAAAAACACAGCGGTTCTTGATATAGGACCAAATTTGTTCAGTGAAAATAAACTATTTCCCAACCATTTTAGCTTTAGTGTACACAAGTATACCGTGTTAATATAGCTATTGTCAATGATAGACTGAACAGATTTAAGAATGTGTGGTATTAATGGAGAGCTTACACAACCCTCTGTGCGATACATGTGCCTATTTCATGCAAATCATTTTTAAAGCGAGATATTGGCCTAGTAGCATTCATATTGGAACACCCCATGTATAAACATGTATTTGATTTCTTTAAGTTTACATCTATTTTAAAAAATTCCCAGATTGGCAGTAACTCGAAAGGTTTCACATAAAAACAACACCATATTTGAAGATGAAAACAATCATGACATCTTTTGACACAGAAAGTCAATGGATAAAAGTCAAGACTAACTCTCTGACCATACTTTGTAATAAACATGAGTTTCAGATGTCAAGAACCTGGGTTAACCATGCATAGATATAAGTCAAACATGAGATATAAGTTCAGCACTAACTTTGCCAGTGATTTTTATGGCCCTGTCACACCATCTTACTATAACCAAACTTTGAACTCCTAAGGTTAAAGGGACTAGGACACACAAAAACACTGTATGGCTTTTATCACTAAATGCATGTGAAAGATTAAAGATGGCTCATTTCAACAGTACATGTGAATGGCTTTTCTACAATATGTATTTCTATGTGCAAGGTAAAGGCTGAATTATGAAAACATTCCAAATCACAAAAAGTACACTTATTCTCTGTGTATTTGCATGTGTTTAACTAAGACTGACTTCTCACTACATGCATATTCACACACAATACACATGTAGGGCTTTTCTCCTGTGTGTATCCGCATATGTTTCCAAATTTGTTTTCTGGCTACATGCATAATCACAAAAAGTACACTTGTAAGGCTTTTCTCCTGTATGAATTCTCATGTGTTTCACTAAAACTGAACTGTCACTAAATGCCGATTCACACATAGTACACTTGTACGGCTTTTCTCCTGTATGTTTTCTCATGTGACGGGTCAGGTGTGCTTTCCGATTAGATATATAATTGCACATGGTACACTCATATTGCTTATCTCTAGTATGTTTTTGTATGTGCTGGTTCAAGTCTGACTTACTGATACATGCATACTTGTATGACTTTTCCCCAGTATGTATTTTCATGTGTAAATCCAAGATTAACTTATCATTACAAACAAAATCACACACAGTACACTTGTGGGACTTTTCTCCTGTGTGTATTAGCATGTGTTTATCCAAATTTGACTTCTGGCTACATGTATGATCACATAAAGTACACTTGTAAGGTTTTTCTCCGGTATGAATTCTCATGTGCAAAATCAAGGCTGACTTATCATTAGATGCATAATTACACACAATACACTTGTGGGGCTTTTCTCCAGTGTGTATTATCATGTGTTTATCCAAATTTGTTTTCTGGCTACATGTATAATCACAAACAGTACACTTATATGGCTTTTCTCCTGTATGGATTCGCATGTGTTTCACTAAAACTGTTTTGTCACTAAATGCAGATTCACACATAGTACACTTGTATGGCTTTTCTCCTGTATGTTTTCGCATATGACGGGTCAGGTGTGATTTTTGTTTAGATACAAATTTGCACATGGTACACTCATATGGCTTATCTCCTTTATGTTTTTGTATGTGCTGTTTCAAGTCTGACTTATTGATACATGCATATTCACACAAAGTACACTTGTATGGTTTTTCTCCTGTATGTATGCCTATGTGGGAGATCAAAGCTGACTTAACAGTACATGTATAATTACACTCAGTACACTTGTATGGCTTTTCTCCTGTATGTGACCCCATGAGCAAAGCCATGGCTGATTTCCCCTGTATGCACTCACATGTGCTGGGTCAATTTTAACTTCAACTATGGGGCTTTTCTCCTGTATGTACTTGTCTGGCTGGCTAATAGCAACATGCACACTTTACAGTTGTGGGACTTTTCTCATGTGCAATTATCTGATTGAGGCTGACCGTAACAATCCTGTTTTGCATCCAAATGCTGACTTTATTTGAAATGCCACTTTGCCACTTATTTTCCTCATGTTTGACCCAATTATGCACTGACATGCAGAACACATGTACGGCTGCCTCTTGTAGGGATTATTATGTGATCATGTCTAATACCAGTTCAGGATATCCAGAGTATCTTGGTGTCCTAAGAAGAGTCAATATTCAAGAAGAGTCAATATTCAGTTTCATATGTCCGATGTGATGAATACTGAAATAGAAAATATATTATTAAAATAACAAGCAGGATATCCTTTCAGATACAATGTACTTTCATGTAATTCATAAACAAGTGTGTCCCCTTTAATTTTGTTAACTTGATTGCAATAGTTTTTATAAATTCTCATACACAGTATGAACATTTTTTTCTCTTTACAATTTAGGGACACCATAACATTCTCCAATTTTTCAAAACATCACTTGGAATCATACCTTGAAATTAACCTTACCTATATCTCTCACAATAGTTACATAACAACGGGTAAGAGCCAAACTAGACTAAATGCATATATTTGAATTAGCCTTAGCCTAGTTTCACTCACTCCTCAATAAGCTTATTAATCACTTGATTTTTACTGCTTACAGCAACTGGATTCAAATTCAAGGTACAAAGAATTCTTATGTAAGTCATCTGGAGGCCTCATTTTTCAAGAGATCAAAATTGCTGAAGCTATTCTGGTATTGGACCATGAGGTTACTGATAATGCAAAACAAGAACTAGAAATGTGCCATAGGACATGGATGCCCCAGCCATTTTGCTTATCAGTATTTGTAAGTGAATATGATGAGAAATTGGAAAGAAGATGATTATAAGATCAAATCAGCACTGTCACCCTGACCTCAACCAAATAATGTGACCTTGACCTATAAGCTAAAGACCTTGGCTGTGTTAAGGCGACTTGTGTCACCCGCAGTCCAGCAGTTGTTAAAGAAAGGGTAAACATCAAACCATCAAAATCTATAGAATTATTTCTGGTTCTAGACTTGACTATGACTTAACTATTTGATTTTACCATCACTTCGACAGTTTTTCAGTCATAAAGCGAAGTCCAGCTAATTACAGGTGGAGGAAGACCCTAAATGCTCTTCCACTGTTGAGATGACAGCACCGTTTGCAATCTATGGTAGACCAGACTTGTTAAAGGACTGCCCGTTTGAATAACGCTTTGTGTCACTTGTATACCAGGGAACGACAGACCAACGTCTATCTTGTTGTTGTCTGTATAATTTTCAAGGTCTCTTTGGATAAAAGTTTTGTTAAATGATTTACACAATCTGATGATAATCTGCTGTTTCTCTGCATCAAACAACATCATCATTCTACATGTGCGCTACAAAACGAGCGTTATTATTGTAAGTAGTAAGCAAATGCGTTAAGAATTTCAGGAAGTGAAGTCAACTTATAGAGTAAGCAGACATACTAGTAAGTAGTAATGTTGACGGCACTATATTTCGTACCATCATTAATTGATTTTTAGTTGTGTGTGACGTCAGTCACACTAACTATAGTACTATGTTTTCAACCCAGGTTCTCCTAGATTTAAAATGAATAACCTCTCAATAGTGTAAATATGATCAAACGATTGTATACATCTCTACGACATAAGTATACTAGAATTTAGCAGAAATGCTGAAAATTCAATGCTATGCCAAAAATAAATACTTACAGGCTACAAAAATCGCCTATGACATGAAAACATTATAGAACTTATTTTTCTCCTGTATGTTTTCGTATATGTTACTGCAATCGAATGATGTAACTGTTTTTATCACGTGATCACTTTACCAAGCGCACAAATATAGTTTGTTTCGATGCAAAGGTGGCTCGCAAATAAATATGATAGTAAATGTGCAGCGTTCGGTCATTTTAGGCTGTTACAATAACCTATGAAGTCCAAAACAAATCATTGTAACATACTTATAATCACATCAATCTATTGACCTCAGATATCTCCAAGCGTTCTTTCTTACACTAAAAAATGACCAAAACCTGTATATCTACTATCTGAAATGAGTTTGGAGCCTCTGACATGTGAAGAAAATTTGCAGAATTACTTCAATCTATAAATAGTCTGTTGTAGATAAGGTACTGCATGAATATAAATCAAAACTCTGATAGCGCTGAGAGAACAGGAATACCTTCTTTTGTTTATCAAAGTGAATTTAATTATTGGTGATCGACTTGCAGCTCTTCAAACACTTTTTCATTTGAGACACACACAACTTCAGTGCCTCCAGCGTTTTGATTATTACAGTAACGAAAACATTTTTCATTCTGTTATGAGCTGCACCGCAAAAGTCGGATAGACGGGCAAAAACTGAGTCTATACTACTTGCTGTTCACGGTATTTTAATGAATTTGTCCTGAGATGTGTTAATCATGAATATAAAAAAATTTGAACAAAACGTGGTTATTATGGCAGTATTTTTCTTAACAAAATGTTTGTCCACAAACTTTTTGGACACACCTCGTATGTTCTGGACAAGAAAAAAAATAATGGGAGATAATTAAAAATGAGACCAGGTAGAGTTACAGTTCTTGGACCCCGCACTTCTCCTAGTCACCATCTGTCTAAATTTTAAGTTTCAAGTCAATACCTTGTATGATTTTCGAGTTATGATCCGGACGAGAAAAAAAGAACAACAAGTAAACAAAGAGAAATGATTCAACAAGAGGGCCAAGATGGCCCCGTGTCACTCACCTGAGTAAGGTTGCTGTGTTAGGCATGATTATAAAAAAATGTGGTATCTCAAGTGTTTGCAATGTTTTTCTATTATTTGACTAAGTGACCTAGATTTTGACCCAACCCAAATTTGCACTCATCTGGGATTTCATGAAGACGACATTCTTATCAAGTCTTATGAAGACTATGACAAAAATGTAACCTCTACAGTGTTCACAAGTTTGTTTTTTTTTTCTATGATTTGACCTGGTAACCTACTTTTTGACCCCATGAGATGCAGTTTTGAACTCATCCAAAATTTCAAGTAGACAAACATTCAACCAAATTCCATGAAGATTGAGCAAAAAATGTGACATCTACAGTGTTCATAAGCTTTTTCTAAAATTTACCCTGGTGATGTGCACAAGCTTTTAACTCATACATGATTTTATGTAAACAAACATTCTGACAATCTGACTACACAAACATTCTGACCAAGTCACATGGAGGTAGGGCCAAAAATGTGACCTCTAGAGTGTTTACAAGGTTTTTCTGAAATTTACCCTGGTGATGTGCACAAGCTTTTAACTCATACATGATTTTATGTAAACAAACATTCTGACAATCTGACTACACAAACATTCTGACCAAGTCACATGGAGGTAGGGCCAAAAATGTGACCTCTAGAGTGTTTACAAGGTTTTTCTGAAATTTACCCTGGTGACCTTTTTTACCCCACATGCCCCAGATTTTAACTCATACAAAATTTTACATAAACAAACATTCTGACCAAATCACATGGAGGTAAGGCCAAAAATGTGACCTCTAGAGTGTTCACAAGGTTTTCCTAAAATTTACCCTGGTGACCTACTTTTTGACCCCATGTGCCCCAGTTTTTATCTCATATGAGATTTTATGTAAAAACATACATTCTGACCAAATCACATGGAGGTAGGGCCAAAAATGTGACCTCTAGAGTGTTTAAAAGGGTTTTTTTTGAAAATTTGCCCTGTAAAACTACCTATTGACCCAAAGTGACCTATTTTTGAACTCATGCAAGATTTCATGTTAACTTACTTTATGACAAAATTCCATTTAATTTAGCCGAAAATGTGGCCACTACATTGTTCATAACCTCTTTCTAAGATTTTACCTGGTGACCTACTTTTTGACTCCACATGATCCAATTCAAACTCATTCAAGATATCATGAAGACAAACATCCTGACCAATTTAAGGGTTTTTCTAATTTTTTGGACTTTAACTGTGACCTCTAATGTGTTCACAATGTTTATCTAAAATTTTCTTAGATTTGACCTGTTGACCTAGATTTTGTCCCTACATGACCTAGTTTCAAACTCATCTGAGATATATTGTAGACAAACATCCTGACCAATTTCAGGAAGACTGGGCCAAAACTGTTGTCTCTAGAGTACAAGCAATTGTTGATAACACACGACGAATGATGGACAAAAATCTGTCACAAAAGCTCATCCTGAGCACAAGTGCTCAGGTGAGCTAATAATGGGAAAAGGTAGAGTTACAGTTCTTTGACACTGCACTTGTTCCGGAAAAGAAAAAAAAGAATTAAACAGAGGGAGATAATTCAAAAATGGAACTAAGCTGAGTTACAATTCTTGGACATTGCACTTCTCCTAGTCACCATCTGTCTATATCTAAAGTTTCAAGTCAATACCTTGTATGATTTTCGAGTAATGTTCTGGAAAAAAGGCAGAGTTACAGTTCTTGGCATTTATCTGTATTTTAAGTTTCAAGTCAATACCTTGTATAATTAGTAACGTTGTCAAGATGAGCTATTGTGATCACCCTGTGTCTGTTGTCGTTTGTCGTCTGTCATACGTGCATCCCAATCAAAGGTACCCGGTATATTGCTGCCCATTAAAAAAAAAATTCAGTGACCTTATTTATAATAATAATATTATTATTTATATATGGTCATTAATTTTTTTTTTAATGGGCAGCAACATACCAAGTACCTTTGACCTCAACAGCCCTTGTCAAGATGAATATGCACACCAAATAATTATAACAGCTGTATGTCAAACAGTAAAGAAGTTATGGCCAACAATAAGGTTATTTGTTAAACATTTCAAAAAATAGGTCAAAGGTCAATAGTCCAAAAGTGTAACATTGATGGAAAGGTCTTGCCACAAGTAATTCACATGTGAAATATCAGTGCCCTGTTGGTCATGGTTCTGAAATGACAGGCATTTTAAAGTTTTCAAAAGATACAGTAAAAAATTGGTGAAATATTTGATTATGTCTGGATAGGCCTTGTCAAGATGAATAATCAATATGCATACCAAAAATGAAAGTTGTACACGGAATAGGAGAGAAGTTATGGCCAACCTTAAGATTTTGGACGATGACAATGACAATAATGATGACGACGCGGACACTGGAGTTACGACAATACCGTAACTCATATTTTTTCTTCAAAAACAGACAAACTAAAGATGATAACTGTGAACAAAATGTCTGATTTCATGACTAAGACTAATGTTCCCTATTTTAACCATTGACCCCAGACTAAGACCTTGACCTTTGAGATACAGATCTGGCTCTTTCACACAACACACCAACTTCTCTAAAAGAACATTCCTGCAGAGTTATTTCAAAAACTATCTATTGATGATGGAATTAGAGCCCGGACATGGAACAAAATGTTCCCCAATTTGACATTTGACGCCAAACTGTGACCTTGACCTTAAAATATAGATGGACAGGCTGACAGTGTGATTCAGGTCCATTGGGGGGGGGGGGGTGAGGGGGCCTTGACCCCCCCCCAGCTGCCCTGGTCATACATTTTTCTAGGCTATAAAATCCTTTGATTACATCACAGTAGTGTTGTGTAGAGGAAATCCCCATCGTGGGCCCCCATACTGGACCATCCACATAACCACCTGACCAGCCAGATTCCTATTGTCTTATGGCCCCCTGCTGTGTAGGTAATCCGAATCGGCAGTCGCCCATGACTGTGTGAAAAGCATGTGTTTAGGGTACTGTGTAAGCAAATTCAATGACACGTTCACTGATTGAGGGACATTTACATATCGTTTGCCGAGCGATCTTACAATTGGGAAAAATAGGCGATTACCGAATTGCTGTGTTTCTAAAGTCCTAAATGTCATCAGCTTTACTATTCTTACATAACTTTTTATTTTGTATTATTTTTTATGAAACTAACTACTCTAAATATTTTTCCTGAAAGGAATAAATCCAAACAGTAGGCCAATACATCATTATGTTCACTTCTTTAATATTTACGAATATAATAATCTACATGTATGTGTATTCATGATCTCTTAATACAGACACCCTGGTGTATTTTAAATTTATAAAAATATGAATAAGTAATGAAAAAATAACACTGAAATTTTTCCTTATATGTTCTCAAAGTTTTATCGGGAAAAATAAGCCGGGAAAATATACGCATAGATTCCCGGAAGCTCCTGGGAAGAATTTACGGAGCTTCCGCGAAATTTTTTTCTGCTCCGAGGAACCCTCTAGGCTTCGGTGATGTCTCGAAGGTTCGGCGACCTTTCTGTGACACATTCCAGATCTTGTGATAAAATCTCAGAATATTCGCAAAAGATTCGGCAAGCGCACTCTAAAATTTGTTGCCTTTTTGATCACCCTTAGACTGAGATGGTTAAAAAAGCCATGTGACATTGCTGGGGGCATCCTCATAAACCCCCAAAAGTCTACCCTTGATTTTGTCTCTTAATTTCATCACCAAATTCTCACAATCTTCCCCGAGCCACCTAGGGTGGTTCGATACAATGATACATCCCCTTATCTACGGGGATATTCCCATGATGATGTTTCAAATTCGGTGAAGCCCCGAATTCGGTGGGGCACCTTCCCCAATCATCAGAGAAATTGCCGGGCATCGGGAGCCATCCCCGATAATATAAGGCCATTGTACTGTAGCCGAAACATCAGTGATCGTTTCAACGGACCAGTCCCGAAGCTTCTCGTGGGACTGCTCCATCTTTTTTTTGGCTCAAACATCTGATGCCATCGGGAGAAATTCCACAACGCTCCAATGGGACCTAGGCATTAGATCCAAGTTTTCAAATTTTTTTTAAGAAAATAATCATTTTTATTCCCAGATACCTTCAACATTTTTTGTGGGGGGAGCATGCCCCCAGACCCCCCTAGCACCCTAAAAATTCTGGATCCGGGTCTGTGATTACTATGTACCTTAAGTAACCAACACCACTTTTCTGTAGTTGATATAAAATTAATGAATACCATTTTGTTATTTGTTGTTCATCTTACAATAATTTATGACTTACATATTTACCTAAGTATTTTTTTTTACATAAAACAAGTACATGTATGTTCAAATTCATTAAACTGATTTATACTAATAAGGTAAAACTGTTGTACAAACTTTTTACTTGTGTAAAGAATTGTTGACAAACCATTCACATTTACAATAAACTAAAATTATATATGTTTAAGTTATTTTCAGTAAAATTATGTTCTGTTCTATATTTTTTTTTTTTTTTTTTTTGTGTTCCATCATTGAATATTTTACTCTCAACTGAACGCTGGTAGTAAATACCAACACATTCCATACGCATGAATATCAGCAATAATTATTACACTTAAATACAATTCAACAGAAAAAAGCCGTTCATTAAGTCATAATTAAGTCACACATACGTGTGTAAGATCAGTGACATCAATGGGAGGTATGATGAAAATTATAGCTATTATTTATAATGATCAATATTCAACACACTTTATCACAATAACAGCTTATTTATTATGTGACTGATTTTCGCCTTGGTTTGATATTACTGACTGTATATAATACCCATTAATTATATTTGCATATGATTAAGGCAATAAATGTATCAGATGTGATATGGGAGGTTACAAATTGGCCAGAAAATGGTTACAAAATGACAAAAAAAAAGAAGAAAAAAAGAAAAACAGGTGAATTACGAAATGGTTAGGTTAAGAATTGACTGGCATTCCTCCTCATTTCCTAGCATTTCCCTACATGATCACAAGTTCCAGATGGGTGACATGAGCTCCCCCCCTCCCACACTCTACAACCCTGAAAACTATGGGGGAAAAAAACAAAAACAAAAAAAACACCATGAAATCAATATGAATCCAATGTGTTTTACAGTATTTCACTCATATGCTATCAAACAATTTTTACAGTTTTTTTTCACTCATATACAATCATTTTTTTTCAATGTTTCACTCATATATATTGTTTGATAACATACGAGTGAAATACTGTTATACTATAAAACCGCATCTTGCACATGTCGACATGAAATTTACCCAACATTACTTGTACCATTGTTTACCTATCATAGAGATTGGCCTGCATAGGACCAAAAGGAGATAAAAATCAACATGAGCTAGATTGCATCCTCAAAGAATACAGTACTAACAGCAATTGTCACAGGGTGAGAAAAATATACAAGGCATACCAACTGTCCAAAACAATAGAAGCTGAAAAAACAGGACTGCATTGCGCAAGGATTCATTAATTTACAACCAAAGGGAGATAGTTTGTTGAAACCAAAGGGAGACAACACCCATATGTTAAATTCCACCAAATTAATCTGCGCTTTGTGTAAATATTAATATATAGATCTATATAAGCTGTGATTATAACATTAATATTTTTTACAATTAACATATGTTGATGTATTAGAGACAATATACATTTGTCTAAACATTTGGTTGTGCTCTGAATAAGTGTCACTTTTTTTTATTCTTAAATAAACACCAATTATCGCCTTGTGGTAAAAATAATCTGTTTTATGTGCATAAGATCAAAAAATTTTCATCACGTGACATTTGTGACGGCAGAAAACAATTGAGAATCGATACGAATGTAGACAATGTCGATACGGATGTTTTTAACGGCTAAAAACATTTGGCATGCAAGGGAGATCACCGTGTGGAGTTTGAGAACCGCAAAGACTCGCAGATTAAACATGTCCCTCAGCCAAAATGGCAACCACAGTAACGCTACTCGTTATTTAGGTAATTGAAAAGCAATTTTAGCCGATTTATTTTAAGTTATTTCCCTATATGCCTCAAGTTTTCTTTTGCAGACCTTTAAAGCTTCTCTTTGGTTCCGGATGGCTTGTCCTTCGGGGGTAAAATACTCCATTTTGAAGTGCTCTTTTCGTTTTCGCTCATGTCGCACGCAATACATCTAGTTATCCTAGAGTATCCAGTTCTCGACAGCATAAGAAGTTATTGCAAGAAAAATGAACAAAACGATCTCTCACTTTTATATTAAATATATCATCAAATGCATCAATATCTTTCCTTCAAATGTAATAAATTTTCAATGGTAATTAAAAACAAACAAAAAATAACTCTAAAAATCCAACAACAGTCAAATTTTATTTTTCCAAAATGGCGTCTTGAGTTCTCGACAATGAACTGAAAATGGTCTGTCATGAGTATGGTGCACATATAGAGACAGAATCTATAAACCAAAGTTGCATTGAAGTTCTGTGTTCTTAATCACAGTACAGATTGGTTTGTTAAATATAAGATGTTCCAAATGAGAACAAGAAACACTATCACTCTGAAAGTGTTCATGTTATTATGGGGTGCCCTCTGAGTTTTGTAAGCGGGGGTACAATAGCAATATTCCTTAACTTTTTGTCTTTCAACCAGAGAGTCCCTACAATTTTGGAGGTATATGGCAAATTTTGGGTGTAAAAACCCAATACAAAGGTTAAATGGGCTTGCTGTATTACTATTATCAAGTATAAAGTTTACTTAATCACTACTGAGATCCGCTCCGTTTTTTTTTTTTAAATTGGGCTCCGCTGAGGCCAATACAAAAAAATAACTGGAGCCGATCTCAGTAGTGATTAAAAGTTTACTATCATATTAATAACAGCTATGGCTCTAAATGACTTCTGTACATAGTATTGTTGAGAAGTGTATTCATTGTCAAACCTACACTATTTTAAGAACAGATTTTGGTTTACATAAATCAGTGATCATATGCTTGCTGAATATTATCAGTAGATTTAACAAGTGGTTTAAAAAATCATAAAAAGAAGCGTTAGTGAAAATGGTAGAAAATGGACTTCTTTCAAACATTTTCAATAAAAAGGTTTAAAACAAGGATCAATCAATTTTGTTTACTGTCGATGGTTTCTCTGTAAAATTACATCACACTTGACGTCAAATATTGCACTAGTGTAAATAGCCTGAGATTACCAATATGGCGAGAACTCAATACTTGATAATACTGATAAGACTCTTTATGGCAGCCAAGATTACCGACATTATGCATGCATGTCAATAATAATAGGCATGTGCCGTTAGCTAATATATATTGACACCTATGGCAGGTGGAACAATCCTGGGCTACTCTATGTTTAATACGATACCGGGTTTTAAATCATTATGGTGCTTTTATTTTTCAGTGTATGTTACTGAAATTTATGTCAAATTGATCAGTTTTGATTAATCATTTTAAATATGAAAATGATATTTTGATAAATTCATAGGTAATAACTTTATAACCAAACCCATACTTTTTTTCTCTACTGTGCATTTATTTTTTTGTGCAACCATACATATTAAAAATATTTCATCTAAAAATATGAATTTCAAGAGCTTTCTTATAGTGTATACATTTTGGTTTTTGGAGCAGAAATAATGAAATAATAAGAAAATGAAAATTCTGCTTCTGTGTCATTCATATAAAAATCCCCTGAATTTACCTTTAAAGATGGCTGCCAAGAGTAGGGAAATTCACTGATATGGGAACTATGAATTTGACAGAGGAAGAAAGCTTGTATATTGACAGAACTCAACATTAACTTTTGAACGAAGTTGTGCCTAGAAACACTGGTTGGGGGGCGGGGGTTGGATGAACAAGCTAAGAGGGAATTGATGTAGGTATTTTATTGTATTTTACTCTTATTAAATGGGATGAATGAGCTAAGAGGGAATTAATGTTGGTGTTTTATTGTATTTTACTCTTATTTAATGATGTTTTGTTGAATAATTAGAACAATTATATAACATGTTGGAGCATTTTTATTAAGTATATAACATTAAAAAATGACACTGCAACAGTGAGGCCATGCACACAATATAGTATGTAAACTGTCATAATCATGGAGGGGGAAAATTAAAAAAAATGGGGGGAAAAATATATATTCCAAGCAGGGGGGAATGCCTCCTATATTCTCCGAATATTTTGACCATAAAAAACACTGCTACGGATCAGGATCATGTTTATATATGATCATTAAAACAAATATGCTTTAGATGAAGAAACTGAAACAGTAATGGGTTTTTTCCTGGACCATAAATATGTTAATACCATACTGAAATACACCATTTGATCAGCTTATGTGCATGTTTTAATATACAGTAGAACCCCTTTAAACCGGACAAGGTTGGGAACAACATGAATTTCCGGTGTAGAAGGTATTCCAGTTCAGAGGGGGTTTTAACTTTTTCGCGACAAAACATCATGTCTACATGAAGTAAATGTAATATGTGTGCCTAAGAAATGATAGGTTCGGTCAGGATTTATATTAAAAGTCTTTTTACCGGTAGTCGCCTACTGGTGTTTACACCGGAAGGGACTATAGGTTTGCCCTCCGTCTGTCTGTCCAGACTCTTTCTGTCTGTCTGTCCCTCTGTCTGCCCATCCGGATGTTAGGAAATCAGGATCCCATGTTAACTTAAAAACCATTTAAGATAATATTTTGAAACTTGGTATATCTATATGTATAGATGGCAGTATGGAGATCTGCATGCCACTTTTTTTTTTTTCTCTCGGACCAAAATTCTGGTTGCTGTGATAATGGAAAAATTATGCATTCACCGGTAGGGGACTCGTGTGTTGCGTGCAACACAAGTTACTTGTTTTTCTCAGTTTTCCTTTTCTCAGAAAACCTTCCGAGCTTCAATGTGAATTTTATTTTGCTAACACGTAAAGCACATAGCTAATAATGTTTTCGCGAACGTTAGGAAACACTGACTGTTCTTCGGACAAAAGAATCATTAGGGTCTTTGTGTAGTGCACAAATCTCCTTTGCGCTATATCCAATTAAAATTTGTGAAGAAATAAATTACTTACAGCAGTTTTCTTGTTAGAATTGAGGCAAAATAGGCTTTTTGCGTTAGCTTAAAATGTCATCATATACCACATAGTATGGCCACACTGGGTATAAAGAGTTTATGATCATATGAAATAAAGAAGGGTGAAAAATGGGACCAAAACTTTTTTCTGGCATAGAGGAAAATCCAGTATATGGAGATCCTCCTTAGCAAAGTTAACATTCTTCATAGCCATTGTGATAACTTATACGATATCTTTATCTTTACCAAAGAGTTTTCACGGCAGATTTTCATGCTGGTTCTCATCTTGACTGCCCTGGCAGCATCTACATGCATTGAAAATAAAAGCAAAAACATTTTAAAAATCACTTATCTGCAGTCAATGTTTCAATCATTTAAAGAAAGTTTAAAACCTCAATTTTTCTCTATATATAGTTTTTACATTCCTATTTTTCCATAGCAGCTTATACCGTGCTTCACTACGTTTTTTTTTTTTCAACACACTGCAGCCTGCTACAAATGAATTGAATTTTGTGTCTTTACACATATGTCACAAACATGTCCTTACAAATTGGTTCATAACCTAACTGTAGATGATCAATTTTCCAAACCTCTTTGAATTTTCTAACAGGAGAACTTTTGAAATTTTAGAAGATGGAGTGGAGCACTCATCTAAATGTGGTAGCAACTGATACATTTATTAATTTTAAGGGACATTTTATACAAAATCATCAATACAGCAGTTAATTTTTTTTCCAAACTCATTGTTAAAATTACATGGTATCATATTCATTTAGAGATAATCACAAAATGTTTACAATAATTAGTTAACTTTCATAATTCACCAGAAGATTAACAACTTTCACATGTTACAAACAAGCCTATAGGTCATCTTGTCTAAATCAGACTGCTTTTTTATAGCTATACGGCTGAAGGGTCGTATTATGCTATACCCTCAGTCGTCTTTCCGTCTGTCTGTCTGTCTGTCCATCTGTCCGTCCGTCCATCTGTCGGCAAGCAGAACCTCGTGAATGCCACTCCTCCTGCACTACTGGCAAGGTAACTATACCAGTACCATTCTTTACGACTTTGGTATGTTGCAGTTGTGGATTGCAGCCACATCCTCCAGATCCTGAGGTGGATGCTCTAACCACTCAGCCACTCGGGATGGTAGTAATATTGTTAATAATTTGAGGGATCAACAGCACACTTCAAATATACAAGCTGCCAGATGGTTTCATAATAAATTTATTAGTTGATCACTTATGCATTTGTCTTCTTATATGTTACTCAAAGACAATGAGTTCTCACAGAGGTTTAAATAAAGTCTGTAGAGAGTGTGAAAGTGTAAACAGACATTATGAATAATACTATCCTAGTATTCTGCATCTATTCATAATTAGGAAACTTGAGAATATGCCTTGATTGGATAAAATGACACAAATCGGACTCTGCCTTTTTATTGATTTTTTTTATCTGTCCCTGCAGTAATATTCAGTGTAGAGGGATATACAACCACTGACCTCCAAACACAGGAAATAATGATCCCTTCTTATAAACAACTTATATACGAAAAATCACAATGCATTGGCAGAATTTTTTTTACAGTACACCACTTGCTTTTGTCAACTGCCAAAATTAAGAGCAAGATTCTCAAAATGAATGCAAATGGCACCATTGGCAATCACCAGTGGAGACCCTACTCCATGAATATTCATGTGTAAATTCTTCCTTAATGTAAGAGAAAACAGAGGAAAGCAGATGTTCTATGAAGGAAAGTTTTGTCCTAAAACTTGTGGTATTTCGGTACACATTATAAATGTGATTTATGAAATACCATACCATTGCTACACAATACAGTATGTTATGGTCTTATTTATATTGTCTGATACAATTTGATTGGATACAATATATTGAGATTAAGTATATGATGCATTACAATAACATATAATACAAAAAATATACAATTTTTGAAAACTGTTGTATAACTTGTATTAGCACCACAGTACCTTAAACTTGTGTTTATAAAAAAACAACATGCATGGCATGCCCTTTTTTGCATTTAAGAGGTATGCCATATTAATAGAAAGTCATTAACTTCCAGTCAGTGGGGGGTTTGGCTTATATAATACTAGTGGATTAGGATAAAAGACCATTTAACTATAAAAAAAGCTAAAAATCAATAAACTGACTTTCAATTGTCTGTAAATATTAAAGAAAATAATAGAGTTATGTATTTTATTCTTTACCTTGTCCATACTGTATATTTATAGAATATTATAAAACTACTGTACACAAGGTTTTTTTTTTTTTTTTTTTTTTTTTTTTTTTTTTTTTTTTTTTTTTTTTACAGTACACAAGTTAACAAAGGGGGAAAATTGTTTGTTTGCAAATGAATTACATGAATAATTACTGAAACAATATCCTGCTTGTTATTCAAAATCATCTGTTTTCCATTTCAGTGTTCTTCACGTGGGACGTACAGTGCTGAATATTGACTTGTGCAGAAAGTATCTACTCCAGAGACATGACTGCTACAAAATGAAATCAATGGATACCATGATTACATGCTAATCCCTACAAGAGGAAGCCATACATGTTCTATGTGCCAGAAACATACAGGAGGAAAACAATATTTAACTGAACTGTATGAGTTAAACTTAATCAAGCAAGATTTTGTCAGAATTCACTCTCAATTTGACAGTTGCAGAAACACAGTTTCAGGAAAGCTGTACAAGTGTAGTTTTTGTGGTTATACATTTATCCTGACAAACATGGTTAAACAATTGAAAAGACACACAGGAGAAAAGCCATACAAATGTCATGTATGTCAATATACTTGCAAACAGAAATCAGCATTGAACTTGCACATGAAATTACATATAGATGATAAACCATACAAGTGTTCTGCATGTGAATATACATGCAGACAGAAATCAGTCATGATCTTGCACATGAAATTACACACAGGAGAAAAGCCATACAAGTGTAGTGTTTGTAATTATGTATGTATACAGAAGTCAAACTTGATAAGACACATGTATAAACACGGCATGCACATGAGATTACATACTGGAGAAAAGCCATACAAGTGTAGTGTTTGTGATTATATGTGCAACCAGAAGGCAAACTTGGAAAAACACCTGCCTATACACACTGGAAATAAACCATACAAGTGTAGTTTATGTGATCATGCATGTATCCAGAAAATAAACTTGATTAAACATATGCAAATGCACGCAGGGGAAAAGCCGTACAAGTGTAGCTATTGTGATCATAAATGTACTCAGAAGTCACAATTGATCCCACACATGCGAATACACACTGGAGAAAAGCCATACAAATGTAGAATTTGTGGTCATAAATGTACCCAGAAGGCTAACTTGGAGAGACACATGCAAGTACACTCAAGAGGAAGGCCAAACAAGTGTTAAGTGTGTGGTTTTGCATATCATTATAAGTCAGCCTTGACCTTGCACAAATAAAAACATTCAGGAGAAAAGCCATTAAAGTGCACTTAATTAGAAGTCATCCTTGTTCTTTCACATGTAAACAGAAGCAGGTGAAAGAGCATACATTTTTTCTGCTTGCAAGTACACATTTCAAATGATGTCTAAATTTGCCTTGCACATCAATATCAGTGGTTTCAAGAAGTAGACTTGGACATATTATTTTATCATATGACATTTCGCTCAAACAGCTGTTTCCAATTTCATATAACCATCACATATATTTTTATATTTAAGACGTTACATATAATTTAAAAGCTGAATTACATCACTCCACATCACGTGCATGTATTCTATATGTATGCATAGTGTTAAACTCAAACAGCTAGACTAAATGTGTTTGATTCATTATTCATATGATGTTGAAAATGTATGAGGAATACACATGTTAAATCGTTATTTTCAGTTATTATTTTAAACTATTTTCTTGGTTTTAAATTACAAAAGAAATTAGTTCACAGTCCGTTTATTCATGTTGTTTTTGCTTGTTGTTATAATCGCAATTTCCTGTTACTATAGGTCATATGTATAAACGAATCTGACATGAATTGTCATTTCACATCAAATTTTACAAAACTCATTCATGAAAATGTTAAGCTCGCTTGAGGCTCGCTTAATAACATTTTCATGAACTCGTTTAGTAAAAACTAAAATTTGATATAAAAAAACAATTCATGTCAGATCCTATATATATGTCTGAAAAATTCCAGACTGCTTCAAAATTTGACCCAGGGTGTTTTGAAAATTCCTCAAAATAACCTAAGTCCTTCAGAGCTCAAATTTAATATTTTTTCCCACTTGCAAAAAAAGGGAGTGGTTTAAAACATAACTGGCAAACTATTTTCTACTCGCATTTTGCCGAAAATGCCAGTGATAATTTTGAGCCCGGACTCTATTTTAAGTTTGACAACCAACTCCTCCTCCCATTTCTTCAGTTTTTATCACCAGTGCGTTAGATCTATGTGCTTATTTTGGTTTGTCGATTTCAGATTCTGTGCAAATTTCACTGAAATCACAAGATATAATAAAAAAAAAGTGGATATCTTTCATTTTGACATTGTTCAATTGATGATCGAAGTCAGATGCGTTTCCATTGGAAACCGGGACTAGTGTAAAATCAGGCTTCCAAGGTCAATACGAGGGTGTGGGTAACTTCTATTGATTGAAAATTAAATATCGAAATTTTAAACTTTAATAATTAGAATCATAATTAGAAAATAAAGTGGTATCAAGTATTAATATTCATTAGGGGAAATATTAATTGAAAACAGCAGATGTTTTAACATATATGTGTCCGTGTGTTGTGTACCGTAGTCAACAGACTGAACCAGCATTTTATACTAGTCATACAACAATTTACCGGTGTAAATTAAAAATAAGCTAGGATTGTTTAGTTTTGGTGATGTTATAGATTATTTTATTCAATATTGAAATTATCTCATTTTGACATGTGTAAGAAAATGTTTAAGCCAAATTTTTCACTCGCAAAAAATGCTAGTGGTTTAAAACATAACTCGCACACTTCATTTTCTACTCACATTTTGCCGAAATGCGAGTGTTAATTTTGAGCCCTGTCCTTGTTTGCATGTTTATGGTACTTGGTGTTCTCACAATTTCCTGATAAAACTGGTTAGAACCGAAAGCTTATAATATTCTTTGACGGGCTAATTATTAGACCATGACTCTCTGTGTGTGTATTAAATGCAAATTAAATAACAGTGGCTCCGCCCACTTTCACTGAGTAAAAGAAATTTGCTGTGTGATACTTTAAACTGGGTCATGTACAAGACTGTTAATTGTTATGTGCTTTGATGCCCTACCACATTCTTGATTAAGGTTGAGCAACTCTTATGCTAATTAGGTACAAATCATCTGATGTCTGTGAAAATACTGACATGGTAGATATTCTAAATATTTGGTTCAAATTTGAGATTATTATCCCCCGCCAAAAGGCGGCGGGGGATATAGTAATAGTCTCCATCCGTCCGTCCGTCCGACATTTTTGTCCGGAGCATAAGTCAAAAAGTATTTGAGATATCAACTTGATACTTCATAGGTGGATAGATCTCATTGAGGAAGAGTGCAGTGCACAAGAATGATAACTCTACCTTTCATAATTTTTGAGTTATTGCCCTTTGTTATTTTTCAGACTTAATTTTTGTCCAGAGCATAACTCAAAAAGTATTTGAGGTATCAACTTGATACTTCATAGGTGAATAGATCTCATTGAGGAGGAGTGCAGTGCACAAGAATGATAACTCTACCTTTCATAATTTTTGAGTTATTGCCCTTTGTTATTTTTCAGACTTAATTTTTGTCCAGAGCATTACTCAAAAAGTATTTGAGGTATCAACTTGATACTTCATAGGTGAATAGATCTCATTGAGGAGAAGTGCAGTGCACAAGAATGATAACTCTACCTTGCATGATTTTTGAGTTATTGCCCTTTGTTATTTTTTAGATTTAATTTTTGTCCAGAGCATTACTCAAAAAGTATTTGAGGTATCAATTTGATACTTCATAGGTGAATAGATCTCATTGAGGAGGAGTGCAGTGCACAAGAATGATAACTCTACCATTCATAATTTTTGAGTTATTGCCCTTTGTTATTTTTATGCCCCCCCTTCGAAGAAGAGGGGGTATATTGCTTTGCTCATGTCGGTCGGTTGGTCTGTAGGTCGGTCCGTCGGTCTGTCGGTAGACCAGACCTTGTCTGAGTGATAACTTAAGTTCTATTTGACCTTTAAGTCTCAAACTTCATGTAGTTGTTGCTCATGATTAGTAGATGACCCCTATCGATTTTGGTGTCATTACCTCAAAGGTCAAGGTCACAAGGTCATTTGTTATGTATAACCAGACCTTGTCCGAGTGATAACTTGAAGTTCTATTTGACCTTTAAGTCCAAACTTCATGTGGTTATTGCTTATGATTAGTAGATGACCCCTATCAATTTTGGTGTCAATACCTCAAAGGTCAAGGTCACAAGGTTGCATTTGTATATATGTTTGATGACTTGGCCACTATATGGAAATTATGCAAAAGACTTTTTATTACATAATTTATGTTGTAATGTTGTTTTGTTTTAAAGTTTGTTTATGATGTATCATTTTCTTTCATTATTGTGGATGTTTGTGCTTATGGCTAGCAAGGCTGATTTGTTAATTTTTATAATAAACCTAGAGCACTAAGTCTTAATGTTTTGTTTGTTTATAACTGACAATGTTCTTTCACTTAAACCTTTGTGGACTTGCGTAAATATTTCTCCAGCCCATTTATTTCAGTAAATGTTTAGTTCCACATTTTAGCACATTATATTTTCACTCAAATTTTTGAAGTTTGAGAATTTTTTGTGACAAGCTAACATTATGAAGGCAAACTCCTTACATGTAATATAGCTATATACATATTATGGCATATGAGGGGGGCATATATGTTTCACAAACATTTCTTGTCCAGACTTAATTTTTTCCAGAGCATAACTCAAAAAGTATTTGAGGTATCAGCTTGATACTTCATAGGTGAATAGATCTCATTGTGGAGGAGTGCAGTGCACAAGAATGATAACTCTATCCTTCATAATTTTTGAGTTTTTGCCCTTTGTTATTTTTTAGATTTAATTTTTGTCCGGAGCATAACTCAAAAAG
Organism: Solen grandis; assembly: GCA_021229015.1. NCBI lineage: Eukaryota > Metazoa > Mollusca > Bivalvia > Adapedonta > Solenidae > Solen > Solen grandis. The sequence continues at coordinate 43,975,674 of CM037793.1, forward strand.
TATTTGAGGTATCAATTTGATACTTCATAGGTGAATAGATCTCATATAGGAGAAGTGCATTGCACAAGACTGATAACTCTACCTTGCATGATTTTTGAGTTATTGCCCTTTGTTATTTTTCAGACTTAATTTTTGTCCAGAGCATTACTCAAAAAGTATTTGAGGTATCTACTTGATACTTCATAGGTGAATAGATCTCATTGTGGAGGAGTGCAGTGCACAAGAATGATAACTCTACCTTGCATGATTTTTGAGTTATTGCCCTTTGTTATTTTTTAGATTTAATTTTTTGTCCAGAGCATAACTCAAAAAGTATTTGAGGTATCAACTTGATACTTTGTAGGTGAATAGATCTCATTGAGGAGGAGTGCAGTGCTTAAGAATGATAACTCTACCTTGCATGATTTTTTTAGTTATTGCCCTTTATTTTTATAGACTTAATTTTTGTCTGGAGCAAAACTCAAAAAGTATTTGAGATATCAACTTGAAACTTCATAGGTGAATATATATCAATGAGGAAGAGTGCAGTGCACAAGAATGATAACTCTACCTTTCATAATGTGTTGGTTATTGCATTTTTGTTATTTTTCAGGCTTAATTTTTATCACAGTGACCTTGACATTTTACCTGTAGACCTCGAAATAGAGGAATTCGTAGGTCTTCACTTTGGTTTCATATCTATAATCACTTTATACATCAGTCTTCATTACCAGAAATTTTCTTTTAAAAGGAAATATTCTACTCTCCAACACATCTTCTAAAGAGCAAGCTTTCGGCGGGAGATGGCCATGTCAACATTTACCTGATTCTTTTGAATTTGATGTGAATATGTAGTATCTTAACATGACAAATATAAGTAAAAATAAAGAAAACGTGTTGTTACTTTTCCCAAATTTTCCACAATTTTGATATCAAAAGTTGGGGGCTACCATTATTTACTTGATTTTTCTCTCAGGTAGTCAGTCCCCTGGGCTACCAACAGAAAATGGTAAAGGGCAAGGTCTGATTGTTAGTCAAAACAATGTCGATGTGAAAATAGCACCTATTTTGCAATCTATCGCAATTTAAATGAAAGCTGAGGCGCAGTTATTATGATGTGTTGATATGACAAGTTTTTTTTAATGTTTAAAAGATAGGAAAATCTGTAAACAAATTCTGTCGGATATCTCCTGAATTTAGGTAAAGTTATAATATTTTGTAGGTATGTTAACAGAGCAATGATGAGGGAATCGCATATTCGAGTAAATCTGTGGCCGCAAGCCAAAAAAATTACACAAGTATTTTACAACAAAATTAGTATATATACTGCTCATATAAATTATATGTTGGAAGATATATTGCATCTTTGATACATTTTACCAGAAAAAATCGTAATGTAGATAACATGCATGCATGTACGTTGACAGCCTAAATGAGAAAAAAATAATTGCGTTTTTTCTACCTGTCATTTTTATAACCATGAACTATCCCTTTCCCTCATAGAGGACACCATGAAAAGACCTATGCCAACAGCATAAAACCAGATCAGTCTGCGAGTAACTCGCAGGCTGATCAGGTTTTATGCTGTTCGCTGCTCCTCAGTGGTCTGGAAATGAGGATTTTGTAATTAAATTTGGTAAGGTTTAACTGTGGTTTTCTGCAGACCAGGCTTTATGTGATACCTATTGAGGGCGTCAAAATGAGTATATATGAGGGAAAGGGCTATACAAGGTACCGCGGTTACTTTCAAGTGATGTCAATATTAATCTTATTTCATCTCACACATAAACTCCTTAATGGGCCCCGAGAAAGAGGTTAAGGACGTTATGTAGTATATGTCCGCTCATAATGGGGCCGCACACCACGGACGCAAGGAATTTGGCCTCTAACCACGCACGTTATGACGCGACATTTTGTCCACATGGACGTTAAGAAATTTGTATGGACATATAATTTTTTCTGCATATCGCAGACATTGTACGATATATCTCGGCAAAGCGCTAGTAATAGGCCCTGATATCCTGGACAATTGTTTAAAACGTTTTATAAGTGATATATTTGTAACGTGTTACTTCACAAAAAAGATCGGAAGGTTTGGTTTTCTCTTACGGGGTTTTAAACTTTTCAGAGTCATGGCTGAAAACCAGGAGTCAGGGGACAACCCAACTTTGGGGAGGTCACGACCAAATATTTTTGATCAGATGGGCACTCCGCAGACGGAGCAAATGCAGGGTTTGCAGTCTGCAATCAACAGCTTGTCAGAGTCCCTCAGCGAAATACGAGCAGAGGTGACCTCATTAAAGAGGCCGGCGGAGGCTCTAAGTCCCAAGGCAGATAGCAGCCCAAAAAGGATATGCGTTCGGGATGAAACAGATTCAGATTCGGGGGAAAGCGTATCGCATTACTTCCAATATCAAGAGGCACCCGATGGGGACGTAGATGGATTTTCACTGGTGGATTTTTTCGAAGATGGGGTGGACACTGGAGATGCTATTAGCGAACAACTAGCGACTTTGTGCAACAAAGCCCTTAGATCGCAACCAAAAGCAGAGAAAATCAAAGAACTCTTGAATAAGTATAAAAGGCCAAGCAACATCGACAATTTACAAGTTCCAACTGTAAACGAACCACTGTGGCGACAATTACAGCCCAGTGTTAAATCTAGGGACTTTCTGTTACAGAAAGCGCAGAAGAACTACGCTACAGCGCTAGTTCCTATCCTTAAGGCAATGGAAATCCTCAAGAGTGACGGCAGTCCAATTCTTAAAGAACTTTTGGGAGACGCGTTCAAGCTGCTTTCGAATGCAGTAACAACTACGTCACAGGTGCGTAGAGAGCAGGTTAAGAGGGAACTCCTGCCAATGTACAAGCCGCTATGTAAAGCCGAACCATCATCAAAACTTCTTTTCGGGGACAAAATGGAGGAAGATCTTAAACAATTGAAGGAAAGCAAACATCAACTTACTACTAAGACACCTTTTTTAGGCAAACGCCTGGGCTGGCATGCCCAGAGTGCTCCGCACAGGGGACAACAGCCGGGCCAGTCAAACAGCACAAATTCAGGTTATCAGTATCGGAAACAACCTCAGTCAAACTACCGACCAAAAATACAAAAGAAAAACAGGTTTCCGCCAAAAGCACAAAAGAAGTAACTCATACTGTAAGTACTCCTCACGATATACGGGTTTTTGACTTAGTGAACACATCAAACAATTTTAAGGCTAAAAAGACAAGTACTTCCGTAAATGAGTGGCGTAAGATAACCAATGACAAATGGATTTTAGAAACGATATGTGGGTACCGGGTACAACTTTCTAACACTCCTTACCAGAGTAGTATTCCCAAACCTTTTAATTTCGATAAAGATGAAAGACAAAAGATAAGACAGGAAATACAGCGTTTTTTAGAACAAGAAATAATTGAGCTTGCAGACAATAATACCAATTTATTTCAAATATATTCACGAGACCAAAACCAGATGGACGTATTAGGATTATTTTAAACTTAAAGTCATTTAATAGTAATTACGTGGATAAGGTACACTTTAAAATGGAAACGTTACAGTCTGTTATAACAGCGATGAGGAAAGATTGCTACTTTGGTTCAGTCGACATTTCTGATGCGTTTTACACAATCCCCATACACGAACCAGATAGACGCTATTTCCGTTTCATTTTTGACGGCGTAAAATATCAGTTTACGGCACTAGTAATGGGGTTTTCTAAAAGTCCTTTGATATTTACAAAACTGCTGAAGCCAGTGTTTGCCAATTTGAGGGCAAGGGGACACATAAGTTCGATCTATATTGATGATTCCTGCCTTCAAGGTCAATCGTATTATGATTGTGAACACAACATCTCAGACACGGTTAATTTATTAGATAAACTTGGGTTTACAATATCATTGAAAAAATCAGTCCTCATACCAACGAAGCAAATCGTTTTCTTAGGATTTATACTATGTTCAACGACGATGACAGTCAGACTAACGTCAGAGAAATGTGATAATATAGTGCAACTCTGTAAAATTATTACAATGTCACGTCGCATCACTATACAACAATTTTCAAGGGTCATTGGGAAAATGGTAGCTGCTACCCCAGGAGTCCTGCACGCTCCATTTTTAGCTCACATGAGCACAACGTGCTCAAGGTGAGCTTTTCTGATCGCCTTTTGTCCGGCGTCCGTCGTCCGTGCGTCCGTCCGTGCGTGCGTGCGTGCGTCCGGCGTCAACAATTGCTTCAAACAACATCTCCTCCTAAACGGCTTGGCCAATTTGAAAAATATTTTGCAGGAATGTTCCTTGGATGAAGCTCTACTAAAGTTGTATAAATGGTTCTGGTCCATCATCCATAATTAGGTCACAGGAGCTAAAAATAGATTTTAAAAATGAAAATTTAAAAAATCTTCTTCTCTGAAACCACAAGGCCTAGCCTTTTGATTTTTGGTATGTAGCATGATCTTATGACTCTCTACCAGGATTGTACAAATTATGACCCTGGGGTCAAAATTGGCCCCGCCCCAGGGGTCACTTGATTTCACATAGGCTAATAAAGGAAAAACTTGAAAAAATTTTTCCCCTAGCCTTTTGATTTTTGGTATGTAGCATCATCTTATGGGCCACTACCAAGATTGTACAAATCATAGCCCTATGGTGATAAATGACCCCGCACCAGGGGTCACTTGTTTTACAAAGAGTTATATAGAAAAATCTTAAAAAATCTTCTTCTATGAATCCATAAGGCCTAGAGCTTAGATATTTGGTATGTAGCATCATCTTTTGGGCCACTACCAAGATTGTACAAATCATAGCCCTATGGTGATAAATGACCCCGCACCAGGGGTCACTTGTTTTACATAGAGTTATATAGGAAAATCTTAAAAAATCTTCTTCCATGAATCCATAAGGCCTAGAGCTTAGATATTTGGTATGTAGCATCATCTTATGGGCCACTACCAAGATTGTACAAATCATAGCCCTATGGTGATAAATGACCCCGCACCAGGGGGTCACTTGTTTTACACAGAGTTATATAGGAAAATCTTAAAAAATCTTCTTCCATGAATGCATAAGGCCTAGAGCTTAGATATTTAGTATGTAGCATCATCTTATGGGCCACTACCAAGATTGTACAAATCATAGCCCTATGGTGATAAATGACCCCCCACCAGGGGTCACTTGTTTTACACAGAGTTATATAGGAAAATCTTAAAAAATCTTCTTCTATGAATCAATAAGGCCTAGAGCTAAAATTTTTGGTATGTAGTAGCATCTAATGGTTCATTACAAAGATTTTCAAAGTCTTGGCCCTACGGTGATAAATGACCCTGCGTCCAAGTCTTCTCTGAAACCATATGGCCCATTGCTTAGATATTTGGTGTGTAGTATTGTCAGGGGTAAAATGTTTTAGATTAAGTTATATCAGAATCCTTGTCTGTTTAAAAACCTTGACATCAGTTGAAGCAATGGTACTCAGGTGAGCGATTCAGGGCCATCATGGCCCTCTTGTATATTAAACCTTTAGAACATAGGAAAGAAGTAGAGCTGAAAAAGCACATGGGGAATTTTAATAGCTTTTTTAGTGTTACAAGGGACATACATGACATATTACAATGGTGGATAAAAAATATACATTTATGTTTTAACAACATCAACACGCCTGATGCAGACTATATCATGTTTACTGATTCATCTAAACGTATGTGGGGTGCATATGACCAAACAATGAATAGGAGGACACAGGGTTTCTGGTCTTCTCATGAACAACGGCAGCATATAAATGTATTGGAACTTAAGGCATGTCAGTTAGGCTTATTGTCGTTTTTTAAACATATGACAAACATTCATATTAAGATTTACATGGACAACACTACTAGTGTTTCATATATCAACAAGTACGGGGGGCGAATATTCTCATTGAATAAAATCGCACGAGAAATTTGGCACTGGTGTATTCAGAAAAAACATTATCTTATCAGCGCATCATGTTTGTGGGACAATGAACACGACTGCGGACAGACTTAGCAGGTCTGGAAATGAAGATCTAGAATGGGGTTTATCAAAAGATGTGTTCTCCATCATATGTCAGTCTTTTCCATATTTAAATATTGATTTGTTTGCTTCCCGGCTCAATGCAAAATTCCAAAAATATGTTGCGAGGTTACCTGATCCTAACGCATACGCCATAGATGCATTTTCATTCCCATGGCAAAATAATAACTGTTACGCATTTCCACCTTTCAGTATAATCGCAAAAGTCCTGCAAAAAGTAGAAATAGACCACACGGAGCTGTTGTGTTTAGTAGCACCAATATGGACAGCACAGACATGGTGGCCGACCTTGATAAAGCTGATCGTGGCACCGTGCCTTCTTCTTCCAAGTCCTCAAAAGATCCTATGGCTGTCCCACCGACCCGAACGGAAGCACCCGTTACAGAAAATGAGACTTGCGCTTTTTCCCATATCAGGACAGCGCTCAAAGACAGAGGAATTTCAGAAGAAGCTAGGCATATTATCATCCAGTCGTGGCGAACAACGACCAGAAAACAATATGACACATATGTTAAGCAGTGGATTCATTATTGTGATGGGACGAATGATCCCTTTAAACCCCGTGTAACGGCAGTAATAGATTTTCTCACATCTCTATACAAAAAAGGCTTAAGTTACAGTGCAATAGGTGTAGCTAGATCGGCCGTCAGTGGCTTCTTGAAATTGGTTTCAGGAATTGATATTAGTAACAACAGTTTAATTACTCGATTTATGAAAGGAGTTTTTAACACACGACCAGCGCTACCTAGGTACAAAGAAATTTGGGATGTACGGACAGTCTTAGATTATTTAGCTACTGTCCATAGTGACAACTTATTATTTCTTGCAGCAAAACTGAGTATGCTGTTTTTACTTTTATCAGCTCAGCGGTGTCAAACTCTCCATCTTATTTGCCTGGAGGACATTAATATCTCTGGAGAAAGATTAGTGATAAACACACCACACCTTTTGAAAACATCTAAGCCCGGGCAGCATCAAACACCACTCGTGTTTAAGGGTTATACACCGGACAGACGCCTGTGCATTATCAACACTCTAAATGAGTACTTACAGAGAACGGAGGGGTTGCGGTGCACCAATAAATTACTGATATCAAATATACGCCCTCATGGGGCGGTGTCAAAGCAGACAATAGGTCGTTGGATTAAGCTTATCATGCTAAAGGCCGGAGTGCCCCAGTCGTTTAAACCACACAGCACTCGTGCTGCTGCATCTTCAATGGCAATTAGGTGTGGAGTTCCGTTACAAACGATAACAGACACGGCTGGGTGGTCTAATGCTAAGTACTATAACAAGCCATTAGTTAATAGCCGTAATAGTTTGATGCATGCTTTCCTCAGTTAATCTTGATATTACTGGTTCTACGTTGGGACATCGACCATTGGTATGCAGAACTTGCGATCGTTTATTGACTCGGCATTACTGTATGTATGTAAATAATGAATGTGCCAGATTTTGATAACTTTTCAGTTTGTGTTAACTAAACAATATAATACTGATAAATTTGATAAAAATGATGGTACGCATTTTATCGTTTGTTTTCATTATATGCGTGGTTACTCGGCATATAGATAATATTTTCAAAAGTTACTCTAAAGTCTCTGTGGGGCCCATTAAGGAGTTTATGTGTGAGATGAAATAGAAGGATTGAGCTAAGCTTACCTGTAAGGTGACGGTTAATCCTTATTTCATCCACACAAAACTCCTTAAGGGCTCACACAGAGATGACGCAGCTATCAGCAGCCAGTGGTCATATTTTAGAGTATGAGTAGAGGATAATGTTTTCAAAAACTTAAGAGAAAAATTCGGGTGGTAGTGGGTTGGGTGTGTGAGCCCTTAAGGAGTTTTGTGTGGATGAAATAAGGATTAACCGTCACCTTACAGGTAAGCTTAGCTCAATCCTTCTATTAGATAAAACATGTCCTGGACAGTCTAAGTAACCGACACTATATTACATAGTATCGCACAACAGGATCATAAACCACGGCCATGAAAGTAACACAGCATGCGACTAAGTCACCCTGACAATAGACAATTGATGAGCAAATTTATATTTACAAAATCGATGTGTGTAAAGCTAGTAGAAATTTTATGATGACAGATAAAATAAGAAAAGTGCATGGTAAAATCGCATAATTTAAGTTAGTTATTAGATCTACGTTATCAAAACACCTAATAACCTAAATTTGTTTATGAGGTCATTGCTTTATCCATGGGTGACCTTTAAATTGGGGTTAAATGAAGATCCCTTTATTGATATAAAACAGTACTTTGCTTAACAAGTATTGAGTATACAATACCATAGACATATTCACCATAGATTCTGTGCTGCATATATCTGTGACAATACGATGGCCTCCCTAGTCGTAGATCCCTATCGGTGTGTAATTAGCCCGCGTGTATCTTTTACAACATAATGGCAACAGTTGTTTGTTTTCGACTATGTTTGGTAATACTATATTTCTCTTTCACTATTCAACTCATTTACCCAGGCTTGACGCCATTTCGTAATACAAACGTGTTCATCGTGATAAATACACATTCCGGTAAAGTTGTATTTTGCTCTTTTTTCGCCAATAAATATTTTGACTAGTATTTCATAGTTATTGTAAATAAATGTAACAATACATCTCCCATACATGACCTCCATTAATCTCTTTCATATAAGTGGATAATTACTGTAAATATTTGAGTAATTAATGCGACGAGTTTCAATTGTGAGAATACGGTAACTGGACTGTTTGATGAAATATTTATTCTAATTATTCTCTTAAGGCTTATGCCCTGTAATTCACTTCCGGTAGAGTCGACAAACACCCCTACGTCTAGGACCGCTTCTTGATCTCTACCAAGATAACCAATATAACCTAATGAAACATTAGGAAACCTTGGTTATCTCAGTGAAAGGCCATAGCGTCCGAAATGTAGTGGGACCATTAAAGGGACTTTACCTTAAATCTTTTCTGAGTCCGATCACTTAATCTTCAGTTATGCAGAGGTAATAAAACAGTATAGTTCTCTACGATTTTCAACCAGAATATACGGATGAAGATCTCACAACTTCTTCAAGACAACTACGATGTAAATGAGCAGGAATTTGTGTGCATGGGTGATTTTTGTCAGTGTGGAAATTGTGTCGCAATGTCATCCAGTGTGGAATATGTTGACATTTAAGTAATTTAGTTGTTGGAAATTGAGGTAGACTCACAAGCATTATAGATTACCAAGATTTCCATATTTAAGTTCTCACTGATTCCGATTTGGAAGTAGCATTCATTACAATTCTGGCATACAAAGCTTATAGGACTACTACTTACATGATAGTATAACAGAAACAACTAGATTTGCATACTGCAAATGCACCGGTTTTCGTGATGATCAACAGTTTCAAACCTGATCAGCCAAGTTAAAATACCAGAAAAACAACAAAATGCAAAATGCTTTATATATCTTAGTGATTTTCTTCATTGGTGAATTCAGCTGTGACCAAAACTTAAATTAAAGGCATCTCCAAAGGAATGTGATGTCCCACTGAGCCAGGCCCACATCTGCTGTGATCAGACCTGTTAATATCTGGTCATCACTGCAGGGAGTCTTTAACCAATACAGTAGCTATGTGCGTAAAACCTCTGATGGGTTGATGCATAACTAAATTACCTGCTACAATGGAAGTGAGATAGTAGGCTAGTTTTACACATACATTCATGACCTGTTACATCCCAACTTAAAGAGCAAAGATAGCAGAGCAGAGTTCTAATTATAGAACATAGGTATCCAGTGAAGCACATTCTGTCAAATTTTCTCAGTTTTTATTCTGGGTCATGTATTTAAATTCTCTATAAATTCATCAATTCTCGACAGATTTGCAAAATTCTTTTTTGTTGACGAGGTAAGACATTCTTTTTTCCAATGATGACAAAATATATCACACATTTAAACTTTAAAGGCTTTGAAATCAGTTCAAAGTATGACCAAACTTCAAACTGCCACCAAACAACCAAATCAACCCCGATCTGAAAAAACTAAATTTCTTCAAAAAGTACTCTTTAGAGGCTTTTGATTTTACCCATATTCTTTCGATAAAATATTTTTAGATTTTGAGATATTTAAGGTCAAAGAAAAAACCAATAATCGCAATATGACCTTGACCTTTGCATTTTTTTAAATTTTGAAACTGCGAAGTCCTTTGAAACAACAAACAATACAATCTGTGAAAATTTCATAAAGATTGATTAAAAAATAATGGCAGAATCATCAAAAAACTAAAAAAATGCCTATTCTCAAAAAAAAAATTCCTCCATATTTTAGTGCACTTTGACCGCTTATTGAAAGCCATTTTATGCATTTTCTGAAATCGCCACCCCATATATTTTGTGCGCAAAGATCTTCGGAATCAATTTCAAAAAACAGAATGAGCGTATCTAATCTCTAACAAAAATGGGCATGTTTTTCGTGGACACACCCTAATTTGCCAGATTTTTTCAAAGATTCAAACATTCAACCTCTACTAGCTCAAAATTTTCAAAGATATGGATATTGCCACTCATCATATTTAAAGGGGCAGTTGCCAGAGAACAGAATGCAAAAAACTGCATACAAATAAAATGTCAAATGACAGAGTTATCGGCAATTATATGTTTTGATGCTAAACGCCACCTAGCGGCAAAACTTAGTACTAAAATAAAAAACAAACTTAATGGTGCACAACTTCAGATACATGTGAGTATGCATGGAAATTTTCATATTTGTAGCACTTCTAATCATGCCGCAACAGCGGCCACAAAAAAAGTGCAAAGAATAATAATAATGGACTAGAACCGCAAGCGGTATCTCGGTTTTCGCTTTTAACCTAATCAACATGAACACTTTATTTCAACTCAGCCACAATTTTCAATATGAAACAGAACGAAAAGGTTTTTTGAAGACCTACTCTCATTAGCACATTTTTTTTTTTTTTTTTTTTTTTTTTTTTTTTTTTTTTTTTGCAATGTTAGAACATTCAAACTCTTCTAGCGCAAATATTTTCCCATAACCTATCCTTTGAAATCCATCACATTTTTGGTGCTGTCAACAAGGAACAAATTGCTGAAAACCGCATTTCAATCAGACTTTAACGTTTTGAGTTATAAGCAAAAGAGTGATTTTAAGCAAAACGCCCTCTAGCGGCAAAATGAGAAACAAAATTGCAAAAACAGCAAATAGTTCAAACAAGTATATAAGTCGCACTAGTCGAACATTCTTTTTCTTATATATCACAATTTCAAGCATAAAAACTGATTAACAATTATTCCAAAAAAGGATCAAACTTTGGACTGCCGTAAAATGAACAGATCAAGTCCGATCTTCAAAAACTAAACATTATACGAAAGAACTATTTAGAACTAAAACTTTTGTTCATATACTCTCAATGAAATATTTTTTAGATTTGGAGCACTTTGTGGCCGAATAAAAACACACTTATCATAATATGACCTTGACCTTTTCAATGTTTTGTTAACTTTTTAATTGTGAGGCCCTTTCAAACTTAAAAACCATAACGTGTAAAAATTTCATGACGAATAAACAAAACATTAAGTCATCAAGTCTCTAACAAAAACGGATAGGTTTTTTGTAGACCTACCCTCATTTGCACAGTTTTATTTATTTATTTTTTTGTTCTGCGAGGTTCGAACATTCAACCTTCCGTAGCTCAAAAGCTTTCAGCCACACGGACCCTCGAATCCTATCATATGTTATTAGGCTATCAACAGGGAACAGAATTCAAAAAACCGCATTCGAATCGGACTTCAACTTTTTGAATTATCAGCAAAAGAATGATTTCAAGAAAAGCGCCCCCTAGCGGCAAAATGAGAAAGAAAATTGATTAAAATTTTCTGTTAGGTACCTAGCAAAGCAGCAAATAGTTCAATCAAGTATACTAGTCGCACAAGTCAAACTTTTTATTCTTATGTATCAGAATTTGAAGCATAAAAACTGATTTACAATTATTCCAAAAAAGGATCAAATTTTGGACTGCCGTATAATGACCAAATCAAGCCCGATCTTCAAAAACTAAACATCACTTGAAAGAGCTCTTTAAGAACTAAAACTTTTGTTCATATACTCTCAATGAAATATTTTTAGTTTTGGAGCTATTGGTGGCCGAATAAAAAACACAATAATCGTAATATGACCTTGACCTTTTCAATTCTTTTTTATATTTTTGAATTGTGAGGCCTTTTCAAACATAACAATACATATCGTGTGAAAATTTCATGAAGAATGAACAGAAAATAAAGTCAGGAGCGACAAAAACATGTTTTTGAAATTTTAATTTTTCTAAAATTTAGTGAAGTTTGACCGTTTCTAGAGGACAAACCACGCATTTCCTTAATTCGCCACCCCATATATTTTGTGTGTATACGTCTTTCAAATGGTATGCCGGAGACAGAATTCTTCTATCTGATCTCTAACAAAAACGGATAGGTTTTTCGTAGACCTACCCTCATTTGCACAGTTTTTTTTATTTTTGTTTTGTTTTTTGCAAGGTTCGAACATTCAACCTTATGTAGCTCAAAAGCTTTCAGCCACACGGACCCTCGAATCCTATCATATGTTATTAGGCTATCAACAGGGAACAGAATGCAAAAAACCGCATTCGAATCGGACTTCAACTTTTTGAGTTATAAGCAAAAGAATGATTTCAAGAAAAGCGCCCCCTAGCGGCAAAATGAGAAAAAAAATTGATTAAAATTTTACTGTTAGGTACCTAGCAAAGCAGCAAATAGTTCAATCAAGTATACTAGTCGCACAAGTCAAACTTTTTATTCTTATGTATCAGAATTTGAAGCATAAAACCTGATTTACAATTATTCCAAAAAAGGATCAAACTTTGGACTGCCGTAAAATGACCAAATCAAGTCCGATCTTCAAAAACTAAACATCACTGGAAAGAGCTCTTTAAGAACTAAAACTTTTGTTCATATACTCTCAATGAAATATTTTTAGTTTTGGAGCTATTTGTGGCCGAATAAAAACACAATAATCGTAATATGACCTTGACCTTTTCAATTCTTTTCTATTTTTTGAATTGTGAGGCCCTTTCAAACATAATAATACATATCATGTGAAAATTTCATGAAGAATGAACAGAAAATAAAGTCAGGAGCGACAAAAACATGTTTTTGAAATTTTAATTTTTCCTAAAATTTAGTGAAGTTTGACCGTTTCTAGAGGACAAACCACGCATTTCCTTAATTCGCCACCCCATATATTTTGTGCGTATATGTCTTGCAAATCGTATGCAGCAAACAGAATTATTCTATCTGATCTCTAACAAAAGTGGGTAGGTTTTTCGTAGACCTACCCTCATTTTTCCACTTTTTTCCAAGGTTCGAACATTCAACCTCTCCTAGAACAATTTTTTTCCAGTACTCGATGATAAGATATCCATCATATTTGATTGGGCTGTTAACAAGGAACATTATGTAAAAAACCGCATCTAAATCAGGTTTCAAATTTTTGAGTTATTAGCAAAACAGTGATTACATGCTTTGCGCCCCCTAGTGGCTAAATCAGAAATAAATGTGAAAAGTTTGACCAATTAGGCACATGTTCAGATAAAGATGACTCCATGCACAAAATTTCATAGCTGTAGCTTTTCTCATCTGGCCGCTAGGCTGGACACAAAAATGGGTGGAATTGGAAAAATAATAAAAACTAGAACCGCAAGCGGTATCTCGGTTTTCGCTTTTAACCTTATTTCGGCTCAGCCACAATTTCCAATAATGACTAAAACTTTTGTTCATATACTTTCTATAAAATATTTTTAGATTTGGAGCTATTTTATGCCGATATAAATAATAATAATTGGTATATGAAAAAAATAAAGTCAGGAGCAGCAAAAAAGAGGAAACATGTGGATATTCAATTGTTTTATAAGAGGATCAAACTTTGGACTGTGGTCATTTGATCAAATGAAGTCCGATCTTCAAAACCTAAACACCAATGGAAAGATCTCTTCACAAACTAAAACTTTTGTTCATATACTTTCTATAAAATATTTTTAGATTTTGAGCTATTTTATGCCGATATAAATAATACTAATTGGTATATGACCTTACCTTTATTTTTTTTTTCTATGATTTTATTTGTTTTATAAAAATGCATAAACAGTGAAATAATGATGAAGATTGAACAAAAAATAAAGTCAGGAGAAGCAAAAAAGAGGAAACATATGGATATTCAATTGTTTGATAAGAGGATCAAACTTTGGACTGTGGTCATTTGATCAAATGAAGTCCGATCTTCAAAAACTAAACACCAATGGAAAGAACTCTTCACAGACTAAAACTTTTGTTTATATACTTTCTATAAAATATTTTTAGATTTGGAGCTATTTTATGCCGATATAAATAATACTAATTGGTATATGACCTTGACCTTTGCATATTATGCTTGATTTTTTTTCTATGGTTTTATTTGTTTTATAAAAATGCATAAACAGTGAAATAATGATGAAGATTGAATAAAAAATAAAGTCAGGAGCAGCAAAAAAGAGGAAACATATGGATATACAATTGTTTGATAAGAGGATCAAATTTTGGACTGTGGTCATTTGATCAAATGAAGTCCGATCTTCAAAAACTAAACACCAATGGAAAGATCTCTTCACAGCCTAAAACTTTTGTTCATATACTTTCTATAAAATATTTTTAGATTTGGAGCTATTTTATGCCGATATAAATAATACTAATTGGTATATGACCTTGACCTTTGCATATTATGGGTAATTTTTTTTCTATGGTTTTATTTTTTTTATAAAACTGCATTAACAGTGAAAAAATGATGAAGATTGAATAAAAAATAAAGTCAGGAAATGCAAATAACCTTAAAAGTCATGCTTTTAAAATGTTGATTTTTCGAAAATATTGGTTATGTTTGACCGCGTACTGTGGACAAACCATGCATTTCTCAAAATCGCCACCCCATATATTTTGTGCGTATATGTCTTGCAAATCATATGCAACAAACAAAATTCTCCTATCTCATCTCTGAAAAAAATGGGGACTTTTTTTCGTAGACCTACCTTTATTTCATCATTTTTTCGAGATTCGAACTTTCAACCTCCTGTAGCACGAAAGTTTTATATACGCAAAAAATTGAAACGTATCATCTTTTATTAAGTTTCTAACAAGGAACACAATGCAAAATACCGCATTTGAATCGGACCTCAAATAACAGAGTTATTAGCCCTTAGTCATTTTTAGAAAACGCCACCTAGCGGCAAAAATAAGACAAAAATGAAAATTTTCTCAACGTGAGGATCAAATTCAGATCATAGGACAAAACTGGTAAAAAAATCAGAAATGTGACTTTTTTCTATCATGGTGATATGCCGTTCACAAAAAAAGGTTAGAAAAATAATAATAAAAACTAGAATCGCTAATGCGATATCATCGGTTTTCGCAAAAGCAATTCCATTCAGTTCACGAGTCACATGTTTCGAAAAACATATTTCTTCGTTCAATGGCTTTTTGAATACTGTTGAATACAGTGATCTTTCAAACATTTTTGTCGCAATGTTTAAGCAGACTTTTTACCAAGAAGAATACTTCTAAGTATTACCTGTATGTAATGTAGTCGCAAACTTGAAAACTTTTTTTTACAGACTTCGGGTACTGCAACATTATATGTGTGTGTTGCTTTATGAGGATGACATACGACAATTGTACTCGATAAACAACAATTGCAAACGACACACAACAGTATAAAATGACATGCGACAATGCGATATGCCACTTAACATTATAACGAACTAATGTTGCATTGAATTACTATCATTTTCATGAAATATCGCATGAATATTTTTGTTTAAAAAAAAACAAAATTGAGTAAAATTTTACTATTAGGTACCTAGAAATGCAGCAAATGGTTCAATGAAGCATACAAGTCGCACTAGTCGAACATTCTATTCCTTATATATCACAATTTGAAGCATAAAAACTGATTTACAATTATTCCAAAAAAGGATCAAACTTTGGACTGCCGTAATATGACCAAATCAAGTCCGATCTTCAAAACCTAAACATCACTGGAAAGGGCTATTCAAGAACTAAAACTTTTGTTTATATACTTTCAATAAAATATTTTTTGTTTTGGAGCTATTCGGAGCCGAATAAAAACACAATTATCGTAATATGACCTTGACCTTTGAAATTTCATTTTAACTTTTTAATTGTGAGGCCCTTTAAAACATAACAATACATAACTTGTGAAAATATCATGAAGAATGAACTAAAAATAAAGTCAGGAGCGACAAAAAACATCTTTTCGAAATTTTAATTTTTCCTAAAATTTAGTGAAGTTTGACCGTTTCTAGAGGACAATCCATGCATTTATTAAATTCGCTACCCCATATATTTTGTGCGTATATGTCTTGCAAATCATTTGCAGCAAACAGAATTCTTCTATCTGATGTCTAACAAAAACGGATAGGTTTTTCGTACACATACCCTCATCTGCACAGTTTTTTGCGAGGTTCGAACTTTCAACCTTCCGTTGCTAGCTCAAAAAGTTTCAGCCACTCATACCTAGAAACTATCATATTTTATTAGGCTATCAACAAGAAACATAATGCAATAAACCGCATTTGGATCAGGCTTTAACTTTTTGAGTTATAAGTAGAAGAGTGCTTTCAAGCTAAGCGCCCCCTAGCGGCAAAATGAGAAACAAAATTGATTACAATTTTTCCATTAGGTACCTAGCAATGCAGCAAATAGTTCAATCAAGTACGCAAGTCGCACTAGTCGAACATTCTATTTCTTATATATCACAATTTGAAGCATAAAAACTGATTTACAATTATTCCAAAAAAGGATCAAACTTTGGACTGCCGTAATATGACCAAATCAAGTCCGATCTTCAAAAACTAAACATCACTGGAAAGAGCTCTTAAAGAACTAAAACTTTTGTTCATATACTTTCTATAAAATATTTTTAGATTTGGAGCTATTTTATGCCGATAAAAATAATAATAATTGGTATATGACCTTGACCTTTGCATATTATGCTTGATTTTTTTCTATGAATTTATTTGTTTTATAAAAATGCATAAACAGTGAAATAATGATGAAGATTGAACAAAAAATAAAGTCAGGAGCAGCGAAAAAGAGGAAACGTATGGATATACAATTGTTTGATAAGAGGATCAAACTTTGGACTGTGGTCATTTGATCAAATGAAGTCCGATCTTCAAAATCTAAACACCAATGAAAAGATCTCTTCACAGACTAAAACTTTTGTTCATATACATTCTATAAAATATTTTTAGATTTTGAGGTATTTTATGCCGATAAAAATAATAATAATTGGTATATGACCTTGACCGTTGCATATTATGGCTGATTTTTTTTCCATGATTTTATTTGTTTTATAAAACTGCATTAACAGTGACAAAATGATGAAGATTGAATAAAAAATAAAGTCAGGAGCTGCAAATAACATTAAAAGTCATGCTTTGAAAATGTTGACTTTTCGAAAATATTGGTTAAGTTTGACCGCATACTGTGGACAAACCATGCATTTCTCAAAATCGCCACACTATATATTTTGTGCGTATATGTCTTGCGAATCATATGCAACAAACAAAATTCTCCTATCTCATTCCTGAAAGACGTGGATAAATTTTTCGCAGACCTACCCTCATTTCACAGTTTTTTCGAGATTCGAACATTCAACCTCCTGTAGCACGAAAGTTATATATACGCAACTTTTTGAAAACTATCATATTTTATTAAGTAACTGACAAGGAACGCAATGCAAAAAACCGCATTTCAATCGGACTTCAAATAACAGAGTTATTAGCCCTTAGTCACTTTTACAAAACGCCCCTAGCGGCAAAATTAAGACAAAAATGAAAATTTTCTCGACGTTAGGATCAAATTCAGATCCTAGGACAAAAGTGGTAAAAAAATCAGAACTGTGACTGTTTCCTATCTTGTTGATATGCCGTTCACAAAAAAGAGACGGAAAAATAATAATAAAAAAAAAAAAATAAAAAAAAAAAAAAATAAAACAGAAGAAGAACAATAGGTTTTCGCAAGCGATGCGAAAACCTAACTAGAATCGCAATCGCGATATCATCGGTTTTCGCAAAAGCAATTCCATTAAGTTCACGAGTCGCATGATTCGAAAAATATTTCTTCGTTCAATGGCTTGTTTATAATGTTAACAGCGATCTTTCAAACACTTTTGTCACAATGTTTAAGAAGACTTTTTACCCAAAAGAAGATTTTTGAGTATTACCTATCAGTTATGTAGTCGCGATATCATCGGTTTTCATGAAAGCAATTCCATTCAGTTCACGAGTCGCATGATTCGAAAAACATTTCTTCGTTCAATTGCTTGTTGATACTGTTAACAGTGATCTTTGAAACGTTTCTGTCGCAATGTTTAAGCAGACTTTTTACCCAAGAGAGTATTGTTGAGTATTACCTGTCAGTTATGAAATCGCGATATCATCAGTTTTCATGAAAGCAATTGCATTCAGTTCATGAGTCGCATGATTCGAAAAACATATTTCTTCGTTCAATGGCTTGTTGAATACTGTTAACAGTGATCATTCAAACATTTTTGTCGCAATGTATAATCAGACTTTTTACCAAGAAGAATACTTTTGAGTATTACCTGTCTGTTATGTAGTCGTAAACTTGAAAACATTTTTTACGGACTTCGGGTACTGCAATGTTATATGTGTGTTTAGCTTTATGATGGAGACAAATGAGAATTGTATTCGATAAACAACAATTGCAAACGACAAACAACAGTATAAAATGACACACGACAATGCAATATGCCAGTCAACACTATTACGAACAACTGTTGCATTGAATTACTATCATTTTTATGAAATATCGCATTATCTTTTTTGTGTCATTTCAAATTGATGTCACCGAAGAACAGAATGCAAAAAAATCGCATAAAAATCAGACTTTATTTTTTTTTTTTAATTATTAATAGTGATTTCAAGCTAATCGCCCCCAAGCGGCAAAATGAGAACCAAAACTGATTAAAATTTAACTATTAGGTACCTAGCAATGCCGCAAATGGTTCAATCAAGTATATAAGTCGCACTAGTCAAACATTCTATTCCTTATATATCACAATTTGAAGCATAAAAACTGATTTACAATTGTTCTACAGAGGATCAAAACTTGGACTGCCGTAAAATGACCAAATCAAGTCCGATCTTCAAAAACTAAACACCAATGGAAAGACCTCTTCACAGACTAAAACTTTTGTTCATATACTTTCTATAAAATATTTTTAGATTTGGAGCTATTTTATGCCGATAAATATAATAATAATTGGTATATGACCTTGACCTTTGCATATGATGGGTGATTTTTTTTCTATGATTTTATTTGTTTTATGAAAATGCATTCACAGTGAAAAAATGATGAAGATTGAATAAAAAATAAAGTCAGGAGCTGCAAATAACCTTAAAAGTCATTCTTTTAAAATGTTGATTTTTCGAAAATATTGGTTATATTTGACCGCGTACTGTGGACAAACCATGCATTTCTCAAAATCGCCACACCATATATTTTGTGCGTATATGTCTTGCGAATCATATGCAACAAACAAAATTCTCCTATCTCATCTCTGAAAAAAATGGGGACTTTTTTCGTAGACCTACCTTTATTTCATCGTTTTTTTTGAGATTCGAACTTTCAACCTCCTGTAGCACGAAAGTTTTATATACGCAAATAATTGAATCGTATCATATTTTATTAAGTTTCTGACAAGGAACACAATGCAAGAAACCACATTCGAATCGGACCTCAAATAACAGAGTTATTAGCCCTTAGTCATTTTTACAAAACGCCACCTAGCGGCAAAACTAAGACAAAAATGAAAATTTTCTCAACGTTAGGATCAAATTCAGATCTTAGGACAAAACTGGTAAAAAAATCAGAAATGTGACTTTTTTCTATCATGGTGATATGCCGTTCACAAAAAAAGGTTAGAAAAATAATAATAAAAACTAGAATCGCAATCGCGATATCATCGGTTTTCGCAAAAGCAAGTCCATTCAGTTCACGAGTCGCATGATTCGAAAAACATTTCTTCGTTCAATTGCTTGTTGATACTGTTAACAGCCATCTTTCAAACATTTCTGTCGCAATGTTTAAGCAGACCTTTTACCCATAAGAATATTGTTGAATATTACCTGTCAGTTATGTAGTCGCGATATCATCAGTTTTCACGAAAGCAATTCCATTCAAATCACCAGTCGCATGTTTCGAAAAACATATTTCTTCGTTCAATGGCTTTTTGAATACTGTTGAAGACAGTGATCTTTCAAACATTTTTGTCGCAATGTTTAAGCAAACTTTTTACCAAGAAGAATACTTTTAATTACCTGTCTGTAATGTAGTCGCAAACTTGAAAACATTTTTTACAGACTTCGAATACTGCAACATTATATGTGTGTGTTGCTTTATGATGGTGACATTAGACAATTGTACTCGATAAACAACAATTGCAAACGACACACAACAGTATAAAATGACACGCGACAATGCGATATGCCACTTAACATTATAACGAACTAATGTTGCATTGAATTACTATCATTTTCATGAAATATCGCATAAATTTTTTAGTGTTGTTTCAAATTGATGTCACCAAGGAACAGAATGCAAAAAATTGCATAAAAATCAGACTTTAATTATTTTAGTAATAAAGGGTGATTTCAAGCCAAGCCCCCCCTAGCAGCAAAATGAGAAACAAAATTGAGTAAAATTTTACTATTAGGTACCTAGAAATGCAGCAAATGGTTCAATGAAGCATACAAGTCGCACTAGTCAAACATTCTATTCCTTATATATCACAATTTGAAGCATACAAACTGATTTACAATTGTTCTAAATAGGATCAAATTTTGGACTGCCGTAATATGACCAAATCAAGTCCGATCTTCAAAAACTAAACATCACTGGAAAGGGCTATTCAAGAACTAAAACTTTTGTTTATATACTTTCAATAAAATATTTTTAGTTTTGGAGATATTTGGGGCCGAATAAAAACACAATAATCGTAATATGACCTTGACCTTTGAAATTTCATTTTAACTTTTTAATTGTGAGGCCCTTTCAAACATAACAATACATAACTTGTGAAAATATCATGAAGAATGAACTAAAAATAAAGTACCAGAGAAAACCTGCATTTATTTCGAAATTTTAACTTTTCCTAAAATTTAGTGAAGTTTGACCGTTTCTAGAGGACAAACCATGCATTTATTAGATTCGCTACCCCATATATTTTGTGCGTATATGTCTTGCAAATCATTTGCAGCAAACAGAATTCTTCTATCTGATGTCTAACAAAAACGGATAGGTTTTTCGTACACATACCCTCATCTGCACAGTTTTTTGCGAGGTTCGAACTTTCAACCTTCCGTTGCTAGCTCAAAAGGTTTCAGCCACTCATACCTAAAAACTTTCATATTTTATTAGGCTATCAACAAGAAACATAATGCAATAAACCGCATTTGGATCAGGCTTTAACTTTTTGAGTTATAAGTAGAAGAGTGCTTTCGAGCTAAGCGCCCCCTAGCGGCAAAATGAGAAACAAAATTGATTAAAATTTTACCATTAGGGACATAGCAATGCAGCAAATAGTTCAATCAAGTATACAAGTCGCACTAGTCGAACATTCTATTTCTTATATGTCACAATTTGAAGCATAAAAACTGATTTACAATTATTCCAAAAAAGGATCAAACTTTGGACTGCCGTAATATGACCAAATCAAGTCCGATCTTCAAAAACTAAACGTCACTGGAAAGGGCTATTCAAGAACTAAAACTTTTGTTCATATACTCTCAATGAAATATTTTTAGTTTTGGAGCTATTTGGGGCCGAATAAAAACACAATAATCGTAATATGACCTTGACCTTTTCATTTATTTTTTACCTTTTTTATTGTGATCCCCTTTCAGACATAACAATACATAACTTGTGAAAATATCATGAAGAATTAACAAAAAATACAGTCAGAAGCGATAAAAAACATGTTTTTGAAACTTTAACTTTTCCTAAAATTTAGTGAAGTTTGACCGCTTCCAGAGGACAAACCATACATTTCTTAAATTCGCCACCCCATATATTTTGTGCGTATATGTCTTGCAAATCATTTGCAGCAAACAGAATTCTTCTATCTGATCTCTAACAAAATGGATAGGTTTTTCGTAGACCTACCCTCATTTGCACAGTTTTTTGGGAGGTTCGAACTTTCAACCTTCTGTAGGTCAAATACTTTCAGCGACACGTACCGTCGAAACCTATCATATTTTATGTGGCTATCAACAAGGAACAGAATGCAAAAAACCGCATTTGAATCGGACCTCAAATAAGTGAGTTATTAGCCATTAATACATTTCATGCAAAACGCCCCCTGGCGGGAAAAGTAAGACATAAATGAAAATTTTCTCAACGTTAGGATCAAGTTCAAATACGTGGTAATAACTGATTAAAATTTCATACATGTGACTTTTTTCTCAACGTTAAATAAGTTAAAATATTTTTTCCTTAAAAAAATTAAAAAAAAAAAAAAAAAAAAATTCGATGCGACCTAAAAAATAAAAAAAAAAAAAAAGAAGAACAATAGGTTTTCGCAAGCGATGCGAAAACCTAAAAAAAAACAGAAGAAGAACAATAGGTTTTCGCAAGCGATGCGAAAACCTAAAAAAAAAAGAAACCTACGAGGGGCAAAAAGTTTTAAAACCTAATAAAAGTTTGAACAAAGCCGTTATAACAAAGGCAATGTGCTTATCGGTCCCGGTGTACACCATTGCATCCTAAAATGCACCTCATTCTCTCAAATACGCATCGCAATTCACCTTTCAACACGGGCACTCTTTCCTGCGTAGGAACGTCCGGATCGTGGGTAACCAACCCAATAACCGCCTTCTTCTCTTACGTCAAATTGCTAAATTTTCGTATACAAGCCCTTATCCGAAAAACATGAATATCTGCCATGTTTGTTGACGGAATCACTTGAATTTTTCAGGACATTTTGCACATTGTAGTCTACGGCATTCTTGCAAATTTCAACTTCAAACATCAACTTGTCGATTTTATATGATTTTTTAAATAGTTTCTGCTTAAATATGCATGAAATCATAATCACGTGACCAAACAAGTATTCCTTGCAGTATACATCACTTCACTTTTCAGTGTGTTAATGCTGAAGAAATCATAATTTTTGACTCAAAGTTCATGAAACTACAGCGTTTCAATTTCGTTAAAAGTACACTTTTCGCCT
>CM037793.1:44004221-44054221 GCA_021229015.1 Solen grandis
GAGGTAACCACGTAAGCATATACTCTGGTGAGAGATCTAGGGCTATTTGACTTTCTTGTTATGTTTCAGCACAAAGTGGGTCCGCTCCGACCTGTTTTGAGTGTTACCATATGTCCCATGATGGCGCGTGTACCAATACAAAACTGTGTTCGAGTGGACAGGTACTTAACTAAAGCTCAGATTTAACATTAGCTAATTTGACATATTATAGACGAATGATGTATAACATAAGATATATGAGACCGCATCTGTTTGCCGAATGAGTACATCGTTGGCCCTGTGACTATGAGAGCATATATTCGATACCCGATCGCAGCAAAGTGGTATTAATCTCCACAGTGGACGGCATTAAGCACGTATGGGAAGATTCGAGACACGCTGGTCCGAAGTCAAAATCAACTGACAGGATTTTTAGCATGCCAATTACCTTTGACTTGGTAGTGAGGCAGTACTATATATGATTCATATAGACAAAGTGTGTAAATGCCAGACAGATCCAATGGCGGAGTCGTACTATTTGTTTATTGACTTGATAAATACTGGAAGCCGTCTTCAGCTATATCTTCTACGTCAAGAATTGACGTTAAACCACTTTAGCGGATAATACGCTCGCAGACAAAAAATGTATATTTCAGGTTTGCGCAGTCTTCAATGACACAGCCGGATATACACACAAGTGTATGGATAAACAGGTAAGTACCGATCTATTTTCCCCGTATACAGGTCAAAAAGTAGTAAGATTTATCACAAAGACTTTATTTTGTTTTGAAAATTTAGTATCCGTTTGATTGGACTTTCTGTAAAAATATACGTTCTTTGTATAATAGCATAATAAAACGCTGCAAAATTGACATCAAAGAATAAGGAGTGATTGGTCTCTCTTCGTTTACATGTCCTTAACGCCAGAAATATACTTGTAGCATAATTAACATTACTTAATCCAAGTTTATTTAAGGATAGAAACAAAGGATTTGAGTTAAAAGCGTGTGCATTCGGTATTTCTTAAGCATTTCAATTAAACGCAATCTCAACTGCACAAACCAAAACTAAACCCTCTGTATCTAGTTTCGAGTCCAGGGTCTCGAAGTCGAATGGGCCGAATCATATCATTTTCATGTTACCTTTACAATGTAGTCATTATATTCG
The DNA here is from genome assembly GCA_021229015.1 of Solen grandis. Lineage (NCBI taxonomy): Eukaryota > Metazoa > Mollusca > Bivalvia > Adapedonta > Solenidae > Solen > Solen grandis. The sequence goes on from CM037793.1 coordinate 44,005,368, forward strand.
ATGATTCGTTAAATTCTATTTTGAGCCCTTGGCTTGCATGCATTAGGATGTTAAACTTATGTTAAAAATAAGTAAGAAATTTTAGTATAAAATTGAGTTTGAATGATTTACGCTGTACATATGTTCGTAAATGTCACCACGTTTTTGACTAAGATGGCACTCTCACATGAAAATATTTACATATACCGTGCACTCTGAGAAAACCGGACGGCAATCGGACCGCGGTTTTTGTCCGGTTTTCTCAAATGACCGGTATTAAGCTATGATCAATCATAAATACCCATTTATATTTTTTTTCTTTCTATTTCCCTTATCACATGTATGTATGTATGTATTGTGAAAGTATTAGTAAAAGCAATTAAAATAATATATTTGTTTAATAGTCTAGTACTTTTGCATATTTTGTTTCATAAATATGAAGAAAGTTCAAGAAATATACAAACATCGTGCAGTGTATTAAAACCAAGCTGGTTACCTCATTATGATAAAGTCAGAATATATCGACATGTGCCTCTGGGTACAGGCTAATGTACAAACGAATTTGTCATTTTTCTGTTACCATTCAGCTTATGTATTAGACCTTCACATTAGTCAAGGGGACGAGCTTTTCACACCTTGACCGACCGGTATTGTCAGGGAAAATATCTATATAATGGGCTTAATGGGACTCAATCAGCCGTCCGATATTCGGATTTTACAGAATCCGGTATTGTCAAAGGAAAGTATTATAGATGACATAAGGTAAAATTCGGGACCAAACACTGCGTCCGGTATTTAAAACTTTCCAGTTTTCTGAGAGTGCGGTTTTCTCAGAGTGCACTGTACAAAATTGATGACCATGTTCCATAAAGATCGGAAGAAAACGTGTAAAGTCATGTCCAGAATAGATCGTTTCACAAGATGATCGGCAATATCCGGTATAATTCGCTGATTTAAACTGACCAATCAGTGACTGGAGAAAGATCTCAAATGTATGTTTATTTCAAATGGAACAAAGTGTGAAATTGTACACCAGCATGTTGATTAGGTACTCGGGAAATATTCATTGTATTATGTAGTTGTACGTCTCATTTCGGGGTGAAATGGTATATAGAAAACACTACTGCAAAAACCGTTTCTAGGGTCCCTTATTTACGCTATCATCGCACTAGTTAACATTCGACCAAAGTTTCATGAGCATTGGATGTAAACTTTTTTAAAAAGTTTTTTCCACTAAAATTGAAAACTTAATTGTTATTTATATCTGCCCAACCCACATACACTAAACTCAAGAATCGCTACACCATTAGTTGTAAAATGGTCCAGATAAACATATTCTATGGAAATCATAAAGGTATGCGTAAATCAATTTTCAGATGTTTTTGTGTATAAAATTGGCATGAAGTATCCCAAATATCTTTCTCTCTCTTCTCACTACAATGTTTACCTCTTAATCCTACATTGCATGGTGATATGTTACGATATGTATGTTGTCATTTTTCTTCTACAAGACGTGCAATATCGGCAAGCAGATCAGCAATACGAAGTGCTGGGAATGTTGCACCAGTGACCTGTGCAACCGGAACTGTCCAGGTACTACTTACTTCATTTATGTTAACATGTATGATTGTTTGTTGGAGTTAACGCCTCACGGGCAATATATCAGCCTTTGGAGACATAGACATTTTGTCGTTTCACAACAATAAAACTTGAAATGGAAAAAGTGTTTCCGGGTCTTCTTGACAGGTGGTGCACATGCAATAGAACCCCATACACCATTCCTTTTTACTCCTACACTACAAATATTCATTATACATCATGTATGAAATGAAAGGGAAAACTAAGGGACGGGACTTTGCAATTCTAGTACTTTAGAAGATGTGTGACACTTCAATAACACTTACTTTTTTTTATTAATTATTAATAAATTTAGAATATCCTCGGACAAATCTAGATTTATTTTAAACATCCAGTTGAGAACCATTAGATCTGTTTTTAAGTCTTATGTCTAAGACGGGGACCCAACCCAACGCCTTACCCTCCTATAAGGTGAACTATCCAACCATTCAGTTACCGTAAATGATAGTTTATAAGTATATAAGACGGTGTGGTCGTGGGGTATTTTACCTAGCTAAGTAGCTCAAAAATTAACTCGATGGCCTCGATTGCATTGTTTTGATTAAGTAACCATTAAAGAATTTTTAAAAATGGTAAAACTCATTTGAAGGATGTTCTATAAAAATTCCAAAATGTTTCAAAATGAGGCTATTTTCACTCCCTTTTCCTAAACTTTTACGGGTTTTTGTCCATTTCTGTGAAAATGAGGGACCGGAGGATATTTTCACCATTGAATTAGATATATTGAAAAATCATGAACTGTTAAAATCTGAGTTTCTTATATTTGTGGCTATTTACTTCTTTTTTTTTTCCCATTTAAAAAAGAGTTGTATATTTAGCTATTCATTAAAAACGGTTACCATGGATAAACAAACATAGCATAAAAACGGACACGTTGACCTGTTTTCTATATTTTCGTATTCAGCACATTTTTTACATAATATATATAAAAATCAGAAAAATCTATTGAAGAAAAAAAATGATGTAGCATACGCCCTTAATAAGGGACAGTGTCTGATAATCACGGCTTGGACTATAATTGTTTTTACCGTAGTAACTGTACTTCAAGTGATATAAATCTTGAATAAGTAACATGTAACATATTAATTGTAATATTAATGACATATTAATTACAAACCTTTCCAGTGCCCTGTTCGGATAGTCCTAGCTGCGCAATGTTGACAACGTCGGGCTACAACGCATGTGGGGACAACCAAGTGGCCAGGACTATCTGCAAAAAGACCTGCAATTATTGTCCCTGAACCCTCGCCTCCTGACTGCCTAACCTATAAGCAGTTGCGAACGTGATATGCCTTATATGGAAATGTGAAATAAATACTTTAAAAACACACCGCTTCGTTTTTAGCTCACCTGTGTTGTCTGAGGCAGCACAATGAAGTAAGCACGGCGACAGGGCGAGTGCTTTACCGACTGAGTACCTGGACCACTTACACCAGTCTCTGACTGATGAGGGTCACTTATAGGTCGATACTTAAATTTACACAAATAAATGTGTTTGTGAATTGAAAGGTCAAAACACATCACATCTTGTGTAACTTTGTCAAGAAAAGAATACAGCATGAGAAAAAAGGAATGCATAGATTTTATGATGTTTCAAACAGATACTCGTTTAATACCACATTTATAAGAACATTATCCGTGAAGTATGGTAATGAATATTTGAAAGGAAAATATCAAAAATTCAAAGAATGATAAAATATCTTGTTTTAGTGCAACTTAAAAAATAACTATACTTCAACAAAAAAGGAAAGCACATATCCTTGTGGGCCCATGTGAAGTTGCAGAAACTGTGATTAAGTAATTGCTAGGAATTCAGCATAGAGGATGTGTCATAAATTTTTACTTAAATCTTAAATATAAGCAGAATTATAATGTGGACAATTTTTTATCAAAAAGCAATAGCACATCTTCTTCATGCTATAGTACATAAACAAAATATAATCAATCTATCTTAAATTTAAGAGATTTAGCTGAAAACAAGGGCAATGACTATGGAAGTAAATGGGAGGGTGACAATGAGTGAAAAAGTAGTTTAAAAATAGGTGTAGGTGGGACGGGTATTGCAACAAGCAGTGTTATATATCAAACTGTTCACAAGGGTTGTAGTTAATTAAACTGCCGGCATAAACTGGCATAATTGGTGGCACTCCGAGAAATCCAAGATGGCCGCCATTTGAAAAATATGTTAATTGATGTCTTTTTACACATTATTAAGCAATGGGAAATAGAAATATGTAAAACTTCTTTGAAATAAGGTATTTTAAATAAATGATATTGATAATAAATGATGAAGTCATTGTCATATTCAAGGTCAAATTCAAGGTCAAAGGTCAAAAGTGCACAAAAAATTACATTATTGACCACAAATTGTTAATTTTATTGCAAGTTTTTCTAAGGAAAATGTTTGGTTCAAAATAAACATTTGCACAGCATTATTAGATAAACTGAACATATTTAGTGAATGCTATGACCTTTGTCGTAATAAAATACATTCCCCAGAATTTATTTCTATAACCACCTTTTCAAGTCATTCATACATTTAGCAAATAATACCAGCCTATCTTAAATAAAATCAGAGTAATGCTGCGGACAACATTATTCACAAAGGGCAATAACTCTGAAGAGGAACAGCCGTTCTTGGAAATATTTTTTTCACAACATCAGACTATCCTAAGTAGGAACAAAGTGATGCTTTAGATTTTTAAACAAAGGGCAATAACTCTTAAAGGAAAATACTCTAATATGAAATATTTGCTCGCAATACATCGCCTCCATGCCTTTGATACATTTAACAAATATCTTCAGCCTATCTAAATAAAAAAGAAAATTATGTTCCGGGAAAGTAACACATTTTTAACAAGGGGCATTGACTGCAAAAAAATAGGATAATGAAGGGCAGATCGAGTACCAAACACTTAATCATAACATTTCAGGGCACTTGATTTTTACTGGTTACCTTCAGCAGCAACCATATTCAAATTTTGGGTACAATCGAAGTTCAAGTTTCTATACAGATTATAGTTAGTAGAAAATTAGTCAACATGTATGTAAAGTATAATTATACTGAAACTAGCTGATCCCACTTATAACGACATTTTTCAAGGCGATAAATTCATTTTATCAATGTGTTAGAGTACTATGAGGTGACCATTCGTGCCAAATGAAATTAGAATCTGACCATAGGTTTAAAGGAGAATTTTTCTGTAAACAATGTATTAGGAAACTAGCTCGCCATCTGGTCCTTCATTTTCAAGGTATCAAGGGGGTAAATAAGCAATTATGGTAGAAGGCTGTGAAGTAACAATTTGTGCCAATTGAAATTAAATTCTGACCATTCGTTCCAGAGAGAAAACAGTTTGAAAGTTTCTATATAGTGTACAGGCGCACAGTGGACCTCATCAATTAAGGGACAGCTTCATTTTAGCAATGATAGTAGATAGCCATGAGTTGATTCCAGAGAATAGGGTTTTAAAGTTAACATAATCAAATACTGTTGGCTGTCATTGCAATCCGAGGTCTTCATTGACGAGTTTATTGATTCAACTTTTGTGAAGGGAAGGATTTCATCAGTGTCTATCAAGTGGTTTCAGAGGAAATGTCTATAAAGCAAATTGTTACCTACAGAAGATGGGACATAAGTTGATCAAAATAGCTCACTTTGAGCTTGATATTCTGTCAAGCTAAGACGGGTTATGTTCAGGACATATTGTTTCAAGTCATTGGTACATATTTCAAACATAAGGTGGTAGAATTGCAATATCGTTATTTCAATTATTTTAGCTTAAACAAGAACTAGTTTGTTATTACCAAAAAAAAAAAAAATTGATGAGCTTAGGAGCGGATGGATTGTTGTCTGCAACGTCACAGTCTCACACACACACACACACACACACACACACACACACACACACACATATATATATATATATATATATATATATATATATATATATATATATATATATTCTCTCCTGAATATGCATACCTATGAGTTCCAGACTGATTTTTACAGAGTTTGTTCTTGCACTTTAGCGCTAACTGGGCGTTTTTAGCATGCACTTCACATGCTCAGTATAGTATTTCTTCTATGATCACATCATAAAATCTCCAGATTGGACCTCTATGCTTCATTTTCATAAAAAATACTGCTAACAATGATATTGAACTGAATTAAATGAAATGAGCATGTGCTAATTACAGACCAACACCCCGGTCTACATTGATCAACTGCCTCTAATTAATTTTAAGTCAGAATGTGTTTCACAGTCTGTTAACAGGTTCAACTCCAGCTAATCATTCATTACCTTAACACCATTTGCTGGTGCAATTGTAAGACAAAAACGCAGTCAAAAATAGACATCAGATGAAAACAAACATGAATTCAAAAGAGATATTACTGATAAATATTTTTAGTCAAATATAATATTATTTAAAGGATATTTTCCAAATCCTTTCTGAATTGTGTATTTGTAAATCAGATAAATAATACAGTCATGATAAACAAGAATAATTGCCAGTGGATCATTATTAAGCCCCTGTAATGGTTCCGCTACATTTCGGACCTCATGACCTTTCACTTAGATAACCAAAGTTTCCTAATGCTTCATTGGGGCACCTTGGTTATCTTGGTAGAGGTTAAGTGGTCAATGACGTAGTGGAGTATGTCGACTTTACCGGAAGTGAATTACAGCAGCATTTTTGGTGGATATATAGTATATACCAGTATTTTTCGTTGACCCAGTCAATCTATCAAGACTCTATCACCCAGCCCTCTTGATGATTCACAAAATTTCCTACTGAACAATCATTACTCAGGTCTGTGTTTAACAAAGCATCTCAAATTGAGATATTCCTTAACTCAAAAAATCTCGAATTCTATATACATGTAATTACAATTTTTTTTTTTTTTTTTTTTTTTTTTTTTTTTGAGGCCCCATATGGGTATCCCCATTTATTTTCCCCGTAATAGGTGAACAGAGGTCGGGGAGCCATCCTCAGTTGACCGTACAATGCAACATAACTTTCAATCATTATAAAAGAATTATACAGAGAAAAAAATAAACATTATATTTTACTTTGTATTAAATTTAACCATATAGGCACTTTATTTTTTTTATGGGTTGAAAAATACAAACAAAATTAATAATAATGAAAAAAGAAAAAAAACTAAAAGTAAATTGTTCTTCACATGTGATTAACATTAAAAGTTTCATAATTCACATTCAATAAAATACAAATCCTTATCTTGATTTTAAATATATATTAAATCTTCAATTTTCAACTATACTTTTTACAAGTTTCCAATTTGATTTTTCAGTTTCAGTGATATTTGATTTTTTATAAATTTCCCAATCTAATTTTACTATCTCCCTGAATCCTACAATTGTTGGTAGTATATTTTTTAATCTACACAAAAATATATATCTTTTAAATTCAAGAAATAAAATGTCATTTTTTTTAACACATCTTACATTTCTTTTATCTAATACAATTTTAATGTAATCAATTATAGGTTTTATTTTATAACAAGACCAAAACAAATGGGATAAACTTTCAACATTTTCTTCACAAAAGGTACATAAACTAGTTTGAACAATTTTCATTTTGAATAATAAGGAATTTGTTGGTAATATTCTGTGTACTATTCTTGTTTGAAGCCATTGAATGTAAGTATTTCTAGTATATTTAAATACGTCACCATAAATGTTTTCCCAATTAAATTGATATGTTCATATAATGATATCCATTTAATTTGACTAGTTGGAACTTCTTTATTTTTAATAAATGATTATATATGATTTTGTTTGCATTTGTTTTGATTATAAATGGGAACAGGTAACAAGAAATTGATGGATTTTGCAAATCAAAAATTGAGATATTCTTAAATGACATGCTTATTTTATCTATTTTTTTTAAGACCAAAATATTCTAAAAAATTTATCTTCTGTCCTATTTCTCTTTCTAAAATGTCTATATTCTTGAAGTTTCCATGTCTATCTAAAATATCTTTAATATATCTAATTCCATTATTATACAAAGTAGGCATAAAGATATAATCTTTATTTATTATTTTTAATAACTTAAATATATATAACTCAATTACATCTTTCCAAAAAGAATTTTTCATATTTAATAATCTAAAACAATCATTTTCAGTCCACCTTCTTTATAATTTTTTAAAAACAGTATTTTTTATTCTAGGTTTTCCATCCCAAACAAAGTCATAGAAAAGATTATTAATTTCTTTTATAATATTTTTATTTGGGGATGGAAGACTTATAAATAAGTGTGTTAATAACGGTAATAGAAAAGTTTTTACGACAGTGATTTTTCCCATGGGTGTTAGCTTTCTTTTTTTCCAGTGTGATATTACTTTTTTCATATTAATCATTTTTTTATTATAATTCAGTTCTATCATTTTGTCAAGGTCAACATCAAAATTTATGCCTAATAATTTGAATTGTGTTTCTCCCCATGATAGTTTCCATTTTGTTTTAATAGAACGAGTACTATATTTTAAAGAACCAATCCAAACAATTTTTGTCTTATCATAATTCATACTTAAACCTGAAATGATTGAAAATCTATGTAATAATGTCAATGTATGATTTAACGAATTTTCCGAACCATCGAGTAATAAATAAGTATCATCAGAAATTGTGATAACTTGTATTCCCGGTTTTAACCCTTTTCTTTTGAGTTCCTTATTTTTATTGCCAAAATTTCCGCACAAAGAATAAAAAGATATGCTGATATGGGATCCCCCTGTCTACAGCCGCGACCGATCTTAAAGAATTCAGATAAAAAACCATTTAATTGTATACATACCTCGGTGTTTTTAAGAAGTAATGATATCCATTTCTTGAAGCTGTTTCCAAAGTTAAATAAATCTAGAGTTTTTTCAAAATTTTTAAAATCTATTAACATGAGTAACCAGGTATCTTATGAGTTTCAGTATAATTCATTATATCATATAATAATCTAGTGTTTTCACCAATATATCGACCTTTAATAAAACCAGTTTGATCTTTGGAAATGATAAGATCAAGAACTTTCTTTAGTCTATTAGCTATACCGCTTGAAGCAATCTTGTAAATGACATTTAAAAGTGTGATTGGCCTCCAGTTTTTTAAAAACTGCTTTGGCTTATTATCTTTTGGTATACAAGTAATATATCCCATTTTAATATTCCTAGAAAACCTATTAGATATGAATGCATAATTTATAGCTCTGTAGACAAAATATCCTATTTTGCCCCAGAAGACCTTAAAAAAATTTGAAGTAAAACCATCACACCCTGGACTTTTATCATTTTTCATATTCTTTAAAGCAAAGGTTATTTCATTATATGTTAAAGGCCCTTCTAATTCTAATGATTGATCATCACTCAATTTTGGTATTTCAATATTATACAGTTCATCATCTAGATCAAAATTGTCATATGTTTCTTGTGCACTATATAATTTTTTGTAGTAATTGCTAGTTGCTTGTAAAATTTTGTTTTGGTCAAATATGTAAGAGCCATCATTTATTTCTAAAAAAGGGATATTTTTGCTTAGATTAAATTGTTTTTCTAGAGAACAAAAGTACTTAGTGTTTTTTTCACCATTTTCTATCCATTGCGATTTTGACCTAATAATGTGTCCTCTAACTTTATTGTTTCTAATTTCATGAAGTTTTTTTAAATTTTTTAATCTCATTTATTAATTTTCTTCGTCTTTTTTATTCTTGTTGGATTTAAAACTTGAATATGATATGGTTTTGCCACGAATTTCCATTAATAGTGTCTCTAAAAACAATTCATCATTTATTACAAATTGAATGCTAGATTTATCCATTTTCAAAACATTATTCATATCATAGATCGGTATACAATATTGTTGAATGATTTCGTCAATTTTCTTATTAATACAATTAAGATATTCAATGTCATTTAGTAAAGTTATTGAATTTCCATAAACCTTTACCATGTTTAATATTTGAAAAACAAAGCTCTAGAAAAACAATTGAGTGGTCTGATTTGTATGACATATCAATATCACAATTTCTAACAAAGTTAAGGATGTTATTTGTAATAAGAAAAAAATCCAGACGACCGTGTTGTAAGGGAGTTAACCTCCTCCAACTATATTTTTGTTTATCACCATGTAATTCTCTGAATGGATCCACTAAATGTTTTTCATCAATAAAGGATAATAATCGTTTTCTTGCATTGGCATTGTGGTTTATATATTTATAATTTTTATAATCAATAGATGGATTCAAAACTAAGTTAAAATCTCCACATAAAATACATTTCGTATTTGATTCTAAAGAATCAACCAAACAAAATATATTTGTAAAAAAGTCTGGATTATCAATATTTGGTGCATAAATATTTATAAGAATAAGTTTTGTGTTATTAAATCCAAGTTCAAGAATAAGAAAACTTCCATCATTGTCTTTTCTAATGTTTAACACTTCCATATCAAGATTCCTTTTAAATAAAATGGCAACTCCTTTAGAATTCTTTCCATGACTATAAAAACATTTTCCATCCCACTCTGTATATATAATTTTCTCCATATCTTTAACAAAATGTGTTTCTTGTAAACACACAATTTCAGCTTTTTTTTCTTTGATGAAATTAAAAACATCAATTCTTTTTGATAGGTTCCGTAAACCTCTACAATTATATGATAATATTTTTAAGTTATCCATAATAATAAAAAGTGTTTTTCAATATACATGTATAACTATTTTTTTTTTAAAAAAACAATGGCATGAATAAATTGACAGTATTTCATATATGTAATCAATCTAAACATGTGAATAAACATATATATGCATGAAAAAGACATCAGTTTATAAAGGAAATTACAAAAGTAGTGAAATATTCTTAATCCTATATATTGTACTTGGTACCTCTCTAACTGCAGTGAATAAACAGTTATTGTATATTCATCAGTGTATCAAGTTACATTCATATATCTATTTCCTCGCTCCCCTCTCTCCCACATATAGTTATGCAAAACTGGTACCTGTATACTAATCATATACTCAAAAACATAATATATACTACAATACTGACGTATGTACAACAAACATTATATAGAGAGAGAGAGAGAGAGAGAGAGATAGTATGGGATATACATATATGTCTGAAACATCAATACACGCTCTGATAAGCGGGTACATTAAGCTCTGCGTTGGACTCTTTGTCGATGCGCTGCAATCACCTCCTGAAAATTGTCAAAAATGTCAAACTTCACTCTCTCACCTCTTACCGTCTGTCCATATATCGAACCATTAAAAAACCATGCACTGGATATCTCGTCATGTTGCATCAGCCTGTTAATGAGTCCCGTGTTCAGTTTTGTCACATCATCACTGATCTTGTGATCATCACTTCTCATCTCTTTCCTTTTCCTCATGATAGTTGCTTTCGCATCATTGTTAATAGTTTTTATCAACACCGGTCGAACTCCTCCCCGTTTTGTTGGTATGCGGTGCATGGCCACAATCTGCGCTGGTTCCACTCTAATGTCATGCTTCTTGAATATATTCATCACTTTCTCCTCCAGCTCCTCTCTTCCCTCATGATGACCCTCTTGGATGTTTGCAATTTTCACATTATTCTTCCTTGAATACTGCTCATTGTAATTAGCATGTTTTATTGCGTCTTTACTTCGCCTTTCATTCTCTCTTTCCTGAACTGTCAACTCTTTCATTTTCTTTTTTGTCTCTTCCTCAATTTTATTTTTTTTCATCTCTTGTATTTCATCTTTTTTAAGCATTGAATCCAGACAAGTTTTAAGGCCTCCTATTTCCTTTGATATGTTATCCAGTTGAGTTTGCAACATTTCAGCATCAATCATTTGGTCACAGCTCTCGTTGCTAACATCTGAATGAGTTCTTTTATCTTTTTTTGATGGTGGTTGACTTGTTATTTTTTGTTTTGGTTGTTGAACTTGACCCTTGGTTTGACTTTGACCCCTTCCTGTCATGCTGATTGCACTCTTTCTTCACTTAAATCAGAGTAGTAAACAGTTATGTGCACAGGTTTCACCTTAGTTTTGATAGATACAGTAGCAGTAATTAGTCCACTATTGACACAATTTCTCTACAGCCTATGGCACACAATTGTCAACACAATAGTCTAATCAACTGTAATACAATGTATCCAATACAGAACAGAACAGAACAGAACAGATACTTTATTATGGACTTGAGCATTATAAGCTCATCATCATAATACAATGATTACAATAATAACATGTGACACATGACATGCAACAATACATAAAACAAACAGTGAGAATGTAAAGAGTTGAATGTTGAATGACTTACTTAAATTTGTAAGGTAGTAATATTAACACAAAGAATCTCTTAATTTAAAGGCTTTTACACAAAACAAAGCTAATTTTTCTAACATAACAGTGTTTTCATTTTGCATTAAGTTAATATATTTGTCCATACTTGTATGCGTATAATAATATTTTGGTATATATTTTCGTCTAAGTTCAGAATATACTGGGCATTTTAAAACAAAATGGTATTCATCTTCGATATCGTTAAGATTGCAGAATGTACACTTTCTTTCACTTCTATTTATTTTATTATGTCTACCAACTTCAATGTTCAATCTATGTGATGACAAACGTAGTTTAGCTAATGAATTCCTATATTTTGAATTTCCAATGACGCTTATATACGATGACTGCTTAAAACTTAACTTAAATTTTCTATAAATATCTAATGCAGATGAAACATCAATATTAGCTTTCCAGTTACTTATATAAATATCACGCAATCTACTTCGTAGGACAGGTATGAATATATTAATATTGACAGATTCAGGGAAAAGCCAAACATCGTTGAATCCAGCCGATTGGATAATATCTCTTACTTTTGACACCCATATGGTAGAATTATTTTGTCTATTTAAAGTATCAATTTGATCCCGCAACACAGACATTAAAATGCAATTATCTTTTTTAACAGTGTATAATTTCAAAAAGTATTTAATCATCCGTATATGCCTCTCAACATACAGAGGAAATCTTCCCAATTCAGCATACAATGCTAACGTATTTGTTGACTGTTTAACATTTAAAATAAACTTACAAAATTTCTTATGAACCCTTTCAAGAACATCAGAGTTTAGATGGCCCCAGATCTCACATCCATAGTTGAGAACCGATAATACAAAAGAGTCAAATAAATTGAACATAATATTAACAGGACATTTGATATCTCTAATTAATCCCATTAAGGAATGCAAAGATTTCAATCCTTTACCAGCAAGGGTCTGAACAGCTTGTATGAAGGATCCACTACTGGTAAATACCACCCCTAAATAATTAAAGGAGTTGACAATCTCAACTTCTTGGTCATTATATAACCATTTATCCTCCCTGCTTAACTTCCCGCCTTTTCTGAACACCACGATTTTAGTTTTGTCAACATTTACAGTTAATTTCCATTTACAGCAATACACGTAGAGGCTATCTAAAGACGCCTGGAGTCCGGATCTAGACTCTGAAACTATAACAGCATCATCTGCAAACAACAGTAAAAATATAGAAATCTGATCAATATTCAATCCGGAGTTAAGATTTTCTTGCAAATGCATCTCTATATCATTTAGAAAAAGAGAAAATAACATGGGAGAAGTTATCTCCCCCTGAAAAAGTCCGAGATTACTCTGAAAAAAATCTGACAATGTCCCTAGGTGCTTGACACAAAGTTTAACTTCAGTATACATAGACCTTATAACTGCCAAGAGATCCCCATCAATGCCTAATTTAATCAGTTTATACCACAGTCTTGTTCTATCAATACAGTCATACGCCTTTCTATAGTCAATAAAACAACAATAGAGTTTTGCCTTATTTTTTAGCTGTCTTTGTATTAATGAGTGTAGAATGAAAACGGGATCCACCGTGCTGAACTTACTTTTGAATCCAAATTGTGCGTCTGACAAAACACAATAATTTTCTGCCCATGATTTTAGTCTGTTATTCAAAACAACCATAAATAGTTTTGAAAAGCAACTAGTGAGAGTAATACCTCGATAATTACCTGGGTCTGACCGGTTACCTTTCTTATGTAATGGAATGATTACGCCAGTGGCCCATGACCGAGGGAATGTTTTTGATCGTAGTATATAATTAAAAAATATGTTCAGCGGTTGTATTATCTGAGGTACAGACACCTTGAAATACTCATATAAAATGTTATCCATAGATGAGGTTTTGTTGATTCCCAGATTTTTTATAGCTGTTAAAATTTCAGCATCGGAAATAGGTATATCTAGAGAGTCAAACGTAACATTGTATTCATCCGCATTATCAAATTGATCTAAAAACCCAGCAAATTCATCCTCGTCAGCTACATTGTCACTTGACGTTAAATTACTAAAATATGTTTTAAAATCATCATTTGAAATATTTTCCGATGGAAAATTCTTATTTTGAGATTTAAACATCCTCCAAAACTCTTTTGGTGATTTTTTCCTTAAATCGTTCATTTTTCGACATCTTGCATAATTGAAACTATTTTTTGATTTCCGACACTGATATTTATAATCCTTTTTAGTATGAAAAAGTGAGGCTCTATCCTCTGAACTACGGGAAATATTAAACTTATCAAGAGCTTCTTTATATAAAACATACTTGCGTTTGCACTCATCATCGAACCAAGCTTTATTATTACTACTCCTTTCAAACCGCACCTCATTTCTTTTGTAGGATGTTTTCTTAAAATATTTATCACCATGTTCACAAAGATAATTTGTGAATATTGAAGTTATACTGTCTACACTATCACCTCCATTTATCCCAGAGTTTAACTTATGAACGAGCGAATTGATATTATCCGAAATATCTTTTACAAATAAGTCTGAGTATCTCACATCATACTTATAATATGTACTTTCATACCCATCCTGATTTGAAATAATGGGTTCTGTATACGTTTTAAAAGAAAAAGATAGCGGGGCATGGTTTGAGAAGACATTAAAATCATTAACATTGAAATCGTCAAGCAATGCAAAATTATTTTGATCAGTCAACAAATAATCGACAACGCTGGCCCCATTGTGTGTAAAACATGTGAAATTTCCACGGTCACCTGGCCAGCGACCGTTTACTATACGCTGATTGGTTGATTTGCACAGGTCAAGTAAACATTCACCAAAACGATTGGACGTTAAATCCTTCGATACTCGAGGCGAAGGTGTATCAGTTGTAATAACATCATTGTCATCAATACTACGGTCAAATCGAATGAAGTCTGATTTACTACCTGTCCTACTATTTAAATCACCTGTTAGAAATACTTTACCTAATTGGTTATACATAGCGATGTCTTGTTCTAGTTGTGAAAATATATCAACATTGTACATATGGTGCACTGGGGAAGACTCCGGTGCTATATATGTAATACAAAGATATATATCATCATGTATATTAAATAATTGCTTTTCAATTTTTAACCATACAATGCAATCAATAGAGTTTTTAACGATTTTTATACCATTACGTACACTGTCTTTAATGTAAATAATTATACCTCCACTTGATCGTTTTGCCCTACGATTTTGATATTTACGGTATGAATGAATAGGATTAGAATAACCTTTAATTTCTATAGAAGAGTTCTTATTTGTCCATGTTTCACTTAGGCATATAATGTCATACTCACTAATGATGTTAACGAATTCTTTACAGTTCTTTTTTTCTGAGGTAAGTCCTTCTACATTCCAAGAAATGCACTTAAGCACACTCTCACTTGAGTCCTAATTTCCCGGGCAACTTTTCACTATCATACATTCTTGGAAATTGTTCCGAAATTCCAAAACTCGTCCCTTTAAGTTCCCTAGCTGCTCTTCGAACCTTTTCACGATCGGGAAAGTCTGTGAATTTCGCGACAATCGTCGGGTCTTTCCGGCTCTATATGGACCAATCCGATGGGCTCGTTGCAACTTTATGTCCTGTACGGCATTTCCAATTTTAAGTTTTTCTTGAATAAATTGCAAGATCTTTTGTCACATTGTTCATCTTTTTCCTCAGGAATTCTGTGAAATAATAAATTGTCCCGCATGCTGCGACATTTAAGATCTTGTATTTCCGCTTCAGTTCAGATTCAATGTTGTTATGATTATTTTCCATTTTTTTCTTTTTTTTGCATAAAGGCCATCAATTCCTTGTGTTGTGTGTTTATATCAGTCATGGTCTGGCTGTCAACATTTCGACTGACCTCAATGTCACACACTTTTTTTCCAGATCATTGATCTTTTTATCCATGCTTTGCATGCGTGTGTTAATAGTGTTTACACTCGATTGAATTGAATCTAGCCTGGCCAGTTTACTATCCATACTGTCTAGACGTTTCATGATCATAGTAAACATGTCCGTCCCTGGGGAACTGGGTGTTGCCTGTACATTCTGCGAGACCCCTGGGCTCATCGCACCCATGACCTGATATGGGTTATTTGCCATATTTATTGCTTGCGGAAACATATAACCAAAGTTTGATGAATAAAGCTGAGTTTGTGGTGTTTGAAATGTTTGTGACTGAACTTGTTCACTATTACCGTTACCTTTGCTACCACTGCTATCCATTGTGTTCTTTTTCTTTCCCCGCCTTTTCACCGGGGTTTCTTGTTTTTCCTCTCCCGGCGATTGTTTCGACTTTTTCCTTTTCCTCGTCATTCACAAAGCATTTTTATTACATTCCTTAGAAACTTCAGTCCAAATAATAAGTTATCCAGCCATTTATTTATTAATTTCCACACATATTTACACTGCTATTTTTTTTCAACCCGCCATGTTCCACGCATGCGCACATACAGGTATGCAGGTGTGTTGTTATAGTTATCCAGGTAATCCAGGTAAGTTCGCTCACTTGTCAAAATGTAGGGTAACATATGACATAATCAGCTTATAAGAATACAAAGAATTCTTAAAAACTTTTTAAAAAAACTCCAAATATCCAATGTTTCACATCACTTTTCCAGAAATAAAGTTTACCTTCTTCTAGAGTGTAACTTCATCTATCCATTGATACCAAATTCACCACTATCAAGCCACTATTTTCACTACAAATTGTAAATCAATCACGAGCACATTTTAGTCTGACATCACCCTTCACCCAACAAAAAAAAACTAAAAAATTACAATTTTGATTATTTTTTTTTAAAGAAATTAAATACCATTTGCTATAAGAACATGCATGCAACACATTTTATTCACCAGGTCACTGAATAAGGGAGTTCTAGAATTTCTGAATTTTGAGTTGAACGAAATCTGAAAATTGATTGCTTGAGATGTTGCTAAGATCTGCTGAGATGCACAGAAAGTTGAATTTTGGCTTGAAATTACAGCTGCAATTGGCCCTGCTTTAGCGCTCAAAAATCGTCAGCGTCCAATTCACCACATATTCGGCAGGCAATCTTATTTTCCTGTTGTTGCTTACTGAAAAGAAAATCGAAATACGATAATAAGATATAATAATAAGATAAGATAATTAGTTACATATACCTAATTGTAAATATACATTAACAGTGTGTTAACATCAATAACATATTTGTTTGGGGAGTAAAACACATAAGGAAAGAGAGCCCAGAATTGAATATGGGTGTAAAATAAAACAAGTGCATTGCAATAAAGCTTTAAAATGTATTTTACTGCAGATATCTTACCAACTACGTACATTATTAACATACATGAAATATACTACACTAAAAGAAGCTGAAACACAAAGCTGCAGATATGAAATGAATGAAGACCAAAGATTGATTTTTTTATTAAACTGGCGGTTTTGTTTGTTTGTTGGTTGGTTGGTTGACTATTGGAATCACCCCTCGTCCGTTGTGGGGCGTCAACAGCTGTTTTTAAAAGACATCTCATCTGAAACCGCATGGTAGAAACTGAAGAAACTGATGTAACGTGAATGATCCTTGGGTGGCCCGGAACAAAAATTGCTAAAATAAACCTGATCCATGCATAACTCTTCTTTTCATGGCAATCAAAAGAATTTTATTTAAGAAACTTTAAAAATCTTCTTTGAAACCTATGGCTAGGATTTAATTTCATTTGGCGCAAATGACTGTCTACCATAATTGCTAAAATAAAGTTGATCCCTTGAAAACTGAGGTCCTTAGGGGTCCACTTGTTTCCTTATATGGTAGTAGTATAGGTATTGAATGTTTCTAGGCCACCGGGTCTAACACACTCCCTCGTTTTTCAACTCGGGAGTGTGTTAGACCCAGTGCCCTAGAAACTTCCAATACCTATACTACTACTCTATATTTATAATAAAAATTTAAAAAAATCACACTAATGTAAAATTTAAAAAAAACAACAATGAAAAAAAATAAAGAAAATTATGTTTTTTCTTAAACCATTTTTTTACCACTCTGAATATGGAGGAGGGTTTTCTAACGTATTATAAAAATTCAATATTATACAGTTTTTATATTTTTGGATATTATCTAGAACTCAGTTATCTGTAATTCTTGTTCATAAAAACTACCTATAATGTCTTCATCTTTTAAATCTTTTATTTTATAAGTAACAGATTTGTATTTAAAACTTGTTCAATTACAAATATTTCTCTAGTCCAACGAGTAGTATAACCCTTTTCAAATTTACCTTTCTTTTTTGTTATTCTTACTCTATCTCCAACTTTAAATTTAGGTTTCTTAATTTTCTTTTCTTCTTCTGGATATAAATTTTCATACACTGTTAATGTATTTTCTGATTTACTTGCTTCAACAGTGTCATTTTAATTGAAGAATGAATTGTATTATTATAATCTTTAACTAATTGATCTAATACATCATAATATTTAGTAGTTTCATGAGCAGTAAAATATTTAAACATATGTTGTTTCATAGTTTCCTATCCAACGTTCTACTACACTAGATTTTTCTTCATTCTCAGTTGAATATAATTTTATGTTATTATCATTTAAATAATTCTTTTACTTGTCGATTATAAAATTCAGATCCTTTATCTGACCAAATAAAAATTGGTTTTCTTTCTTCAAATAATGTTTTAAATGCTTCACTTACTGTTACTCCTGTTTTATTTTTCAATGGAATTAACCAACCATATTTACTAAAAACATCTATAACTGCTAATAAATATTTATAGTGTTTATTTTGTTTTGAATATTGTTGCATATCTACTAAATCAACAGCCCATATTTTATCTATTGAATCAACAAAAACACGTCTTTTAGGAAATTTCTTTATAACTCTATGAATGTAATTCATCAGCTAATTTATCCCCTTTTGTTCCTATAAATCTATTTTTCTTAGATCCACACTCAGAACATTTAGCTTTTAACATTTGTCTATTATTGGTTGTTGTTACTTGTTCTACTGAATTATTTTCAGTATTCTTTTTACAACGTAAACAATATATTTTTGGGTGATCCATTTTTAAATAGCTTAAAATTGTTTTCTTAAAAAATGGCAGATCGAAAAGTTTGTACAAAATGTAAAGAATACAAACTACTAAGTAATATTATAAACAAATAGGAAGAAGATTTGGTATTAAATCTGCATGTAAACAATGTCTTAAGCCTAATCAACAAAAACATTATCAAAACAACAAAGAAAAGTATAAAAAAGCGTATCAAGAGTTTATTGTTAGAAATCCTGATTATATGAAAAATTATCCTATGCTGTGAAACACTATGGAACAGCTGTGAAACACAGTGAAACACCTAATTAAAATTTATTTCTTTTAAAATGAGACCAAGAAATTTTAAAGATCTTATTAGTGAAACTATTATTGATGATATAGATGGAGAGAATATAACTAAATATATTAAGTTATTAAGAAAAAGAATAGTTATTAATCACTTTCCTTTGAAAATAAAAATAATAATAACAAGTGAATTTTCAACCCCTTTGGCATTTGATATAATAGAAAGTCATTACTCTCACCCTACTCAAGTTATTCAATCACAAAATAATATAAAACAATTCTTTAATAGTTTAAAAAATAAATTTGAAGCTTGGGTAGATGAATTTCAAGAAGGAGGATCTGGTTTTGTTTTTAAAAATATTAAAAGTGTAGAAGTAAAACAATATAAAATATGATTATCAGAAAGCTTCATCTTATATACCTCTTCAATTTAAATCAAGTAATATTATTAATGTTCAAAATAAAAATGATAATAAATGTTTTCTTTGGGCAATATTATCAAAGTTATATCCTGCTAATGAACACAAAGAAAGAGTGACAAAATATAAACCATATGAAAATAAACTTAATATGGATGGGATTGAATATCCTGTTAAAATAAAAGATATTCCAAAAGTAGAGAAACAAAATAATTTAATTATAAATGTTTTTGCATTAGAAGATCAAAACTATACTATAAACAATGAAAGTGAAAATGAGCAGATCAACCGTTCCATGTAATTGATTTATTATACATTGAAAGTAATGAAAATACCCATTATTGTTTAATTAAAAATTTAGATAGTTTTCGTTATAAGAATAATCATAAATCATTTACATGTAGAAATTGTTTACAAGGATTTCAAAGAGAAATAACATTAATTAAAAAAAATAATCATAAATCATTTACATGAAAACTTTATAAGAATAAATTACCATTTGTTATATATTCTGATTTTGAATCATGTAATATTCCTATATCAACAACTACCCCAAATCTAGAAGAATCTTATAAAAATAAAATATTTAAACAAGAAGTAAATAGTTATGGTATATATGTTAAATCTGATTATCCAAATATATTTGAATCAAAATACTTTTCTTATGTTGGAAATGACGCAAAAGAAAAATATGTAGAAAAGGTAATAAAAATATTTAAAGAAATAAACTATAAAATCTATCTTAATGAACAGAAAAAACCAATATTAAATAAGTATAAAGAAGAAGAATTTCAAAAAGCAACTGAATGTTATATTTGTGAAAATGAATTTAATGATAATAATAAAAAAGTAAGAGAACATAATCATCTTTCAGGGAAATATAGAGGAGCAGCATGTCAATCATGTAATACTAAAGAAGGTAAAGTAACAAAGATAATACCTGTATTCTTTCATAATGGTTCTAATTATGATTTCCATTTTATTATAGAAGAACTTATGAAATATGAAGATAATATAAAAAATTAAGATTCTTAGATTCTTATAGATTTATGAGTAAAGGGTTAGCAGGGATAGCTGAATCAATAGATGAATTTCCTATTTTAGAAAAAGAGTTTAATAGAGATATTTCATTATTAAGAAAAAAAGGGGTTTACCCATATGAATATATAGATTCTATAGAAAAATTAAATGAAACTGAATTACCAGATATTAAAGAATTTTATTCTACACTTAAACAAGAGGGAATATCTAAAGAAAATTATAAACATGCTCAAAGAGTTTTCAATCATTATAAATGTAAATCTTTAAAAGATTATCATGAATTATATTTAAAAACAGATGTTCTTATTTTAGCTGATGCATTTGAAAAGTTTAGAAAATTCTTCTTAAAACATCATGAAATAGATCCTTGTTATTGTTACTCTGCTCCAGGATTAACATGGCAATGTGGACTAAAATATACTGGTGTAGAGTTAGAATTATTAACTGATATAGATATGTTACAAATGTTTGAAAAAGGAATAAGAGGTGGATTCTCTGGTGTATTAGGTCCAAGACATGTAAAAGCTTTTAACAAATATACTCCTAATTATAATGAAGGAAAAAGAATATTTGATGAATATGAAGAAAAAGAAGCATTAGAAATATTTAATAATGGAGGAGATTTATCTACATTCTTAGAAGAAAAATTCTTATTATATTTAGATGCTAATAATCTTTATGGATGGGCAATGTCTCAACCTCTTCCAACTAAAGATTTTAAATGGGAAAAAGATTTAAATTATTACAAAAACATTCCAAAAAACAAGGGTTGTATAGTAGAATGTGATTTAGAGTATACAGATGAATGTAAGAAAAAAACAAATAAATATCCATTAGCTCCTGAAAAGATGTGTGTAAAGAAAGAAGAATTATCTAATTATCAATTAAATTTATTAGGAGATAAACCAGTAGGTAAAGAAGAAAAATTATTTCTTACTTTAAAAGATAAAAAGAAATATATTGTACATCACTCAATTTTAAAAGAGTATATAAATAAACCTATTTATTTAGGACAAGCAGTTTTAGATTATTCTAAATTACATATGTATAAATTTTATTATGATGTTGTTAATAATTTATGGGAAAAGAATGAACTAGTTGCTTCAGATACGGATTCTATCTTCTTATCAATAACAACAAAAGATGTATATAAAGATTTAGAAAAAATAAAAGATCATCTGGATACATCTGATTATCCTAAAGATCATCCACTTTATTCAGAAAAAAATAAAAAAGTAAAAGAATGAACTAGTTGCTTCAGATACGGATTCTATCTTCTTATCAATATTATGAATGAAATAGTTTATTTAAGAAGTAAAGCTTATTCTTATACTTTATCTAAATCATGGAATGGTTGTGAAATGTTTAATAAATAATAGAAATCAAGAAATTAAAAGGAATAGGACAACAACAATTAAAAAAGATATAAAGTTTGATGATTATAAAAATTGTTTATTTAATGAAACAAAAAAAATGAATAAAATGTATACATTAAATTCTGATAAACATGAAATGTATATTAATGAAGTAAATAAAAAAGTATGTCTCCATAGATGATAAAAGATATATATATAATAATGGAATAGATACTTTACCATTTATGTAGCTTCCATGCAACAAATCCAGTTAATGTCATTCCACCAATAATAAATATAATCTCTCTATTTTTTTGATCTTCAGAAGGAGTATAAAAATCACTTAATGTAGGTTCTTTACGGAACGGCTGTGAAACACTAGATAAAGGTTCTAATTGTGAAACATTATCAGTTTTATCACCACCAGTTGCATAATAATATTCTTTCATTGATTCATCAACATCTTCAAAGGTTTGTTTAGAGTGTTGTTCTTTTTGTAATTGTTCATTTAAAAAATCTAATCTTTGTGTTCTTTCTTTATTCCATTCATCACGTGCAGCTTGTAATTGTTCCATTGCTTTATCATGTCTTTTTTTCTCTTCATCAGCATCCTTTTTACCAATATGAGAAAATAAATAATTACTACCTGAAAATGAAAATGCATTAACCACTGCTCCACCAATCATCATCGCTATTGCACTTGCCATTTTATATGGAACAAGTTCCAGCTGTGAAACATTACGGATGAAAACCGGCTGCGTAGTGTTTCACAGCCGGACTTTGTCCGTAGCATTATGGAACAAAAAAGTTCCACTACTTCATAATATCAGCAGGAATAATACCTTGTTTAACCAACATATTTCTTGTATAAGTAGCTAGAAGAATATCAATAGTTAACATTGAAACATCACTAAAATTTAAATCTACTCTAGGAGCAGGTTTTCTTAAAACCTTTTTAATTATTTCTGCATAACCAATTGTTAAAACAGAAACTACTCCTGCATGATAAGCTGTATTAACAATTTGTTTTTCATCCGCCATTTTTTAGAAAACAAATTTGTGTTAAGCTATGGAATACTATGGAACAAAGTTCCAGCTGCGGAGCACTAAAGATCAAATGGATCAACTTTTTCTTGTGGTTCAACTTTTTCTTGTGGTTTAATTTCTTTCTGTATGGGGTTTACGGAACGGCTGTGAAACATTACTTGTTTAGAATTATATATATATAATCCTAATCCAAAAACTCCGACTAAACATAAAGGTATATAATTTTTGTATATATTTACACGGATGAAATCCAACTGTGAACTTTGTCCACTATGTTGAACTTCTTTAACTTCATTATTGTGTTCCGTAGTGTTATACAGCCGTTCCGTAGCCGGACTTTGTCCGTCCTCTTTTGTAATAGATTTTAATTGAATGTTTTCTTTCTTCATTTTTTCCATTTCTTTTCTTTTTAATTCAGCTTTCATTTTTTTTACTTCTGCACCTTTCTTACCAGCAGATACTCGTTTTGGATTTTTTATTTTTATTTTAACTTCGGAACTAGCGTAGCCTTCGGTAGAACTAGTGTAGCCTTCAGGGGTTTCTTCATTCATTTTTATTAGTGATATTTTCACTTTTTTCAACTAGTGTTTCACAGCCGGACTTTGTCCGTAGTGTATTTTCAACTGGTGTATTTTCAACTGGTGTATTTTCAACTGGTGTAGTAAAATCAATATGACTAGCAGTTGTTATCATAGTAGTAAAAGGAGCAAGATACATTCCATATCTATAATACAATTCACAACAAGTGTTATTTAAAGCATGATTGATAAATGGATCTTCTTCTAAATCTTGTATTAGTTTTGGTGGATTAACAACATTAAAATATTTTGATACACCCATAACATATAAATTAATAAAAGAATTACCTATTGTCTTAGTCATACTTGCTCCTAATCTAGCTTCATATCTACAGTATAATTTGTTTATTTGTTCTGGTGTTATTTTATCAATGTCTGACATTTGTAAGTCTTTACCAAGATATTGTTTACTTCCTCCACCAGCAACAATAGCTGATAATCTTTCACGTTTTGTTTCATCTATAGTGCTACGGATAAAGTCCGGCTGGGGAACCGCTGCTCTGCACTGCGTAGCATTATGGACTTTGTCCGGCTGTGGACTTTGTGCAGAGCTGTGCAGAGCAGCCGTTCCGTAGCGGTTCCCTTGTCCAGCTGCGGAGCATTGTGAAACACTATTTTGATTAAGAAATTCTTTGGCATCCATTTTATATATTAATTTTTTAAGTTTACTTATAAGTAAATTTATTTTAAATATTCCATATCCAACTATGGAACAGCTGCAGAGCAATATTGATAAGAATATAATATTTGTTATCACCGATGTTGTTTGATAGAGGATTGTTAGCATTTTTTAAGCATTATTATGTATAACTTAAGGTATATATAAGCATTACTTTAGCATTACTTAAGCATTACTATGTATACCTTAAGGTAAACATATTAATCAACCACACAATAATTTGTGGGTTGATCAGTTTTTAAAATTAATTTACTATGTTTCTTTTTTTTCAATTCTTCTTTAATTCTTTCTCTTTCTTCTAGTGTAGGGATAACATCATTTTCTCTTAGACAGTTTTCAAAACTATCCCTGTCTTTAGTATAAAAAATACATAACCATTTTGTTTGTTCCCTAAGATCTTTTAAAACTGAATTATATCTTTGTGAAATAACCCACACACTTTGTTCAGCATGTCTACCAGAAAAAGCTAACTCTGATAACATATCTTTTTTCTTTGTTAATTGTTTAGTTGCACTACAGTCATCTATAATATATAGTGTTGGTTTTCCTTGATATTTATTAAAGAATATTCTTAATAATTCTTGTAGTTTTTCTTCTCCATTAAATGTTCCACAGCTGGACTTTGTCCATACAATAGGATTAAGAATAAATAAATTTTTTGTTTTAGGGTTTGAAATATCACCAATCCATTCTCTATTTTTATAAGCTTTATTCCATTGAATAGTAGGACATAGTATAATAATATAATTGAATACACCCCTATATTCTTGTTCTAAAAGATCTAAAACAAATTCTGTTTTTCCACATCCAGTTTGTCCACAGATAATTGCACAGTGTGGATATTTTGGGAATGCTACGCAACCGGACTCTGTCTGTAATTCTAACTTCTGTGTCTGAACCTTTGGTTCATCCATTTTATAAAATTTATTATTTAGTAATACTTAGTAATTACTTAGTAATTATTTAGTAATTACTTTATATATACGAAGTTCCATACAAAGTTCCACTAAGGAACTGCTGCTCTGCACTATGGAACAGCTGGAACAAAGTTCCACTAATACACAATTTCTTTAAATCTTCCATCTTCAAATTAATTTGTGCATCTTGTATAACAAATAGATAAACATTTATTGGCTCATCCGATCCTGCGTCTTTTGTTATTTGTATAGTTATACCTTCTGATGCATTTTCAATTCTTCTCCCTGAACCATGTAGAGAGTTATCATCCGTTGAACGTAAATCTAACCATAATGCATAACTGTTTGTTAGATATTTTTCTAATGTTACATTGGTGAAATTTAATTTTTTTATCATCTTAATAATTTCTTTATCATCTTTTGAATTAAAAGCAAAGAATTTTTTTTATCTCATCCCACTGTTGATAAGCTTTCATTCCTTGACTGTATAGTTGATTTGGAACTCCTTCTATTGTTATTTCTACTTTTGTTATTTCAGGATTAAAATAATGTTCTGTTGATGCTCTATCCGGATCTTCAAATAACATTAGAATACCTTTCATACTTCTAGCTGGAACATTTAGATTAATATTCCAAAGTGTATCAGATTTGTTTTTTGTTATTTTCCTATGTCTAAGTATTCTATCATATAAAATAACCATCTTACCACTAAATCTATTTCTAATTATTCTAGCTAATTCAACATCAGAAACACTTTCAAATTCTAAACAAATATTCTTAATAACGTAAGAAGCATTATTATCACTAGATTTAACTACATTATTATAATCATTAAATGTAAGTTCATATTCAAGTCTATCTCCTAGACCCGCTTGATAAAAAGGCATATGTGATTCTAATAATTCAAAATCTAAAGGAATACAAAATCTATTTCCATAAGCTTTTACAATAGCTTCATCTTGTGTATCTGAGGAAGCATTACCAGCTCCAACTCTATGTCTTAACATGTTTATTTTACCAATTCCTTGGTATGCCATATTTTCACGTTCTGTAGTAGACTTCCATAAATCAATATAACAATGATATATATCACTATCATCAATTGACATTACTTCATTTCCTTTTTTTGTTTTCTTAATTCCTTTTGGATATATTGTTGCATTTGCATCACTATCACTTTTGATTTCAATTTCAAATGCTAATCTTGTTGTTCCAGGAACAATAACATCATTACCACTTAGATTAGGAAATCTTACTAACAATTGTTGATTTTGATCAATAGTTGAAGGATTATTGCTTATTACAACACTTTGACGAATACCTCTAATACCTCTAGGTTCTCTTATTCTTCTGTATGGGTTTAGTTTTTCTCCGTAAGCTGCCATTTTTTAGAGGAAATTTTTAATGTTTTAAAACTGGAATTTTTATTCCATAGTGCTCCGCAGCCGGATAAAATCCGTATTAAAATGGCAGAAGGAGGATATGATTTTGATAATCCTACATTTGAAGATGATTATGAAGATGATGATTATGATGATGATGTTGATGATGATGATGTTGATGATGATGAAGATGATGAAACTCCTTTTATAAATAATGATAGACAAAGTCAAATTACTCATATTGAGGATAATACAAGAATACAATTAATAATAAAACAGAGAAAAGATATGGTTGATAAATATTTTAAATATTTAGAAGAAAAATATGAAGTAAAATCAGAATATATCGATATTACAAACTTTGAAGTTATAGATAATAAACTATATTTAAAAGTTCCAGGTAAAGAACCTATTAAACTTACTAAAGGTAATAGTTTTATATCTTTGAACACTTTAGAGGGTAAAATTGGAAGAGGTGCAATTAGAAACTTGTTGAATATACGTTATGAACCATTATCAAAACAAGCCAAAGAAAAATTACAAAATGCAGAAAGAAACATTCCAAATGTTGATAATATAGAAATGATTGATTTACCTAGAGCAGCTGAAGAGGCTGAAACTTTGGTAAAAGAAATAGCAGAAACATCTTTTTCTGAAGAAGCCAAAACTAGAGTGAAAGAAATAGTTGGAATTGAACAAGGAACACAAACAATTATAGATAAAAGAGAAATGGATGGAGTCCTTAAAGCAATGACCACTGTAAAAGAAGAGCTTGCAAATGGATTAGCTAAATTAAATGAAACAAATAAAGACTTAGCAAGAGAAAAAAATAAATTAGAAAGAGCTAAGGAAGATAATGATGAATTCCAAATAGAAAGAATCACTAAAAGAATAAGTGATTTAGAGATAGAGAGAACTTCAAGATTAGAAGTACTTGAAACAAATAGAGATAAACTAAGAACTCAAATAAATAGAATAAAAGAGACAATACATAAAGTATTAAATGAAGATACAACATTAGCAGAAAGAATAAAAACTTTATTTAGAGAACAAGGGATTACAATTGTTAGTATTTTAACTGCTTTTGGAATGATTATTGGTGTTATTGTTGAGACTTTTATTCCTGGTGGTGGTGGAACTACAACACCTAAACCTCCTGGGAAAGGAGGAAATGTAAGAGATTGGATAAAAAAACAATTATCAAATATTGCTAAACTATTAGCAAAACTAGCAGGTAAAGCGGTAGAAGCATTACCTGGAATTATTGGAGCTATTGTTGGATGGTTACTGAAAACAACAGGGAACATAGTTGCATGGTTTGGTAATAATTTATGGGCTTTATTAATTTTAGTTATAGGAATGATTTATACAGCTGCGAACAAAGTTCGTTAGTGTTTTACAGCCGGGTTTTACCCGTTAGAGAACATACTCATAAATAAATAAAGCTAAAAGTCCTACTGTAATACTTCCTGTTATAATAGCTGTTTTATCATCTTCATGTTCATCCGTTGTTTCAATGAGATCACTAGGTTTTCTACGGACAGAGTGCTCAGCAGCTGTTCCATAGTCCGGCTGGGAAACAATTGGTTTACTTATTTCTGGTAAAGATTTTTTTGTTGGTGTACCACTTATATCTGTGGGTTGTGTAGTAGTAGGTTCAACATGAGAAACATTTACATCATTATTTATTCCAAGTGTTTGAATTTCTTCTTCTTCTGCTACTACAATTTCATTATTATAATCTTGTATTGTTCCAATTCTTAATTCCATATCACTAGGAGACATATATAATCCTATTCCATAAACATAATCAACTTTGCTTCTTGCATATTTTAATACACTTTCATATTTTTTTATTTGAGTAGGTATATCAATTGGACTGTCAACTGCATCTTGAACATTTGCTAAAAATTGTTTTTGAGCATCAAATGCCATTCCTGTTCCTAAAATATCTGTTTTAGTTTGAGATTGTGCTCCAAGAATAGCCCAACAATATATTCTTATAGACTCATTAATTCTTTCAACTCCTGCTTGTGTAAAACCTTTTGACTCATCAAGAATAAAAGTTGTCCATATGTTTTTAAATTCATCTGGTTGTTTGATATAATCAATATGAACTTTTTTAGGTGGTAGATATTCACATTTTGAAATACCACAATGTCTTCCTCCAGGTACTTCAGGACCAAATGTCATTTTTGATAAATCTAAAGTTTGAGAAGTGCTGCTTTTTAAATGTTGTGAAGAATTATCTCTTCTAAAATCTGTTCTTTCCCAAGCTGTATGACTTGTTGTATATACAATTCCAAGACCTTCTTTATGTCTCCAATCTGTATTAGGATCTACATTAAACTCACTACAAATTTTTTCATAAGCTTCTCTATCATAATTATTATTAAAAGCATTCCAACTTTTATTTTGTGGAAGAGAAATAGATAATTCTTTTAATATTCTTCTTGTTTGATAATAAATATGGAATAAGAATAAAGAACCTGTTAATCCTCGGACTTTGTGCTTCGCTATGCTTTGCAGCTGGACTCCGTCCATAGCGGTTCCCTTATCCAGCTGTGAAACACTACCCGCATTTATATGATTTTTTATATCAACTCCACAACCTGTGGTTGAACACCAAATAGCAAAGTTTAATTGATTCTGCCAAAATAACATCCAATCACTTTCCCACCTTTTTACTATTTCTTCTGATGTAACTTTAGGTAATAAATATTTTTCAAATATATTAGGGAAATCTACATTAAAACTTTTGTGCAGAGCAGCCGTTCCGTTTCCATCTGATGAAATTATTATTTCTTGTTTTATAATGTTAATATTCTTTTTTTTAAACACTCCTCCATGTAAATAATTAACATCTTCATTATATTTAAAAGCTTCAGGGATCATTTTTTATCGGTAAAAAATGTATCATATAATTTCTAATATTGATAAACCTATACACTTACAACAATATATAGATAATAAACATGGAGATAAGAAAATTAGATTAAAAAGTTTTAATTATACTATAGGATGGTATAATATAGAAAATATTCAAATAATAGGTTTTTCAAATTCTCCACTCAAACATTTAAAAAAAAGAGATGTAGATGAAATAGAATCAATAATAGAATCATTTAAAAATCATATAGAATTGGCTGAAAAAAATTTAGAACTAACAGAGGATGAGGAAATGAAAAAGAGATTAAGAGAGGAAATAAAAAAACTTAGAAAGATAAAGAAAATGAAAGAGAAAGAAAAATTAGAAAGAAAAAAAGAAAGAGAAAGATTAGAAAGAGAAAGATTAGAAAGAGAAAGAGAAAGAGAAAGAATAGAAAGAGAAAAAGAAAGAATAGAAGAGATTGAAAGAATAGAAGAGATTGAAAGAGAAAGAGAAAGATTAGAAAGAGAAAGAATAGAAGAGATTGAAAGAGAAAGAGATAGAAAAATAATAGAAAGATAGAAAGAGAAAGAGAAAGAGAAAGAATAGAAAGAGAAAAGAGAAAGAATAGAAAAAAGATAGAAGATTAGAAAGAGAAAGATTAGAAAGATTAGAAAGAGAAAGAGAAAGAGAAAGAATAGAAGAAGAGAAAATAAAAGCTAATATTATTAGTAATTATAAACAATTATATTTTCACCTTGAACAAATAAATAGTACTTATAATTTTCATAATGGGGCACCTAGTAAAATCTTAGGAGTTATTCCTGTTGAGAGTAATCAATTTGGAGATATTGTTAATATTATTTTTGATAATTCAGAGTATAAAAAATTAACTATAGGAAATATTTCTGAATTAACTATAAGTGTTGTGATGAATGGGGGAAAAAAATAAATAATCATTGATTACCAATGAGTTGTGTTTTAGAAATCATCTAGGGAACTGCTGGAACTTTGTTCCACTAAATTATATAAAATTTATTTTTTATCAATAAAAATGAATCATATAATTTCCAATATTAATGAACCTATAAACCTACAACAATATATAGATAATAAACATGGAGATAAGAAAATTGGATTGAGAGGTTTTACTTATACTATGGGTTGGTATAATTTAATTGGACAATGGATTGATACTAACATTCGTAAATCCCCACCACCCAAAAAAATAATTTCAGATGGTTTTTATAATTTTCAACAAATAGTTGATGTATTTAAAAATTTTGACAACAGAATAACATTAACTGTTGATGAAAAAAATGGTATTGCTTGTTTAAAAGCAGAAGAATACCCAACAATAAGTTCAGTTAGTGATATAACCTATGGATTAATAATAACCAAAGAATTAAGAAAAATGTTAGGATTTAAAGAGAGTCATTATTTGGAAAATTCACCTCTTCTTAACCTCCCATGCCATGGTGAACAATCAATAGATTTAGTTCCTTATAAAGAATTATATGTTCATCTTGAACAAATAAATAGTTCTTATAATTTTTTTAATGGTGCACCTAGTAATATTCTTGGTGTTATTCCTGTTGAGAGTAATCAATTTGGAGATATTGATAATATAAACTTTAGTAATCCAGAGTATAAAAAATTAACTATGGGAAATATTTCTGAATTAAATATAAGTGTTCGTGATGAAAAAGGACAAAAAATAGATAATCATGAATTCCCAATGCATTGTGTTTTAGAGATCATATAGGGAACTGCTAGAACTTTGTTCCACTAAATTATATAAAATTTATTTTTTATCTATAAAAATGAATATATTCGGTTCTAAAAAGTATATACTAGATAATAGTAAGATAGATTCATATTTTAATAATTTAAACTCAAATTTAGAAAGTAAATTATTTAATAATTTAAAGTCAAATTTAGATAGAGAATTACTTAACACTTTAACAAAATTAGACCTTGTGGTAAAAAGAATAGAGGAATCCTTAAAAAACATTACAATAAGTGCTGAAATAAAAGGTTCTTTATATAAAAGTAAGGTGTTTTCATTTGGAAATGCCGGTAGAGAAAAAGATGTTGGTTATGTTGTGATAAGGCGTGGTTATATTACTGGTATTGGTCTGTCGAGTAAAAGGACAAGTGGTGAAGTGCGAGTTGGTGTGTTGGTTGATGGAGAGCTTTTAAGTGGGTGTGATATTACTTTACAAACAACAACAGCAAAACATGATAATTTTGAACGCCCTTTTTTAGTTGAGGCTGGAAGTGTTATTAATTTTGTTAGTCTGGTAGATAATACAACTGTAGTTAATACTGTTGCCTCGTTATTGTTTGAATTCAAATAATATACTTAAAAATGAAGAACCCAACGGCCCCAAATTTATACCCTGATTTAAATAGTAAAATACTAGATTCACAGCCAGACTATAGAACAGCTGCAGAGCAGTCGGAAGTAGAACTTCATGAACCAAGTCAAAATTATAGATTACAAAAAATCTCAGAGATTGAGAAAACATTAATTAATGAGAGAGATACTCGTAAAGCATTATATAAAAAATATAAAAGAGGAATAAATATAACAGATGGAGTAGACACAGCTTTAATGTCTACTAGTATAATTATAGGAACTATTGGTTTAATTGTTCCTATTCTACTTCCGTTAGAAATTGTCGCTCTTGTATGTGGAGGAGTTGGAGCCTCTATAAAAATTGTTAGGCTTAGATTTATGAATAAAATTAAAAAACATGATAATATTAAAACTATTGCTAACAGTAAATTAAATAGTATAAAAAATTTAATCTCTAAAGCTTTAACAGATGGAGAGATATCTGAACAAGAATTTAAACTTATATTAGATGAATTAGAAAAATATAATGAGCTTAAACAATTAACAAAAAACTCTGCGGTTCCAAAAAACTATTCAGAAGAAGAAAGGCAAAAATTAATAGAACAGGGGAGAAAAGAGGCAATGGAGATAATATCCAAAAATATAAAAACTGTATAATATTGAATTTTTATAATACGTTAGAAAACCCTCCTCCATATTCAGAGTGGTAAAAAAATGGTTTAAGAAAAAACATAATTTTCTTTATTTTTTTTCATTGTTGTTTTTTTTAAATTTTACATTAGTGTGATTTTTTTAAATTTTTATTATAAATATAGAGTAGTAGTATAGGTATTGGAAGTTTCTAGGGCACTGGGTCTAACACACTCCCGAGTTGAAAAACGAGGGAGTGTGTTAGACCCGGTGGCCTAGAAACATTCAATACCTATACTACTTATGGTCTATAAAAAATCATTTTTTTTCTTCTGTGAAACCAATGATCTGATAGAATGCCTTGAATGTGTACCATTACAGTTGAACCTGTATTAGCGGACATCTGTACTAAGCGGTCAACCTATATTTAGCGGTCGATTTTTATATTAGTAAACTAACATTTTAGTTTATATAAACTTCTTTTATCGGTCACCTCTGTAAAGCGGCCACTCTCTCTTGTTCCCTTGACTGGGCGCTTAAGACAGGTTTGACAATATATACAAATTTGTTTAGCGTTACATTCTTTCTTGTGTCCATCTCGTGATCATGTTTGCATCCATAAAGATGAACGACTTTGTAGGTCAAATCGAAAATAAAACATGCCAATTGTCTTATCAGTCAGTTCCGTGAGTGTTTTAGGTAGGGTCGTGCTACTAGACAGATATGCTTGCAAAATTGAGAATAATTTACATGGTAAAGCAAAACAACGTGACGATCACTGCAAGACTGACTGCACACAGTGTCAGACATGTTGATGAAACTTATTCCGCTTGTTTTGGGGAATTTGCTTTTGGTATCTGGATTCCTTACTGGTATGTTGTTTTTTAATCACGAGAAAAAAGATCAAATAAACGTATTTATATTTAGTTCAAACTTATTGCTTTTCACTGCATTTGGGGAACAAGTTTTATTAGCTTCTATGATTCCTGGGTTGATGGATCAGTACTTTGCGTCAGGAAATGCCATGTTATCCTTGCCTACATCCTCCATCTGGACATGATTTACAACAGTAAAGTTTAGGATAATGTACTTTGATCTAATTTCTTTGCAGTTAAACTATTATTCATATACAACGTTTATTCATGACGACCAAAAATGGTTGGATAATAAAATTTTTATTCATTTTTCATCTTATTTTTTTAGTTTTGATATATCTGGCAGTGGTTTTCAAGTATGAATTTTAACCAGTATTATGTTATACATACGTGGTGTTGAATATATAGCCTCTGGTATCTTATAGCCTACCAGTTTGTAAGTTTTTGTAAATGAACGTGTGTACATGTACTACATTTTCTTTTGACAGTTTATATACAGTCAAACCTGTTTTAAGCGGTCATTCAAAAGAAAGTGACCGCTTGCTAAAGATGATGGCTAAATGAAGGTTTAACATAAAAAATGTTAGTTTTGTAATATCAAAACTGACCACTTAATACAGGTTGACCGCTTAATTTAACAGATGGCCGCTAATACAGGTTCAACTGCATAAACGTATTTTCTAGGGTGTGACATTATATCATTTCTGTGTTACAAACGTGTGCTGGGGCCGCCGTGGCCGAGCGGTTACAGTCGTGGACTAAAGATCTCTCAGCCCCTCACCGCTGTGGGTTCGAATCCCTTCCAGCTGGCTTTCGGTAGGTCGGTGGTTCTACCCGGGTTCCTCTGTGTACTCGGGGTCTTCCTCCACCTGTTATTAGCTGGACGTCGCTATGCGATTGAAATACTATCGCAGCGAAGGTAAACCCCAATACAACAACAACAACAACAAACGTGTACTTAGTGTATTGCCGCATTCCGTCTAATTTATATATGACAGACATACAGACATACAGATATTTTTTTGCAAATCCAATAGGCCAATATGCCCATGAAGTACAATTATTTTCATAAAATATGTTCTGACAAAAGTCATTTTTTACGAGTACATATACAAATAGTATTATAAACAACGTTGCAAACAGGATGATTAAACAAACAACATAATAAATTATGAATAGGAAGAGGAAAAGAATGAACATACATTTCTTTTAGTGGGTGATTACTATAAATATAGACCATGCGATGAGAATTTGGGCGAATGTGCTTATTTTGTAGTTCGCAATAAAAGATAATGCTCCTTTGTTCATACTAGGTCCCATTATCCACATTACTCCTTCGGTCACTTTATCTTATACAGTGGAGTGTTTAGTTCCCGAAGAATTAAAGAGATAAAGTAACTGCTTTTTAAAGACAACTTTGACAATGTTCATGCATGTGTTTGTGTGTGCTATTTGCCATTATGGGGATTGAAATGTATGGTTTGTCAGTATGGGGATTGATGTGGGGTGTACGAAATTAAGTGTTTTTATTGATATGTAAAACTTAATGTTGTCATCGTAGAATGACACGTGTCATTACCTTACTTAAAGTATCCTTGGTACCCAGGCTATTCTTATTAACATATGTAAATACGAATAGACTGAAATGTAAATATGAATAGACTGATATGTAAATATGAATAGACTGAAATGTAAATATGAATAGACTGATATGTAAATATGAATAGACTGATATCTAAATAAGAATAAGTATGGGTACCGAGGATGTGGTTAAAGCTAAGATTGTTATGTTGTGTGTATGTAACAAAAAACTTTTATATGTTTATTTTTCGAAATGAAATAATATGAATTTTGAATCCTGTAAAATGCAAATGATAGTACAAGTAATACGCGTTATACGGAAAAAAGCGTTTGTATTTCACTATGGGAAAAAAATTAGGTGCATTGCTTTTATCAATTATTAAATTATTTAATTCGGTCAGATATCAGGTATTGGTTATACATAATAAGTAAAGAAGCAAAATGCATTTGAAAAAAGTAACTCGGTTAAAGGAAGTATCTGTTGTAAAAAAAAACAACATTAAAATTTATTATTTTATGGTGTAAAATACTCTTATTGTTTACATTTTGCACTCGTGAGTAATCCCGAAGACGGTCCGTAATTGGAAATAATTTGAACTTAAAAAAGAAAACATCGCCAAATCACAATTTGTTTATCTGCTACGTCATCAGTTTATGTACTCTCGATTTGCTAACGATGATATACGAGAGGTGTAAAACGTCAGAAAATGGACGAAGATATTGGGAGTAAGCAAATCATGTTTTTATTTTAATATAAACAATTGAATGATTTTTAGTACAGATTCTTCTTTTAATGCATTGTAGTGACTTGACTTGACTATTTGAGTTTACCGTCGCCTCGACAGTATTTCAGTCATATAGCGACGTCCAGCTAATTACAGGTGGAGGAAGACCCCGAATGCACGGAGGCATCCGGGTAGAACCACCGACCTAACGTAAGCCAGCTGGAAGGCTTCCTCACATGAAAATCCGAATGACCCTGCTGGGATTCGAACCCACGCGGTGAGGGGCTGAGGCATTGTAGTGATGTTGACAACAAGTATATACAGATTGCATAATTATATTAAAGGCCCATTTGCTTCCAAATGCAGTGTATATTCTTCGGACAGAAAAGCAAACTGTGTGCTACAGATTTGTTACGAGATGCAGTCTGTACATACTCGTTGACGAGAAAGAATATTTCACTAAATATCATCCAATTGTTTACAGAAGTAACAACTTTCAAATTGCAGATTCCGCATATCCTTGTCAATTTTCGGAACACATTCCGTATGTCTCCGTTAACTAATAACGAGTGCATAAATTGATGACGCAGCAGATAAACACATTGTGATTCGACGACGGTTTTTCAAATTCTAATTATCTCCGATTACATACTGTCTTCGGGAATACGCAACAGTGTAAATGTAAACAATGAGAGTATTTTGACATCCACTTATTAGATTGTGTTATTTTACTGAAGATATATGCACATTATGTACCATTCGTGTTAGTCTACAGCTTGTCAGTGTTGTTCTATATTTCCTTGTTCATGATAATGGAATCATTATTTGCTGATCCTCAAATTTAGCACCAAATTAAAGAAATGCTTGATATCGAGTTGAATCAGTAGAGAAAATAAAAATATAACTACTTTCGTGTGTAAAAAGATAACTTTGCTAATGATTCTTTTATCAAATGTACAGTATTTCCTGACAGGCGTGAAAGCATTACTAATGATGTGCTAATCGCGATAATAGACAAAATTTCAGAAACTCTGAAACTTTTCCCGAATGTTAAGATATACTGTTCATCAGACAAAAAAAATAGGTCCTATAAATAAAGCACAATTTTCCGCTTCGCAGCGCTATACATGTTGAGGGGTATGAGTGAAACTCGTCTATAACTGATTGTTTGTTGGGTTTAACGTCCCACAAACAGTATTTCAGTCATTTGGAGACAATGTCTACTTGAGACAGATATAGTGCTGCCACACTGCTGTATCACGCCGTAGATATGTGGCATGATACCTACCACAGCCACGTTATCCAGACACCGGACCAACCAGTCCTATAATTACCCTTATATGCAGAGAGCCAAGCAAGGGAGCTATACCAGTACAATTTTTTACGACTTTGGTATGTCGCGGCAGGGGATCGAACCCACGACCTCCCACTCCCGAGGCGGAATGATTGATTGTAACACAAATATACTGTATATGCTATAAGTCTTATACGTTGACAATATAATGTGTAAACATATACACAAATGAATGTGACTATAAAAGAAGGGAATTTTATGCTGCACTTGATATTTACAGAAATAACAAAGATGAAAATAATAGGAAATTCATGATCAAAAAAAGATCAGCTTAAAAAATTGGAAAGCTAGATATGATTATGATAAATTAGAAACCCAAAAGTTACTAACAGCAAAATTTAAAAATGCAAAGCAATATTGGACATTACTTAAAGGGGCCTATGAAATTAAAAACCCAAATATCAAAATGGATGATTTTGAAGCATATTTTAAGGCAGTCAATAATCCAGATAGCCAATTTTTTACACCAGATGAGGATGTATTGAATTTTATTGAAAGATGTGAAAATAATGAATTTCAAGTAATGTTTGAAGAATTGAATATTTCCATTACTCACGATGAACTGTCAATGGCTATTAAACAGTTAAGCACCAATAAATCTGGAGGACCAGATAATTATTTAAATGAATTTTTCATACATGGAAAAAACATTCTTATACCTTATTTAGAAGCACTATTTAATAAAATATTTGAAATAGGTTATTTCCCAGAAGTCTGGTCTGAAGGTTTTATAATTCCATTACATAAGAAAGGTAGTATTAATGAAGTGAATAATTACAGGGGAATCACATTACTTAGCACACTTGGGAAATTATTTACAAGAGTTCTTAACAATAGATTATGTAACTGGGCTGAAAAATATGGGGTTTACATAGAAGCACAAGCAGGTTTTAGATCAAATATGGGAACTTCAGACAATATCTTTGTTTTACATGGAATCATTAATCATATGATAAATAATAATAAGAAATTATATTGTGTTTTTATTGACTTCAGCAAAGCTTTTGATTATGTGTCTAGACCAAATCTTTGGATGAAGCTTATCAAACTAGGTATAAGGGGTAAAATTTTAAACATTATCAGATCTATGTATGATGGGGTTAAATCTAAAGTTAAATTTATGAATGAGTAAGTAAAATTAAGTAATTTTATTTATTGTAATTTAGGGGTGAGACAAGGGGAATGTTTATCAACTTTTCTATTTTCTATGTATGTTAATGATATTGAAAGCATGTTCATTGAAAATGGAACACATGGGATTGATATTTATATGTTTAAGTTGTTTCTTATATTATATGCTGATGACATTGTTATATTTGCTAATAGTAGTGAAGAGTTACAAGCTAACTTAAAGCATCTATCTGAATATTGTAAGAAATGGAAACTTATTGTTAATACTGACAAAACCAAGATAATGTTTTAAAATATTTTATTATGATGGGGTGCAGATTGAAATAGTTAAAAAATTTATATATTTGGGTATTGTTTTTACTTCTGGAGGATCCTTTTCTGAAGCCCAAAAAAACTTAGCTGGACACCCAATGAAATCAATTTTTAAACTTAATAAGTATCTTTATAAATTTACAAATATTTCAGTTAAACACAAACTTGAATTATATGATAAGTTAGTCCTACCAATTTTAAATTATGGTAGTGAGACTTGGGGTTTCCATCATGGTAATGCAATTGAAAAAGTACATGTACAATTTTGCAAGAAGTTGTTAGGTGTAAAAAAATCATCCCAAAATGACTTTATCTATGGAGAAGTGGGTAGAGCTCCTATTCAGAATACTAGATTTTATAATATTATCAAATTTTGGATGAAAATACTTAGATCAGATTCTAATAAATATATTTACATTATATATAATGCGTTGTATCAAGATTTGTTAAATAACACTGAATGCAAAAATTGGTGTTCTTTGCTAAGAAATTTAGTTTTCTCATTAGGTTTTGCTGAAGTATGGTATTCACAATCTGTTGGTTATGAAAAGTTGTTTTTTATTATTAGTTAAACAGAGAAAACATGATCAGTTTTTACAAAACTGGCACAGTCAACTTCTCAACTCAAGTAGGGCTTTATTTTATAGAAATATTGCTGTTTTTAAATTCCAGCCATATCTTAATTTAATTAATTCATCAAAAAATAGGATTATTCTTTCCCGCATGCGTGTTTCCTCACATAGATTAAATATTGAAACAGGCAGATGGAACAGGCCTAATGCTATACCTATTGAAGACAGATTATGTACATTTTGTAATAAATTAGAAGATGAATTTCATTTTGTGCTTGAATGTAAAATGTATAAAAGCTTAAGAAAACAATTTATTCCTTCATATTACCATTTAAGACCAAACATGTTTAAACTTACTGAATTATTCATGTCAAATAACACTGATATTTTAAGAATTTTTCTAAGATTGAATTTTTTTAAATTATTTTTTACAATATTTATTAACTATAACAGGTGGTTTACATATGCCTCTTCTATTCAATTTCTGGTTTTTATGGTATACATAAGCAAATGGGATGAGCAGATAAAAATTATGGCATAGTCTGCCAGTCCATGTATATGCATTTCATGTTAAAACAATGATTTCAACTGTAAACTAAATATACTTATACATTTTTGATATAAAGTCCACAAAATAATTCGTACTCACCTTGTTGCCATGTGTTCTTCTGTCTATCAGGCAGAAATTCAATATCCATCTCTTGTTTTAAAAATAGCATATTAGACTATGAGAAAATAAAAGAAACAACAACTTATCTTAAACTTTAAAATGTTTTTGTTAAGTAATATTAATATATTTTTATAACAAAATTTCACTTTAATATCCTTCTTGCAGTTGTATCTCGTGTTCATTTTTTTTTAATCTCTCTCTTCTCTCTGTACTGATATTAACAATTATATTGACAATTTGGTCTTTATTGTTATATGTCCATTTACTTCACCTTGTTTTTTGTTTCGACAAGGGAAGTTCATCATGGACAAATATGAACAATTGTTACATATTATATTTTTGTCTTGTGTAAAAGCAGATTAAATGCATTTTATTGAATTAATAGGTCAACATGTTTAATAGGGGTACTTTTTAATAGAAACCTTTTGATTTGCTATTTATAATTGTTTTTCTCACTTCTCTCTCACTCACGCTTTCAATTTCTCTCTCTCTCTCTTTCATGTCCATAACTTCACCTTGATTTTCGTTTCGACAAGGGAAGTTCCAACATGGACAAATGTTACATGTGTGTTTTGTTTTATGTAAAGTAAAATAGGTTAATTATATTCTATCATTTTGATAGATGAACAAGATTAATAGGTGTACATTAAAATAGAACCTTTGGGTTTTTCTGTCTGTAATTGTTTTCTCACCCTCCCTCACTCACATTCTCTCTCTCTCTCTCTCTCTCTCTCTATGTACTGTTATTTTCATGGGTATTGACAAGATCGTATTTATTTATATATATATGTCAATTACTTCACTATTTTTTTTTATTTTTTTTTTCGGCAAGTGAAGATGCAATATTGACAAAAGCAGTGCAATAGTAAATGTTTAAATATAGCTAGACAGCTATAATGCTATTTAAATGCTGTTTATATATTGTTTATTATATTTATGTTTATTTGTACTGTCGCCATGCTGTAATAACCACATGGGTCTTATGACCTTCTGGTATATATGAAATAAAACTTTGAAACTTTGAAACTTTATGTGTTGTAGACGATGTACTTTGTATAAGTCTTAATAAAATGTCTGTTCTGTTCTGCCAAGTGAATATATTTATATAAGAACTTATCCTAGTTTCGCTCTCACCTCTTGATGTATATATCAAAATTGTTGAAAAAATTATATACTTACAGTCTTTTTCTTCTTCGAATCGAGGCAAGAGATACTGCTTGCGACAGCTCCTAATGACCTTACAAACCACGTGGTATGGTCACACTTTTAATGTCATTAAAAGAAAACAGACTTTGTCTAAACCAATCCAGGGGACGTAATTCATGACCCTCCTGAGTCTGAATGCAAGGCTCAGATGTTTTTTTACTATAATAACAAGTAACTGGTGTTGCACGCGACACATGAGTCCCTGTCGGTGAGGTGCATAATTTTCCCGTTACCATAGCAACCGGAAGTTTGGTCCGTGAAAAGAAAAACCAAAAAAAAAAAAAAAAAAAAAGTGACTTGCAGAATGTCCATACTGCCATCTTTTCATTCCAAGTTTCATACAATTATTTTTAACGGTTTTTAATTTATCGCGGGATCCAGATTTCCGGACAGAAGGACGGACAGAAGGACAGACGGACAGACAGACGGAGGGCAAACCTATAGTCCCCTCCGATGTAACTAACAAACAAAATCAATATACAGGTTCTACGTATCTACTTATCATGATCTTAATGCATTCAGTTAATTTGCAAAATGCCATTTTGAAATGTTTGCACTTCTTGAGTTTGGGTTGAAAATATAGGCGCAGGAGATTAATGAATTATTCATATCAGATTTCATTATTTCATTTATGATATTTGACCTTCACAGATGGCTGCAAGAACGGAGCAATGCTCGGGAGTACATGTGTATGCCAGCTCGGTTTTGTAGGACTCACCTGTCAGCTCAGTGGTAAGACCTATATTTGTGACCTTTTTCTCCCCTGCATGAGTATCTTCCGAGAGGTGCTTCGCTTAAATAAATGTAGTATCTTTGTCCAATGTTGAAATAAGTGTTCCTTAGGATTTCTTTTTTTTTTTTAATTTTAAGAGGCCTATTTCAAAGTTCAGATATGGTTTTGAATTTCAATATTTAGAAATGCTTTGATACCAAACAAATACGTGTGCATGAATACATCATCGGATTGATATTATTCAAATGTTTCATTTTTTCATATAGGATATTTCCAATTACAATTAGTCATTTTTCAGGACAGGAACAGCCTACCTTTTTCAATTACTCACTTAGACGAGGTAAACTATAACGAACCGTCATTGTCCTCCTTCTGTCCTCCGTCAGTCGTTCACAATTAAGATCAAGTCCCTGAAATGGTTCCGCTTCG
Organism: Solen grandis; assembly: GCA_021229015.1. Taxonomy (NCBI): domain Eukaryota; kingdom Metazoa; phylum Mollusca; class Bivalvia; order Adapedonta; family Solenidae; genus Solen; species Solen grandis. The sequence continues at coordinate 44,047,554 of CM037793.1, forward strand.
TCTTGGACCACTTAACCTCTATTAAGATAACCAAGGTTCCCTAATGAAACATTAGGAAACCTTGGTAATCTCCGTGAAAGGCCATAAGGTTCGAAATGTAGCGGAACCATTATAGGGACTTTACCATAACCACATATCTTTCTGAACCCTTTGGTCAATTTTGATAAAACTGTACAGGAACGATTCTTAGGTGATGGCCTTTCAAAGCTAATCCCGGATTTGATTCCATGTAGAATAATGGCTGTTATAACAATGGAAAGATGAATCAGATAAAAACTTTAAAAGGCTTCATTACTAGAACCACTGTCGAGTTTTGATAAAAAGTTCTCACAGATGTTCTTTGTGTAACTTTCTACTAAGCTTATTCATATTACAATGTATATCAATCTGTTATTCCGCCCCCCCACCCCCCCCCCGGGGGGGGGGGGGGGGGGGCTTGTTTCTATTAAATATATATACTGGAAACATATCTAATACAACAAATTTGAAAATATTTGATGTGCATTGCTTAGCCTCGTCAAGATTGTTCAAATCAGTTGGCTCCGTTGTTTGAAACAAATCCTCATCTGACGAACACTCCAGTGCCTTCATGATCTTCATAATCATATTTCTTTGTTTATGGGCATCCAATATCGAACATTTTGTTTTAAGACCCTAACGTTATCACTTGTATGTTTTAGTCTGTCTTTCGTATGTCATAAGTAATGGTCACTCATAAACAAAACAAGGGTTGCATGCATTTCACTCATTTGGACCTGAACCTCAGCAAAGGCAGGCAGTTTATAGATAGAGGCCGATGTCGCAGTCTCTAACTTCATCTTCTTTACTGTTGTCCAAATGGTCGAATGGTTAGTTCTTTTACATAGACAATAGTAGGTCCGCGTGACAAAAATAATGGTTTTAGTAGCATCTTATTCTGATTTTAAGATTATAAGGGCAGTTCCAAGATTCGGCAATCCGATGTTTTGATAATGCGACTTGGTTTGGTATCATTATAATCGTCTACGGATTGCAATGGCTGAAAGCAACCCGAAAAACAACATATAGAAACAACTGATGGTTGTAAGCTAAGCATTAGGCCGCGCACACAATCTATGCCAGCACCGCACCAGAAATGTTCTTCTGGTTTAGTTTAAACATCGGTATTGAAAAAAAATAACGATATAAATGCAGCTGGACTGGGACAATAGTATAAATTACTTACTTCACGAATCTGCATTATATATCATGTTCGTTATATTTATTAATATATTTAAAGCGATATGGACACAGGTGAGATGATCAGGTTTACCATCATTGTCATCACTAGCAACAATAACAACAATTACTATTCAAATTTAAAAACAAAGTAAATTACTTTGTTTTCAAATTTAAATGGTAATTATTGTTATTGTTATTATTACTTATGATTATAACTTAAAAATGTTTATTACTGATTATAAATAAAGAAATATATATAGTTGTAAATTGGCAATTGCAATGTTTCTACTTTAACTTGTGGGGTTTGAATCATCATTTCAGATGGACACATTTGCCAGATTCACATATGATTTTAGAAGATTGTTATGAATTAATTGCAAATTTATTATACCAAGACATACCACATAATAAAGATATTCGCTTTAATACTTTCAGTTGATGATGTTGCCGTTGATGATTTTGACTTTGAACGAATCGAGCACATCAATGTATTGAAGACGCCCAGTGCCGACTTTGTTGTTGTCGGTGATATACACCTAGAATATGTGTCCCCGGTCGCACGGAGGGCGCCAGGAGGAGATCATCATCAGCATCATCATCATAATCACATGTTCGTTTCCGGTCACGGCGGAAGTGCAAGGTGCTCGAGTCATGTACACAACGACGCCCATCATCTTACTCATAATCACCATCACTCCGGCAGTCAGTCTTCTGTGTTTGCAAATATGCACACTCAGGGATTCACCCACTCGTGTTCTCTATCCGTGGGTGACCACCACGACCACCACCAATCGGCGTACTTGTACTCAACCAAGGACCCTGCTGATAAGAACAACCACCCCCATAGCAACCATCAGAACGAGGGAGCCTCCCTGGCCTACCATGACCACCACCTGCATATGCAGGTCCAAACAAATCAGAACATTCTACACTCAGTCCAAGTACCTTTCCAGCCTAAACCCAATGCTCCTATCGACATCCTCTCCTCTTTCAGGTAAACCTTTGTCAGTTCTTTTGTAGACACCGTTGTTCAGATTACAATTTAGGGAGCAAATAACGTTTTGCATGTCTACGCAAACCCCAATGCAGTTTCAGACGACAATGATAAAAATCATGCAGTTGAATCCTAACTATCATTTTAAATGTGGTATAATCCCTTAACATTACTACATCTCCAAAGTGGACAAAGAAGGGCGGGTAATTCTGTCTGATATGGGATGATTTTATATTCTACATTTTCCATATTATAAACCATGCTGGCGATACCTGTTGCAATAACCCGCAATATTGTCATTTCATGACACTGAATCAGCTTATATATGACTGGGTCAAGATAATAATAAAACAAAATAGATGTTTTAATGCAAGTCTATAAATAAATTACATATTAGATGAATGTATGATATTGTAAGATTACACTAATGGTGTCTTATCACTGTGTTTTGGTGTGTGTGCTTTTTTATCATTAACTCATTTTTCTTTTTTCCCCTTAAGTATGTTAGAATGCTTTGTTGGTTTCAACTGGTCCATATCTAACTGTACAAAGATTCATGAGAACGAATTCATCACCGAACCATGTCAACTTTTAACTCAAATTCAAAGCCCTACATGATGATTCTAATAGTATTTGAACACCCCGCTAATGAATATTCATTTTGTCGACGTTCCTACCCCAATAGGGAGATGTCTCTGAACTTGTCCTATATGACTGTTATAAAACGCAATTACCGTTGGGCTAAGGCCCCCAAAACACATTTCTTATGTCTCGCCATTTTTATTATATTTTCTGTGCCTGCAGCCCAACCAGTGGATGTTCGTTGACGGTTAACGGTGCAACACACTCGTGCCAGGCGCAGCAGTCGGTCTCGAACGGTCCTCAGGTGCCACTATGCATGGGTAGTTGTACACCGAGTACCCATCATGGCACGCACAACTACTCTCTCAGCTCGGTTTTGGCGGCTGGGATGAGCATACAAGACCTAATGAAAAACAACTTGCTGAATCTCCTAGGTATAGCTAGTTGTATTTGATAGTGTTACAGTTAGATTCAAATATATCAATCTGGAATAATTATATTATTAATCCATTACGATACTTCTTTTGTCACGTTAGAGAAATATCTAATTCTAACTTGTCTGTGCAGGTAATACAACAATGCCGGTCAACAACCCATCAGCAAAACCAACTGCAACCTCCACAATCCCACCAACCACAGTAACACAACCCAATATCTCGGCCACAACTGGTCACCAAGGTATGGAATAACATGACTACTGGTGTTCCGATATTGCTATATATAGTAACCGCAGTTGTAGGTCTTTCTTGATGTCGTCTCTACAATGGTTTATGTCAAATGGTATTCAATCGCCGGTTCGGTCACGAGAGTTTTTCTTCGAGTATTTCGCTCGTATCAAGCACCACACGAACATCACCTTCAGTGATTACAATATTTATTTAAGCGATTCTGTTTCCTGCACAATCATTAAACATTTTATTGACTGACATCCATCGTATTCCAGACATTTGGCTGGATGGGTGTATCGATTTTCGCCGATTCTTAACCACCAAAATGTACAAATTATTTCTAATATTGACCTTTAACGGTGTAACATTTTATTCCCTTTTTCGTTAAGATTTAAAGTAGATGAAATCAAAGGTCGATTTGTAATTTAGCATAACTCTTCGGAAAAAAAAAGAATCTGTATAAAAGCCTTTGGAGCAATCTGTTCATATATACAAACAGTTTTAAACAACACTTTTAAGTCTAGAAATATTCAAACATTCGTCAGTACTTGGTAATTATACTGGGGCCAAGACTCGAACAAAAACAGCTGGCGGCAAACAACGTCCTGTTAATAATTAACTGGACTAGCCTTCCTTTTGAAAGGAAATTTTATTTCATCGTAGTTTAAAAATAAACCAGTTTAGGGGATAGGAAACACGTTTGTGTTGAGAATATGTGTATGCATGTATACATGTGTGAAACTTATGCAATGGAATATCTTATTAACCTGCAATATTTGTTAAGAAATGAAAAACTTGGGTATTTTCATTAGAAAAACACGAACGAAGGAATTCGACCAAAAAAAAAATTGAGTATTACTTACCGCTGAATATTATTGCTGGAATTCGATCCCTATGCCAAATGTCACATAGATTTAGCTTAGTCCCACACAGGTCGATTGTGACAGTTGTAGAACATTTTAATGTCATATTTCCAGCACAAAGTGGGCAAGCTCTGACCTGTTTTGAGTGTAACCAAATGTCCCAGGATGGCGCGTGTACTAATACAAACAAATGTTTAAGTGGACAGGTAGGTGCCATTTCAGATCAAGCTTAATTTTGTAATTTTCTGTTGTTGTTGTTGTCGTTGTTGTTGTTTTGTGTGTATGTTTATTTATTATTTTTTTCTTGGTATTCAATTTATTTAGCATTATATGTGCACGTGTCTCTGTAGTGCATATATGGGTAGTTCCATACTGGTTTGTACCGAGCCAAAATACTCTGACAGGATACTATATCACACCTCTTGTTTTGACGTGAAAGTGAGACAACATTATTATTGTCTCATACATTCAAACCTGTCTTAAGCGGTCAGTCAAGGAAACAAAAGAAAGTGACCGCTTAACAGAGGTGACAGCTAAATGAAGTTTGAATATGTAACAAAATACTAAAGTTAAGTAAAATTAAACTTAGCGCTAAATATAGGTTGGCCGCTAAGTACAGGTGGCCGCTAAGACAGGTTCAACTGTATACAAAAAGTATGTAAATGACAGACAGATCCGATAGGGGAGTGTTACCACACCATTTGTCATTCATGTGAAACTGAAAGCTGACGTAAGCTGTATTTTATTAAATATTGTGGGGAAAATGTATATTTTAGGTATGTGCCGTCTTCAATGACACTGCCGGATACACGCACAAATGTATGGATAAACAAGTAAGTACCGATCTATACATGTCGGCTATAGGTCAGTGTAAAATACTACAGCAACATTTTCCCCTTTTAATTTAGTTTGTGCCAAGTTATACTGGTAAAGAACCTTTTTTTTTTTGCTAAAAACAACAACAACATAATTAAAATAAGTATTTAAAAAAGAGATAGATATATTTTGCATGGAAGTAAAATAAGAAATATCTTTAAAAAAGATACTCGGTCGTGGTAACCAGCTGATGATTAGTGTCTGTATGGTTTAACATGTAATAGATTCTGTTGTTGGTTTAATAGTTGTGTAATTCCTGTGTCAGTGCAGCTCTTATACCACGGATCCAAATAATTTGTACAATCTTGGTAGACACTTACAGCCTTAAAACATCTGCGCGTTAGACTTCGTTTCGCGGGCTACAAAACGAAACTGGATGTTACGTTTTTGTTGAATATAGGATCTGCCAGGGTCGAACAATCAATTCCGAAATCTATGTGTTTCCTATTTTTTTTATCGTTCTACTTTTTCAGTTTACCTTAAAAAGGTGCAGTGTCTTACTATTCGGGAAAAATTGTTCGCAGGGGAAGAAAACTTCAACTTTTAAAATAAACAGAGATCTAAAGAACTCGTTTCCGCAACTACTTTCTTTTCTTTTGATTAATTTTACAATGACCAATGGGAATTTAGCAAAATATATAATAACCAATGAAGAGCCTAATTTCATTCTGCTTCATTACTGTGTGTTTCACAGGAAGTCAGGATGAAAATAATCGGCCTAACGGCCGAAAAAGTTGCACAATTAATACCAAAGGGTATTGACTGACTTACTTATCTCACTTTGTTTTTGCATCATTCATAAAAAAAGAGAAAAAAAAACAACAAAACAAACAAACGAGACAGCCAACACTATATTGCATAACAATAAACATGACTTAACTTCAAGCTAACTTAGGGATAAGAACCAAGGCTTTGAGTTGTAAATGTATGACTTAGGTATTTCAATCACATTTTTATCAAAAGTTATCATAAACTAAACCCTCTGTACATTGTTTTTGTCGCAGGGTCTCGATATCATAACATTATCTTTTTCGGCCGTTAGCTGTTTTGTTTTCACCTGACTTTCCTGTCTAAACTTAATGGTGAAGGTCATTAAACAGCTGATGAATACTGTAAGTTTTGATTGGTCGGCTTAAAAATCGAAAGTATCCCTCCGGAAAAGAGATCAGCTTGTTCGCTTCGTATATGCATTCCTAAACTCTCGATTTTTCGACAGAAATATATCAATACAAGTCATAACATTCAATATAATCTATTCAACTACACACATACAGCAAAAAAAAAAATATCTAAAGGATGAAGAACAAATGTCGGATTTGAAACCTTCAGACCCCTTCGTATCCTGGAAATCACACATTCCGAAGGGACGTAATTTTGTTGTGAACTGGTCGCTCGTCTGTCCGATCGTCAGCAGTTTCACATCTGCTCAATATATTTTGAACGCTTGAAAGATTTTCATAATACTTGGGTCAAATGTCCTCTCAT
>CM037793.1:44054321-44070034 GCA_021229015.1 Solen grandis
ATCACTGAAACAGTGGTAGTGAAAATAAACAATATGTATATAGAAATAATCAATACTCTCAGATTTTTGTTTGAACTTTAGATCAATTATGGATTTACGCGAGGTGAGGAACACTTGGGACCTAGGGACTCTGCACTCCCTCTTCTACAATTGGCTGGTAATTAATAGTTAATGGGCACAAATTTATAGATTTGGTACGATATAACATCTGATATGTATATTGAGCTACTTAGAAACAATTGTATTTGGCAGAGTAACGAACAGGGGATAAGGAGGAGACGTAGCTAAAGCTCGCTGAGTGACTTTGGTATCTGAACCCTCCCGCCCATTAATCAAATAACAAAAGTATTTCATTCGAATGTCACAGATTTGTGAAACATAAAGCAACATAAAATCAGATTATATAGAAAAATGAACAATACAATTCAAAGTCACTTTAATTCACTAAGCAACAATGATTTGTTGAATTTGCAATTTTCTTTATATATTTTGCCTACATTCAGGTATTTCTGATTCAAATAATCTATGTTAAATCCCCCCCCCCCAAAAGTACCAGTATTAACACATTCATCAAATATACTAAAATTAGAGATGAGATTACGTAAAGTTTAGAATTGGAACGATATACACGAAATAAACATGTACTGAATTAATATAGTAGACACTACGCATTTAGCATGTTTTTTTGTGGCAAAATGTGTCTCGCGAACCGCTATTGAAGCAAACAATATTTTACTACTTTCTTTAGCATCGGCGTGCTACTGAAGTGTGGCAGCTTTATATCTGTCTCAAGAAGGCATTATATTATATTGGCTGAAATGCTGTCGGTGGGATGTTAAACCTAATGAACAAACAATGCTTAATGCACTTCAAGGGCGGTAACTAATGGGTAATATACAAAATAGTTCAACTATTCAGTATATGTTGCTTCCCTTTACTTCCTACCCTTTTTTCGTGCGTTTTGCAGATGAGCAGTCATCCATTAGATATTTTTCAAAAGAGCTGTCTTTCATTCGCGAATAGATTAGTCAAAATTTAACAAGTACTTGAATATGGAGGATATAAGGACTCCGTAGTGTGCGAATGATTTTGAAACACGTCTCGGACTTCTTTAGCACGAAAAGAAGTTAAACATGTGTTCGTTATTGAAGTCTGTCTGGAAATCATATCAAACGTATTCAACATTAAAACTAAAATAATAATAATATTTAAATGCAAATAAAAAATCCGTGTACATATAAAAAGGACTGTTAAAGGGCTCCAGTGAGGCGACTTTCCTCACAAACATTTTTTCACAGATTCATAACATTACTTATTTCTATATATTTATAGATCACACAATCTGTTGGCATGGCAACCGAAACGGAGCATTACCGACGTTGGCAAAATCGTCTGGACAAGAATGGTCAAGGTAACACGATGGGTGCCCTCTACTGGATGTTAGCAGATATTTGGCAGGCCCCACATGGGCATCCATAGGTAAACAGATATTGATCAGATTTATTGGGAATTGATCAATACCGATTAGAATAATATATTAAGATGTCTTTTTTCATCATTTTTGCATTTTAAAAACAACAACAACAAATTTCTATGCATCTAAACGGAAAACTCGATAATAATAATAACTAGAAGTCGTTTGTTTAAGATACAAACGAAGCGGCTTTCCGTTTGCTTATTTCAAAGGTATTGAATATATAAAGTTAATACAAAAAATAGAAGGATGATACTTAACAATGTAAGATTTAATACCTATATCATCATTATCATAAATAGATACTTATGTTAAAAAAAAGCTTTAAATCTATTTTTTTTTCACTTTTATCTTCTCAAGAAGACATTGAGGAAGCATAAATATGGATTTATTTGATTACGCAACCGTTTACTATCATTAAAAAAATAGGAAAATTTTAAGATAATACTATCCTCAAAATTTTTTTCTTACGTAATTCAATCGATTTTAAATTATTTTTTTATTCTATATTTAATATCTATTTCTTCGTAAGCATATGACTTAACAAATAATCATTGCAATTTGATCCACATAATTGAAATTGTAAAAAAAAAAAAAAAAAATACTTTGAAATACATGACTTTCAACCTTTAAATTGAGTTTTACATTTGGAAAAATAGATGGAAACAAAGGCAGAGGTGTAAGCAAAATCATGAAAATAATGTCTTATTTCTATGTAATTAACGTTATAAACGTCCTGAAACTTTTAACCATTCATTTGCTTTATTTATTTGCTTTTTTTACAGAACTAGAAAAAAGAAACCGTTAAACCTTTAGAAAACATAAAAAAACGATAGGTAGAATTACAATTGTCATTTTCTTCAGGTTTGCGGAAAGCCGTGATAACAAATGCAATAAGATATCCGTAAAGGTTTTCTGGCTCTAGTATTATTATACTAATTCATCGTAAATGCGACTCTTTTACTCAAAAACGTATCACAATTCACTATTCAACGCAGGCACTCATTCCTGCAAAAGAACATTTGGATCTTGCTCAACCAACCCAATGACCACTTTCAATTCTTTCTTCAAATTACAAGATTTCCAATTAATTGAATTAGCCCTTTTACGAAAAACATGTATAAGTCATGTTTTATAACGTAATCACTTGAAATTTTCTGGACTTTTTGCGCATGTTAAGGTACGTCAATATCACTTATCTAAAGTAAATATATCCAATCTTTTGATCTTTTAATATATTTGGTTACAAATCAATGTTGTCATAAAGAAGTGACACAACATAAATTCTCTAAGTTGTGCTTAAGAATGGCATCAATACTCATAACGCTGAAGCCCGAATACACATTGAAGTGAATGATTTTTATATTTCAACGACGTCAAAATCAAGTGAATAAAGAAAAAAATATTTTTTGCAAGGACATGTTCAGCCAACGTTCTATTAATCAAGAAAGAAATAAATATTTTTGAGAATGCGAACAGGTTTGTTTTCACATTTTCAAGTAGGCATTCCATCAAACATGAATAACTGCCATGTTTGATAACGTTATCACTTGATATTTTCAATATCTTATGAACGTACTTAGTTTCGACAGTTCTGAAAGCTTTACGTCTATGGCTGTACGAACGCGTGTCGAGATTCTGAAAATTGAGGTTAGTTTCTCAAAGCGGGTTTCGTTGCTTGATAACTGCGTTTGCATGGGTTAAACAGTTGTTTATATAAATGTAAATGCTTGAGATGGGCGCAAAGAATATGAATATACCGTCATGAATGACTGAGATATTGGCATTTTTTCAACGAGGGTATGAATCTTGGTCAACCCTTGTATTATTTATAGAGAAATATGACCCAATTTTCGTGCCAGACCCCTTTGAATTCAATGGCACCGAAACAATAATAAACTGGTGTCTTTAAAAAAGTCTAAAAATGGCGGAATACCACATGAATAGATTTTACGCTCGACACTTTAGAACGTACTATGAAAGTTTTATAAATACAAAGATATTCTAGGCTGACTCATTAAAGCTTTTAGTGCAATACAAATTTTGATAAGAAAAGGATTGATCTTCAAAATCTTAAATAAATCATACTTTTTTATGTTTATTTCAGAATATGGAGGAAAATGGAAGATGCTGCACTACTTTGCTCAACATTTTTTTGCACCAACGCTTATTTCACCTTTCACGGAAGGAAGTTGCGTAGATGTTTACATTGTAATGGACGAACTTCCGGTTGAGGAAGTTAGACATAGGTTAAATTTCAACCTCCATTTTCAGCCAAAAGCAAATCCACGTCCGTTCAATTTGTTCGATTTAAGAACACATGGTCCTTCAGGAGGAAAGGCTTCGTTTTACACGAACCAAATAGTTGAAGAAGTGTCGACTAAGCCTGTAGATGAGTTTAGTGGAAACCTCTACATAGAAATGTACACCGGTGATAATTTCGCCGCCCTGAATACGTGGAAAATCCCATTTCAGGTACTTTACATAGATACAATGAAATACTTTATAAGGGATATGAATTTTGACTTGTACACTGCTTGATTTCCTAAGCTGTGTATGAATCAAAATCTATTCCGTTTTGTATGGCCTTTATTTTAATCAGGTTTTCAGCAAAATTCTGGTAAATGGGTGGGTGAGTGGGCGGACGTCAAACAAGTCGTTTCCACGAGCATCGCTTGTAAGAATGAAGATAAATTTTTCATATTTGATAGGTTGATACCTTATGGGAAGAGGAAGATTGGGTTGATTTTAGGATGATGTTGTCAAGATCAATGTTACTAAAATAGATTTTTCGTTTCCGTCAAATAACATTTTATAGGAATAAGATGTGATGTCATATTTTGTAGGCAAAAACTGTATGTGACGATTGGGGTCGATTTTCAGGTCAATAGGGTCAAGGTTATTGTTACTAAAATAGGGTCAAGGTCATTGTTACTAAAAAGTTGTGCTTGTCTGGGGCGAAACTTGAAAACCTGGTTTAGAGTCATTTGTGTCATATGAATTACTGGTATAGCTCCCTGCTTGGCGCTCAGGAAAAAAAAGTAGTTCCTTTTAGGACTTTTTATCCGGTGTCAGGATAATGTGACTGGGTGGCCTCATATTTTCGGCGTGAGACTGCAGTGTTGCAGCTCTATATATCTGTCTCAAGTACATGTAGACATAATGAAATACAGTCGGTTGGACTTAAACCCAACAAACAGACAAACGATTATGTAATAATGATTAATTTGTTCCTTGCAGTCGAAGTAGTGTACCGTCCTGCATATAATGATAAAAAAGACTCTTTTCTTTTTACTTATCATGTCATTTGTGTTAATTGCACATTTTTGTCGTAAAATAAATTTGAATAATATTTGATGTACTTATCAATGAAATCCACTGACCCTGTTTCATATTATCACTGGCATGCAATGCTTTATCTATACGGTTTCAGATAACTAGCACAGCACAATCCGTCTTCCGGAAGAATGTAGAAAGCATGGCGTCTACAGCTGGTTGCGTGCTCATCAAAAAGTGTTTTCTGGTTTTCCATTTCGGAGACCCCGATAATGGACCGACCAGTTGGATGCCGCTAGTGAAAGACTTTTTAACGGCTGGACTTCAGAATTCAACTATTCAGGTATAATGGATCTATTCATGTATTCCAAATAATGCTGGTTCCTTACGATATGCTTGCAATAAACTAGGTTTATGTACGAATTCCAACAACAATACTTAGCACTAAGTAATACTTAAATTCTTAAATTTCCACCACTGCTCTTCTACGAAACATTCAAGTACGTGGTTACACTGCTGATTATTACTTAAGAAGCTAAGCATTATTTGTTATGAAATTAAATATTTGATCAGAGAAACATAATAGGGAAAAAATATAACATTGCAATTATTTTGATAACTTAAGTTATTATATTGTTTACATTATAGGTAACTGACGTAAAACCTACGTCACAACCAGATGTGTACAACGTTTTCCTCTGTACTGACGCAATTGCAGCTTTCGTTTGGTTGGAAACCCGTGGTATTCAAGGTCGTTTCTCTGACAACGGATTCCTTCTCTACAAACAAACGATGCAATTGAAGTTTTACGCGTGGCAGACGACAGATGTCAACGCACTGATGACATCATTGCACGTGAAATCTCTAATGAACATTTACCATTAATCCTAACACCATAACGATTTCATGATTTCTGAGGGCTGAACGATCTAAGAAATGTGTTCGTTATCTAAGAACACCCGTCGGGACTTTATGGAACGTCGGCTTTTCCATTAACTTTAAGCGATACTAATATCTATACACTATTAACCCATATAATTATATTCTGAAGATTCCAACAGTAGTATCTTTAAGAAAATCCATCCATAAATAAAAAACATACAGTGATTGGATAATCACAATCTCCGATCGGAATTCACTCCGACCAGTAATAGATCGATCGATACCTGTCAGTTGTCGATAACTTCCGAACGGATATCAACAGTCCGACCGGAGAAAAACAATCGTTTTTTTTTTTTCTCGAAACCTTCTCTTTTTTTTCAGAAAAAAAAGGTGGTTGTTTATTGTTATCACATGAACTTAATAAGTCTAATGCAACAGATTTTTTTTTGTTGATAAAGATGATGACGTTATGTGCCTAAATTTATTCGTGTGGTAAATTATAGTTTAATCGGGGTAAAAACAACAGAGGTAAAGCGTCTACCGATACTGAGGTAGTTAACTGTTTCAAACGGAAAATAGCGATACGTTTTCGTATTTTTGACTCAAACAAAAACCAACCTCTACTTCTCTGCCCACCCCACCCCACCTCTCTCTCTCTTTATTTCAAAAATGCATCTCTCTCCACCCATCCCCTCTCTCTGTTATGAAAATTGTCACATATTTGTTTTTCTTTCTCTTGTTCCTGTCGGATTTCTCTCTGTCTGTCTGTCTGTCTGTCTGTCTCTCTCTCTCTCTCTCTCTCTGGCTGTCTCTCTGTAAGAGCACTTGTGGAAGTTATCAATTTAGTTTACCATTTAGTTTGTTTATTTAGTTTAATTTGTTTGATTCAAAACATAATGTGATTGTATCTTTTGTAACCTAGTTGTCTAGATCTACATTAAATTTTATGCTTTATCTTGTTTTCAGTTTTTGGGTTCTACAAGTCCAGGGACTCATTGCAGTCCTTTACATAAACACTAGCCTATTTTGATTTACTTCAGAACTTATCAAACAGAAAAAATGCTATGTTCTTGACAAATCCAAGGGCGAAACATACAGAAGAAATATATTGTAATGGCCCTACAATTTATGACAAATATAATCAGGTGAGAAAAACCTGCTGCCAGAGCAGGACACAAACCAAATATTTCAGGGCGAATGCGAAACAGATTGATCTACAGGACTGCTTACATGAATCTCACTGAAAACCCAAATATGCCGTTACATGGCCAAATGAGAAGAAAGTGCAGCCTTTCCAGGATTCGACCCTGAGGCCCCAAACTTATAAGATTTAATAGCTACCTGGACCACTTTCAACAATTGCTCACCAAAGACAGTTATTTAAAGAATGTTGCATATTCTCTCACATATTTGAAATTTTCCCCTTGAGGAACATGCTTTTAAGCAGTTACATACAATAATCAAAATCCCCCCTGCATACGCCCTCAGCATTCTCATTTCACCTCCTGTGCAGGCGCGTAGCGTGTTTTGGGGCACTGGGGCGGCGACGGGGACGGGTGTGGGAGGGGTCTCCGTTAGTTTTTGTACAGTTCTCATTGTAGTAGAACTATTGAGCGATACATGACAGTAGTTCTGGTGATTTCGAACCAAACGTACGCTTAGGGAACTTTAATTAAGAGGTTGGTTAGGCTTATTTATGCTTTTGTTTGTTAGGTTGGTTTAACGTCCCATCGACAGTATTTCAGTCATTTGGAGACGATGTGTACTTGAGACAGATAGTGTTGTCACATTGCAGTATCAAGCCGTAAAAATGTGGCATGATACCACAACCAGTCACATTATCCTGACACAGGGTCAACCAGTCGTGGAACTATCCTTATATGCTGAGTGTCAAACAAGGGAGCTATAACAGTACCATTTATGTCGCGGCCGGGGATCGAACCCACAATTTCCCGCCCCCGAGGCGGACTAACCACTCGGCCACTGGGGAGGGTCAGTCATGTTTATTTAGAGGATTCTTAGAGAAATTAAGAACATTGTTTTTTCTTTTTTAGGAATTTTGCGTGAACGTCTTGATACAAATAATAAGTCCAACGCAATATTTTCAATATTATCTCTATAAAAGTCGCCGCCTTTGTGAATTTGTCTTTGAATCACACGTTTTGATTTTTTATCTTGCCTTTCATTTACTAATTAGAACATCAAAGTTTCTCAGTTTGCCGTAGTTAAATACATTGTACAGAATTTTCACATTTAATGGAGAAAGTGGGGAACATTTGCAAGGCATACAAATAATTTTATATATTAATTCATAATTACAAATTATACGTAGATTCTGTGTGATGTTATAGGCACTGAAAAGACACTTTTTGGCAGCTATCTTTAGGGGCATAAGTTAATGCAGGCCAAAAGCTGAGAATACTTGCTGTTTTCAAATCACCACTGTGGTTTTATTTTCCAGTCTATATTACTGAAATGTATGTCAAATTGAACAGCATTAGTTAATCATTTTAAATATGAAAATAATATTTTGATGAATTTTAAGATAAAAACTTTATACCCTAAAAAGTTACACTGTTTATTTTGTTGAAGGATGAACCCGTATTTTTATTTCTTTATTTTGCTTTTTTTTGTAATACATATAAGTAATAAGTAATATCTTATCCTAAAAATATGGATTTTTATGGTACTTTGATTATTACTAGTAGTAGTATCATCATCATCGTCTTCCTCATTGTTATTAATAGTAGAAGTATCATCTTCATCGTCTTCCTCATTGTTATTAATAGTAGTAGTATCATCTTCATCGTCTTCCTCATTGTTATTAATAGTAGTAGTATCATCTTCATCGTCTTCGTCATTGTTATTAATAGTAGTAGTATCATCTTCATCGTCTTCGTCATTGTTATTAATAGTAGTAGTATCATCTTCATCGTCTTCGTCATTGTTATTAATAGTAGTAGTATCATCATCATCGTCTTCCTCATTGTTATTAATAGTAGTACTCGTAGCATCATCATCATCGACTTCGTCATTGTAATTAATAGTAGAAGTATCATCATCGTCGTCTTCATCATGTTATTAATAGAAGTAGTATCATCATCATCGTCTTCCTCATTGTTATTAATAGTAGTAGTATCATCTTCATCGTCTTCGTCATTGTTATTAATAGTAGTACTCGTAGCATCATCATCATCATCGCCTTCGTCATTGTAATTAATAGTAGAAGTATCATCATCGTCGTCTTCATCATGTTATTAATAGTAGTAGTATCATCTTCATCGTCTTCCTCATTGTTATTAATAGTAGTAGTATCATCTCAAACGTCTTCCTCATTGTTATTAATAGTAGAAGTTCATCATCATTATCATCATCATCATCATCTTCGTCATTGTTATAAATAGTAGTAGTATCATCATCATCATCGTCATCATCGTCTTCGTCATTGTTATTTATAGTAGTATATCATCGTCTTCGTTATTGTTTATTTATAGTAGAAGAAGAATCTCATATCTTCATCATCGTGTTTTTTTGTAGTATCATCATCATCATCATCATCATCATCATCATCAGCATCATCATCATCATCATCGTCATTGTTATTAATAGTAGTAGTATCATCATCATCATCATCTTCATCGTCTTCGTCATTGTTATTAATAGTAGTACTCGTAGCATCATCATCATCGCCTTCGTCATTGTAATTAATAGTAGAAGTATCATCATCGTCGTCTTCGTCATTGTTATTAATAGCAGTAGTATCATCATCATCGTCTTCGTCATGTTATTAATAGTAGTAGTATCATCATCATCATTATCGTCTTCGTCATTGTTATTTATAGTAGTAGTATCATCATCATCATATCATCATCATCGTTTCATTTTAGTATCATCATCATCATCTTCGTCATTGTTATTAATAGTAATCGTAGTATCATCATCATCGTCTTCGTCATTGTTATTAATAGTAGTAGTAATTTCATCATCACCGTCTTCGTCATTGTTAATAATAGTAGTAGTATCATCATCATCGTCTTCGTCAATGTTATTAATAGCAGTATTCGTAGTATCATCATCATCGTCTTCGTCATTGTTATTAATAGTAGTACTCGTAGTATCATCATCATCGTCTTCGTCAATGTTATTAATAGTAGTACTCGTAGTATCATCATCATCGTCTTCGTCATTGTTATTAATAGTAGTAGTATCATCATCATCGTCTTCGTCATTGTTATTAATAGTAGTAGTATCATCTTCATCGTCTTCGTCATTGTTATTAATAGTAGTACTCGTAGCATCATCATCATCGCCTTCGTCATTGTAATTAATAGTAGAAGTATCATCATCGTCGTCTTCATCATGTTATTAATAGAAGTAGTAGTATCATCATCGTCTTCGTCATGTTATTAATAGTAGTAGTATCATCATCATCATTATCGTCTTCGTCATTGTTATTTATAGTAGTAGTATCATCATCATTATCATCATCATCATCATCATCGTCATCATCGTCTTCGTCATTGTTATTTATAGTAGTAGTATCATCATCGTCTTCGTTATTGTTTATTTATAGTAGAAGTATCATCATCATCATATCATCATCATCGTGTTCGTCATTGTTTTTAAAAGTAGTACTCGTAGTATCATCATCATCATCATCATCAGCATCATCATCGTCATTGTTATTAATAATAGTAGTAGTATCATCATCATCATCTTCGTCATTGTTATTGATAGTAGTACTCGTAGTTTCATCATCTTCATCATCATCATTATCATCATCGTCATTGTTATTAATAGTAGTACTCGTAGTATCATCATCATCGTCTTCGTCATTGTTATTAATAGTAGTACTCGTAGTATCATCATCATCGTCTTCGTCATTGTTATTAATAGTAGTACTCGTAGTATCATCATCATCGTCTTCGTAATTGTTATTAAAAGTAGTAGTATCATCATCATCTTCGTCATTGTTATTAATAGTAGTATCATCATCATCATCATCATCATCATCATCATCATCATCTGCGTCATTGTTATTAATAGTAGTAGTATCATCATCATCATCTTCGTCAATGTTATTAATAGTAGTAGTATCATCATCATCTTCGTCATTGTTATTAATAGTAGTATATCATATATATCTTCATATCATCATCATCATCATCATCATCTGGTCATTGTTATTAATAGATTGTTTTCTTCTGAAAGTCACTTGGGTCATAGAATTGGTTAATGCAAAGTATAAGCAGGCAATCTGTTGAAATGGCGATATCTACTGTATTTCTTGCGCCCGAGAAAATACTCGTATTTTGCATGCCGATGCGAGCATAACCAACTTTTTACACTGGGAGACCGGCTGTACGAACGCTTGTCGAGATTCTAAAAAATGAGGTTAGTTTCTCAAAGGGGGGTTCGTTGCTTGATAAATTCGTTTGCATGGGAGAAACAGTAGTAATTTTCTGTTACATAATGTATATGCTTGCGATAGGTGCAAATAATTTGAATATACATGTACCATCATAAATGACTGAGATATTGGCATTTTTTCAACGAGGGTATCAATCTTGGTTAATCTAAAGTAGTATCCCTTGTATTATATGTAATGATATATGGCTCACTTTTCGTGCCAGACCCCTTTGTTTCAATGCTGAATTACATACCGAAGAAAATCTCGGACAATTATATCACGCTATGACATTCTTCACATATACTACATTCTACATACAAGTTTAGTACAAATCACATACATAAAGGTTACCTCTCTAGTAATTCAAGACTGTATGTGTGGTGTATGTGTGTGTGTGTATGTGTGTGTGTGTTGGGGGGTCCTAGAGTTGGTTCTTGAAATCGACATGGAACTTGAACCCACAACATTAAGTAGCTAGAGTGGTAGTAAGCCAGCCGTAATAAATAACCGAAAGCAGGGGCCATTGCAAGGTGTAGAGTCTTGGAAATATATTGTGAAAATATATAGATATCTATAAATTACCATAACACATGTAACAAGGTAAAGGCGTAGATATGCCGACTCTTCCTTGAAAGTGGGCTTGGCAACTTCGATCACTGGCCAAGACATTCCTGAGTCAATAGGTATGGTAACGATTATCGGCACTTGCCTATGCTCTGCATATAAGTCCAACACTGTACAACCCGGATTCTAGTATTCGATATAAAGCCGTCTCCTGCAGTCAAGTATCCAGTTGACCATACAAGTGTCGCTTGGAAGCAGTAAAGTATATAGGAGACCGTATTGAAAGCAGTAAAACAGTAAGCTTAAGCTGACCTCGATTTAACACGTGATCAACCATTTAAGCAGTCTATGTAATATAAAATATCTGAATGCCCTTGACAATTTGTAATTATAATTAGTAGAAAATATTTTTCCATTTGTCAGTTAAATATCTCCGTTAGATGTCGCCGTTAGTTTTGAAGCTCATGCAGCTGGGCAGACGACAAACAGGCACGTATTTTGCATTTAGATTGTCGTTATGATTTTTTTCATCGTGAATACTATTGCATTTTTTTTCCATATAGACTACGTGTTAACGAAAGTTAAAGATAGTATCATGTATATTTATGAAAAATTAATTATCCAAATCGTGTCTATGCCACATGCATATCTGTTCCCAAGTACAACATACAAAAACATTAAAGTCAGTGATTGAATTCGGGTTTGAGACTTTAATTTGGAGATTAGAAGATTAAAGAGAACTGTTGCTGTTTTAAAGTAACCATGGCTACCACAGTAGCCATATAAAGACACCTGGCTGGAAGAAAAAAAACCCAAGAGATGTTAAATGTTAAATCCAACAACAACAATTACATGTACAAAAATCGTAAGTTTAATCACACTTTTTTAAGTTTTGAAGATTAGGCATTATCACTCATGCCAACATTGCCAAATTTGATGTCCTTCCTTAGTACACTGTAAAGAATTGACTGTCCGCTGTTCACTAAGATCTATAAAATGGACTTCGCAAAAAAAAAAAAAAAATGTTACCGAAACTATATCCTCTGAACATGAAACCATTGCACACATGAACCACAAATACACAAAAGCAAAAATTATTTTATGGTTGACGTTGACTCGTTGCAGGTCTTCGAAAAGGCTTATTAAATAGACACACAAAAACACACACACAGATAACGCATTTGTTTTCAGTAAATTGTTTGCACCCTATTGTTCGGGCGCACATTTGACTGGCTTCATAAAAAGTATTAACCTTTTGTTAAATAACCTTTTGTTAATAAATTATCGACATGCAATGTCATTTAATGTATTAGCACGTGATATTTGAACGCATTAACCTTGAACTAAATTTGATGAAGTTAAATACTGAATTTATATTCAGAAAATTAAGGTCCTTTTTTATTTCTTAAATGATGTTTCACATAATAAGCATAATAATTTATCATGAGTTTTAGCTACTCAACGGTCCTTCCTGGCAGTTGTCAATCAATGTAACCCTCTATGCGTGGTCGAACCTGTACTGAAGGCGAAGCTTCTGAAAGAACACACACCTTTCTTAGTCACATCGGAGATGGGGGGATGCCAAGGTTGTAGCCGAACCAAGGACTTCCTGGCTGAAAAGAATCCTTGTTCAGCGAAACCTCTGCAGCAAGAACATATTAAACATTAGGAAACTCCAGTAAAAGCCAGAGGAAATACCGTTTAGGCACACAGCAGATCATTGAATATTGCATACTTTAAAAAAATTGAAAAATCACAGAGGAAAATTTAACCATATTATAAGATAATAATTTCTCTACTGCAAGGAATTATTTTCAGTTTGACTTATTTAAAAAATATTTTAAATGCAACCAGTGTAGCAGGAAAACAACATAATTTACATACAATGTAGTTATAACAACGCTTGACCGACTACACGGTTTAAAGTGGCACGGGTTAGTCTATAAACAATTGTTAAGGCATGCCAGCTGCAATTAGTAGAAATATACCTTCCTCTATTAAAGCGAATGCCCATTTAAATGTGTATTTAGAATAACAAAGAATCAAACAACACTTTGTTATGTTATAAGATTGTATTTAATACATATTTATATCATTAACTTTTTCACTCCGTGACATACTTCCCTCCTCCGGAAATTGTCGTCCTCAACAAAACTGTAATAGCCAATACCAAAGAGTTATTTACATGTAGTACAGAATATTGAAATTAAAATCCGAAAGGTAAAAGAAACACCTTAGAACAACGGTTATCTGATGGCAATAAATATTCACATTTTAGAAAGCGAATATAAAACCAAGTAGGTTTCCAAATGTATCTAGTCTCTAGAATTGCAATACAAGGAAAAGAAAATCCGGACATAATCGGTCATAAAATGTTGCGCAATAAAATCGCTAACATTTTCTTAATATATTTCTACAAATACAACACATGACTGAAAAGACTGGCTGTGTTTACGTGGTCAATATCATTCTTTAAACATTCTAATAGAAAAAAAAATGAATGGCAAAATGTCTTCTCCCAGGGTCCTTTTGACATAGGGAATACGGATTTGGTGAAACATCACATCAGACTCGATGTGCCAGAACCCTTCAAAGAGCCCTACAGGAGAGTGCAACCAGGAATTATTGATGAGGTAAGAGAACATCTACAAGAGATGTTGTCAATGGGTGCCATTAGACCTTCACAAAGTCCATTTTCCTCAAATGTGGTCATTGTGCGTAAGAAGGATGGCACAATCCGGTTTTGCAAAGACTAGCGGAAGTTAAATTCTAGGACACACAGGGACGCCTATCCTCTTCCGCGCATAGACGATACCTTACACCTCCTTGCAGGTGCCAAGTACTTTACCAAGTTAGATTTAAAAGCGGGGTACTGGCAGGTCGAAATGGCAGAAGATGATAAAGAGAAAACTGCGTTCCAAGTGGGTAGTCTGGAATTCTTTGAGGCCAATCGCATGCCCTTTGGGCTTTGCAACGCCCCAGCGACATTTCAAAGGTTAATGGAGCGTTGCATGGGCGAGTTAAACCTCAAGGAGCTTGATCTACTTAGATGACGTCATCATCTTCTCGTCCACATTTGAGGAACATCTTGTAAGGCTAGAACCTGTAATTAAACAGCTCGAGGTCCACAATCTGAAGTTGAAGGCATCAAAGTGCGAGTTTTTGATGAAAGAGGTTACTTATCTTGGTCATGTGGTGTCTTCAGAAGGCATAAAAACGGACCCATCGAAGACAGAGGCTTTAAAAAATGGCCCACACCAAAATCGATCAAGGAAGTTCGTAGCTTCCTTGGTTTTGCAGGCTACTATAGGAAGTTTATAGCAAACTTCTCTTCAACAGTGCGCCCTTTGAATGACCTTCTCACAGGTCCATCAAAAAAGACTGCGAAGAAGCAAACTTTCATATGGCAGGATGCTCAAAAGGAAGCTTTTGTCAAAAAATAATTGAAAAACTGTCAACTGCCCCTGTCTTGGCCTACGCAGACTATACCAAGCCCTTTAAGCTTCACACAGACGCTTCCTCTAGTGGACTTGGGGCTGTGCTATATCAAGAGGCTGAAGGTCTTGACAAAGTAGTAGCTTTTGCAAGCCGTAGTCTGAAACCCTCCGAGCGGAACTATCATTCCAAGTAAATTGGAATTTTTAGCTCTCAAGTGGGCTATTTGTGACAAATTCCACGATTACTTGTATGGTGTTCCGTTCGAGGTGTTCACGGACAACAATCCTCTGACATATGTTCAGACAACTGCAAAGCTGGACGCATGTGGACAGCGATGGGTTGCTGCATTGGCTAACTTTGATTTTAATATCAAGTATAGGCCTGGAAGATTAAACATTGAAGTCGGCGCTCTGTCAAGACAACCAATTGTAGGTACACAAGATAGTGCAGTTGAGGATGAACGTGAACCTCAGCCGTGGAATCGTGCTGCAAGCAATGTAGTTAAGGCAGTACTTTGTTCCGGTGCGGCAGCGATTCCTCAATCGGCGGTACTGAACACGGATTGTCAACGTCATTCTACCAACGGACCACAAGGAATATCGAAAATGGACTGGGTAAAAGGTCAGGAGGCGGACCCGGTTATATGCAGGCTCAGAGGATTTGTTTCAA
>CM037793.1:44070134-44117376 GCA_021229015.1 Solen grandis
CAAATCCAAAGAGGTCACATTACTTGCTGGTGTTTTTGTACTTAGCATGTTTGTGTTTGTACATTCGTTTTGTGTTGTAACATATTGATTATTAGTACGTTTAAATGTGTAAACGTTACTAAGGAATAGTCCTGGATGTATTGTTTGCATTCAGGGAATTCATTAAGTTGTGTATCACTGGTACACATGTACCGAGAGAAATATTGCATGTATCCGGTGTGCTACTAATTATATGCATTGTACTGTAATGTTCTATGTGTAATGCTTTAATTACGGCTTTCCGCAACCTGCGGAAACGTATAGGGTTTGTTATTTTTTATTAGGACTTTCTGCCTACGGGCAGAAAGTCATTTTGGGGGGTTTTTGTACTGTTTTTTTATTATTCTTCTTCTTCTTTTTCTTTTTTTCTTCCTCTTATTTTTTGTGTTAATTTCGAGGTGTTGCCATTGACTCAGAACAATGAAAATTTTATGGCATATATTTCAAACCATAAGCTTCGGATGCAATGAATTTCATATTCATATGTCGTCAAATAACGTCAGTTTTGACGTCGGGTAAAAAATGTTTGTACGCGGTCTACAGCCATTATTGCTAGACCGATTTTCATCAAAATTTCACAGAATGTGTATGTTAGGCTCTATTTGTGAAACCCGGTGTCCGTTTTACCAAATTCGAAAAGGCCCAAAAGTTTTATGGCGAACCCAAAGATTCGAACTAATGCGTCAAATTTCAAATGCGTATAAAATCGCTTCCAATAGAGCTAGGAAGCTGATATTTGGACTGAATATTAATCTCTAGGTTTCTTTATATTCTAAAAAGATGAACGTCATATGACGTCCCCATGACGTCATAATGCAAATAAAACTTTCGTATTAAAACTTAAAGGGTTTTTTTAAGCCCTGTAGGCTTCATTTTTTTGTATGATTTGCTTAAAATTTTGTCTGAAGATGCAGTATTAGATTCTATGGAGCCATGTCACTTTCGTTTCCGGCAAACCCCAAAGGTCAAGGTCATATATCAATTATCGGCTTTTTTTTTCGGCCTTAAATATCTCAAAAACGGTAAATATTCTATCGAGACACTATGCTATAATTTGTAGTGCTTAGAAAGACCTTTCAGATAAATATTTAGTTTTTGATGATCGGGTTGAATTGGTTGATTTTATGGCGGAAAAATTAAAATTTGGTAACTCCCAGTGTGTTTAACAGTTTATATCTCGAAAACCTTTGATTTTCAAAATAGATGATGAATATTATTTGTTAGAGCAATGTTGCCGTTCTTTTGATGCCTAAACTTTAATGTTTGGGCCCAAAGATTGATGGAGTAAGGGGGAAAAAACAAAATTTCATGTATGTAGCTTTGGTGAATTTTTCATTTTTCAGGTGGTTTAAGAGCTTGTATCTCAAAAATTTATTAGTAATATTACTAAACATAAAGCGTGTAAAATGTAGAGAATTTTCAGACGATTATTTTGGTACCTTAAGTTTTGAATTGAACAAAGTATAAGGAATTACATCAAAAATAAGAATTTAAACAGTAGAATTTCAGCGATTCTGCCGTGTTGTCAATCTTTTACGGCTAATATCTCAAAGCCCATTAAAAAAAGTCCACATCTTAAGCAAGTGAGATGTAGAAAATTTTAAGACGATTATTTGGTACCTAGAGTTTAAAATTGATTAAAGAAATAAGGAAGTTACATCAAAAATACGATATATAAACCCAAGTGTAAGAATTTTCGAGAAATATCCTTTACTTTCGTTTTCACTTTTAAATTGAAGCTTTTTCGGAAAATATGTAAGTTTACGCTATGTATTAGTCATATAAATTGCAAAAAACTTTTAACTTATATCATATTGATATTACTAGCTAACAAGCGTACCTTTTCCGGTGGCCGAGTGGTTAGAGCGTCCGCCTCGGGAGGGGAAGGTCGTGGGTTTCGATTCCCTGACCCGACATACCAAAGTCGAAAAAAATGGTACTGTTATAGCTCCCTTGTTGGCGCTCAGCATATAAGGGTATTTGCAGGACGGGTTTTAGCGCAGTATCAGGATGATGTGACTGGGTGTGGTATCATGCCATATGTCTACGGCGTGATACTGCAGTGTGGTAGTCCTATACCCGCATGAAGTAGAAAACGTAAATGGCTGAATTACTGTCGGTGGGACGTTAAACCCAACAAACAAACTGATATCAAATATGGCAGTGTTTTACTACACCGATCACTCCCACACGAGGTGTGCACACTGGCGCTGTTGACCGTCTTTTGTAAAACGTTTTTTAAAAGTTGCTTATTAACCATGTTTATAGATAAACATTTACATAAGAATGAGGAGTTTCGGAAATATTTTTTTGAAAAAGGGACTCCAAAGGAAAGAAAAAGATGCTAAATTAAATACTAAAATACAAGTTTTAGTTTATTAGGTTTACGTCCACCGACGTATTTAAGTTTTTTTTGAGACAATGTCTACTTGAGACAAATGTTGTGTTGTCACACTGCCCCAGTATCACGTCGTAGACAGTTGGCATGATACCACACCCTCATATTAACCGGACACCGGGCCATCACCTGGAACTACCCTTATTAAGCTGAGCGCAAACCCAAGGGAGCTATACCAGTACCTATATTTACGAATTTGGTAAATACAAAAAATTGAAAAATTGATATAACGTTTTTAAACAACTTACAGATCATGTTTTTATCTGTTTGATTTGTATTTCCGGGGTATTCCTAGCCTTGGTACATCCGCTGACACCGACTTTTTAAATGATTATTTTTTACATATTTCGTTCTTTCCTTAAATGTAAATCAGTTGATTTTTCTGATTTCTCAACTATTAAAACAAGATAAATAAATAAAAAAACAGCCATTACATAAATTGATTGAAATCTGAAAAAGAAATGAGCCGACGGGCAAAAAATGCGCGAAATTTATGTGTTACATCCATATTTTGGAAAGCACGGGGCACGTGCGTGAATACTTTAACAACACGCTGACGTAACAATTTTATGGTACCCATCTTCTAATATAGCAGCATAAAAGTAGTAATAGGGCGGGGCAAACTCTAAGTTAGTCAGTGTTAATTTAAATATAGGTTAGTGTTTTTTTTAGTAACATTAATGAAAATTTAAAACGGTGTTGCGCGGCAAAGCCGCGCGACCGATTTAATGGACTTAATGCTTTCTAAAAAAACATGAACCTACTTAGTGTTTGAAATTAGTTTTGAAATTTAACGCAGTCGCACATTCCAAATATTGTATTGATTTTTGGACTCCCCCTATCAACCTGTTCCCGGCGTGAATGACATCACGTGACATGTAACATGTTATGTCAAAGGTCAATGCGTCGCTCTAGCTGTGTATATCTACCTCCAAATGAGCATTGAACCGGAAGCCGACTTTGAATCTCTTCGGCAAAAAAGTGGTGATTGAAATTTGAATAAAAGATATGTTTAGAAAGGTTCAATATATCTGCACCTCTATATATTGTGTTTGGACATTATTATTTTTTTATTTATTTAAGTAACCCTTGTTGTTAGTGTGTTTTTTTCTTCTCTTCTCATTATTTAATACATTTTTCAATTTAATTTATTTAATCGGATATTTACTTAATCGCTTTGTTTAGTAATTAGTTATTATTGCCCTTCTGTGTTAACAGTGTAGACATTGAAATTACACAAGTGTCTTAAGCGATGACCGAACTAATGTGTTAGAACTTGTGGTCAAACCCTCTTTCTTATTTTTTAAATCTTCAATGTTGTATCACCATTACTTAGGCAAAAATACATGTTTAAACTAAACTAAGCGGAAGGACAGAGTTCTTTTGTTATTTTGATTAATCAGAATGCTGGGGAGTAAATGTTTGTTCTCTATGGTTGCTGTGTATTAATTTTTTGTCGATGTTCATGCGTTCCACATCAAAATCCCTGTAAAACGTTACACATGCGTGCTGTAAGGGACATTGGCATCCAAACTTACCTCATTAGATAGATCTATTCAAGAGAAATAATTCTGTACATTTTAAACATGGAGTCACCCGACTACTTTTTGACCTATTTTAAAGGGCCCAAAAGACATCGTATGAATTTAGTGCACCGGGCGGTCATTTCAGCCAATTTTTCAAAAAACCCCCCCCCCTCGGGAATGCTAAACTATTTAAGATTGTTGTGCAATAAGGCCTCCAAATTGGGCATGTTATGACTATTTTAAATGTTCTATAGATTCAATCCTTTATTACATGTCTTTCAGTCAAAATCTCACCTTAATTCAGCATAAATAGGGTCACTTTTTTCTGTGTAGGAACATCCGGTAACCAAGGGCAGGTAATTGTGGTCTTAGTCTATTTTGGTGAACACATAAAGCTCCGCTTCACGACACATCTTGACGCACATGCGCAGTGAAGGTGTTTGAGCAGGTTTTTTAAAATTTATCAGTTGATTTAGCGGAATAGTGTTTTGTGACAAGTTAATGCCGATTAAATGAATTAAATGGAGACAAAATTTTGAAAAAAAAAGGAATGATTTCATTGGACAAAATATAATTTTAAACACTAAGAGAGAATTAAGCAGTTAAGAAGCCGTCACTCGCTACGCTCATTCTGGCTTCTTAACGTTAAATTCTCTCTTAATAAACACTATAACGAATACATCGTCTCCCTCGTATGTACAAGCATTATTGAAATTTAAACTCACGAGGCTACAAAGCGTCGACGAATCTATTTCATAGTAGCATTTACGGTTTTATTCCCAAAACTGTACACGAAATTAAAAAAAAAAAGAATTTTGATATGCAGAATTAATATGTTAAGTTTAATTGCTTAATTTTGAAAACCTATAAAATAGACCCAAATTCAGTTGAATTGTAGAGATTTTCAGGACATTTATTTTGGTACCTAAATGCTAAACTTGGAATCTCTCAGCCCCTCACCGCTGTGGGTTCAAATTCCGTAGGGACTTCGGATTTTCATGTGAGGAAGCCTTCCAGCTGGCTTGCGGTAGGGCGGTGGTTATATCCGCGTATCTCTGTGTACTCGGGGTCTTCCTCCACCTGTTATTACTGGACTTTGCTATATGATTGAAATACTATCGCAGTGACGGTAAACCCCATTACAACAACAACAAACAACAAAAACAACAAACAACAACAACAATTAAAATTGGTTAAGTTATAAGAAAGCGATATCAAAATAAAGATTTA
This sequence comes from Solen grandis, assembly GCA_021229015.1. Lineage (NCBI taxonomy): Eukaryota > Metazoa > Mollusca > Bivalvia > Adapedonta > Solenidae > Solen > Solen grandis. The sequence continues at coordinate 44,075,328 of CM037793.1, forward strand.
TTTATTTTCGACATATGGCTTACTTCACAAAGTTCATGCATGAGAAGTCCATACGAAAAAAAAGTAAAAGGTAGGAAATTAATATATATTCTTTTCTAACGGTATTAATCTTTACATTTCAAAATGTTGCAGAAAGTCCTATCTTTCGTAAAAACGAATGAAATCTATTTACGTTTTTCCGCAACCCGGAAAACTATTTTGTTATTTTTATTCTTATTATTATTTTTATTTTATTATTTTTAAATTTTTCCCTTTTTTTTTCCAAACCCAAAACTAAGAGTTAATTTGGGTAAGTTGCAGTGCCTAACAACATAAAAATTTAAATTGCCCCCAAAAAAAACTTTTAAATTTTTTTAAATTCAAAAATTTTTTAAAATTTTCAATGACGCCCAATTTGGACGCCCAGATTTAAAGTCACTTCAAAATTTTGTTCGCGCTCTACCCCCTTTTTTTTTGATTTTTTTATCTTGAAATTTTCAAAAGAAATGTATGTTTATGAGTAATGTCATTTTAAATTTTTAAATTTTTTTTAAATTCGAAAAATTTAAAAATTTTTATGGCAAAACCGATTTTTGAATTTTGGTCCAAAACAAATTATTTAATGTTAAAAAGGCAAACTGATGAAAAACTAAAAAATTGGGACAGCTTATTGGCCCCGGGGTTTTCCTCCCTTTCTTTTTTCTCGAAATTTTTCCCCTTTTAATTCACTTGGTTTTTACGTCATTTAATAGATAAAATCCTATTTTCAAAGTTTTCTCCTCGCTCTGGCATCATACTTTTTGGGAGTAAATTTTTAATGAAATTAAAATTTGCACCCGATAAAAAATATTTTTTTATCCCTTAAATTCTTTTTTAAATTTTTAAATTGGGCGCCCATATGACGCAATTTGACTAAACCAAAAAATTTTGTTCGCCTCAAGACCTTTCAATATGGGTCCGTTTATCCTTAAAATTTTCCCAAAAAATTTTTCTAGGATGTAATGTCCCCCTTTGCTTTCAAATTCCCAAATTCAAAAATTAAAAATTTTTAGGGCCAATTACCGAGTTTCGAACTTTGGTAAAAAAATTAAAATTTTAAAAATGTTAAAAACCCCCCCTTGTTACAAGAAATAAAATTGGACAACTTTAATGGGCATAAAGTTTACTTTTCTTTTTTCCCTTGAAGAATTTCTTTTTAGTAAACGTGGTTATAAACGTCATCAAAAAACAAAAAAAAAATTTTTTTTAAAAATTCTTTTGCTCTGGTATCTGTTTTTAAAGTCAATTTTAAAATTAAAATCTTCAAAATTGATAGATTAAAAATTGAAGTGATGCATACTGAAAGAAAAGGTTTTTATGTAACGTGATTTTTAGGCCCAGCAAAATTAAGCAAAATTTATTTTGAAAAATCATAAAAAAAATCGCCAATTAGACCAAGAACTTAAACGTTCAAAAATTTGAAACTTAGTACTTCAAAAGGGCCCTTAAAAATTTAAAGTGATTACGTCATTAAACATGGCATTTTTCATTTTTGAGGGAAATTTCCTTTCCTTGGGAAAATGTTAAACAAACCGGGTTTTCGAAATTCTCAAAGAAACTTTTTTTTTTTATTAAATAGAACGTTATTTAACAGCGTCCTGAGTATTGATCCCAATTTTAAAACAAAAAAAAAAGAATTTATGTTGTTTCACTTGTTTATGCCCCAACTTTGATTTGTAACAAATTATTAAAAAATCAAAAATTGAAAAATTTTAAAACAAAAATAAAAAATAATGCCGAACCTTTAAAACAAGCACAAAAGGCCCAAAAAAAATTTCAAGTTTTTAACGTTATAAAACCCTACTTATTAAATTTTTTTCGAAAAAGGCTAATCATGAAACCCTTTTAAATTTGCAGAAAAAATAAAGGGGTCTTTGGGGTTTGGCCCAGCAAGACCCTTTTTGTTCTTTTGCGGGAAAATGAATCCGCGTTGAATTGGGGAATTTTGATACTTTTATGAATATGCAATGAATACATTTAAAGTCATATGCTTACAAAAAAATGAAAAATTAAATAAAAAATAAAAAAAAAATCGTTTGAATAACGAAAAAAAACCCTTTCCTTGAGGATATTTTGTTTTTTTTTTGTTTTTTTTTTCTGAATGATAGAAAAACGGGTGCTTTAATCAAATAAAATCCATATTTATCTTTCTCATATCTTTTTTAAAAAATGAAAATAAAAAAAAAAAAAAAAAAAAAAAAAAGTTTTTAAACTTATTTTTGCCCCATAATCGTAATTTATAAATTAAGATAATGATATTTACTATTAAATCATACTTTTTAAATCCCATCATTTTTTCCTTTTTTTTTGTTTTAACTTATATTTTAAAATACCTTTAAATAAGCAAAGGGAAACCCCTTTTTTCGTTTGTATCTTAAAAAAAAAAAAACTTTCTAGTTCTTTTTATTATTATTTTTAATTATTCCTTTTTTTCCAAACCAAATCTAAGATTTAAATTTTTGGGGTAATTGTCAGTGTCTAAGCAACATAAAATTAAATTGCTCAAACAAAAAAGAAAATTTTTTAAAATTCAATAATTTTTAATTTTAAAAGACTTTAAATTTGACGCAATTTGACGTCAGCTTCAAAATTTTGGGTTCCCGCACTCTAAGCCTTTATTTTTGATTTTTTATTTTGATATTCACAGAAAATTTAGTTATATGTAATGTGAAAACCTTATTTTTCAAATTTTTAAATTCGAAAATTTAAGAATTTATGGAAAAACCGAGTTTCGAATTTTTTGTCCTAAAACTTATTTTTTAATTTTTACAAAGGTTTACTGATGAGATAGAAGAAAGAAAATGGACAGCTTTTTGGCCCAAGGTCTACTTCTTTTCTCTGAAAGTTTTTCCTTTTAAGTCACGGGGTTAGACTCTTTTTTTTAATTTGGAAAAAAACCCTTTTTTTTAAAAAATTTCCCCTCGCTCTTGGCATCAAACTTTTTGATTAAATTTTTAATGAAATTGAAATTTTTTCGAAAAAAAAAATATCTTTTTATACTTTCAATCTTTTTTAAATTTTCTTTTGGCGTCATTACTCAATTTGACGCCCAGCTTAAAAATTTTTGTTCGCGCCTAAGCCTTAAATTTTTGGTCCATTATTTTAATTTTTTTACAGAAAAAGTATTTAGGATGTAGAGTTTCCCTTTGGGCATTTAAATTTCCAAATTCGAAAAGGTTTAAAAATTTCATGCAATACTTTTTTTCGAACTTTAGTAAAAAATTAAATTTAAATTTTACAAACCCCCCCTATGCTTTCAAGCAATAAAAATTGGGCCCCTCATTCGGCATAGAAGTTTACATTCATTTTTAAAATGTTTTTCCTTTTTAGCCACGTGGTTATGACGTCATCAAAAAGAAAAAAAAAAAAAATTTTTAAAGTTTTTCCTTTCGCTCGGAAATCATAAATTTAAAGTCAATTTTAAATTATATCTTCAAATTTGAAGATTTAAAAATTTGGAAGTGTTTCTTTCACAAAAATGTTTTTTTGTCACGTGATTATGACGTAAAGAAACATTTAAAACAAGAATCTTTTTGAAAAACATATAAAACGCCAATTAAAAAATTAACTTTAAACTTTCAAAAATGTCAAAAACTTAGTACTTCATGGGCCCTTTAAAAATTTTTAAAGTGTTTTTCGTCATCAAACATGGAAATTATTCATTTTTTGGAATCCTACTTAAAAAATGTGAAAACAAACCATTCGCATTCTTAAAAACTTTTTTTTTCTTGAAAAAATAGAACGTTACTGAAAAAGTTCTTGAAAAAAAAAGATACTTTTTTTTTAGCCCACTTGTTTTTGACGCCCGATAAAAATAAAAAAACATTAAATTTCAATACGTTTTCGCGCTCCGCGTCATAAATTGATGCCAATCTTAAGCAAAACCTTAAAAAATTTATGTTTTGTAATTTTTTTTTATGACAACTTTGATGTTAAGCAAAATATATTAAAAAATCAAACGATTGTTTATATTTAACTTTAAAAAAGTAATAATGCCTACCTTAACTTTCAAAAAACCAGAAAATTTCTGGGGTTTTACTTTATCAAATATGACTTTTTCATTTTTTTTCGAAAAAGGGGCTAATTAAAGGGGAAATAATTTAAATTTTTCCAGAAAAAATGTAAGGGGTCATTAGGGGGGTTTTGAGCAAATATTGTTTTTTTTTGCAGAAGAATGCCTGCTTTAATATTAATTTTAAAACGTTTTTGATAAAAAAAATCGCATTTTACGATGAATTATTATAATTATAGTAAGCCAAAAAAACCTTTTAGGGATATCTTATTGCATTTGCTATAGGGCTTCTGAAAACCCTGAAGAAAAGAAAAATACATGTTTTTTTTTCCCCATCGTTTTTTTTATTTTTTCAAAAATTTTAAAAAAGGGTTTTTTTTTCCTAAATCTGAAAAAAAATAAGCAAATAACAAAGCAAATGAATAGTTAAAATTTTCCCAAGACTTTTATAACTTTAAAATTACATAAAAAAAATAAGAAATTTTTTTCATTATTTTGCTTACAACTTTTGTTTTGTTTCCATCTATTTTGCAAATGTAAACCAATCAATTTAAAGGTTGAAAGTAATCTTTTTTAAAATTTTTTTGGGTTTTTTTTTTACAATTTAAATTGTGGTAAAATTGCAATGAATACTTGAAAACATATCCCTTACAAAGAAAAAGAAATTAAAAAAGAATTAAAAAAAAAAAAAAAATCGATTGAAAAAGAAAAAAACCCAATTTTTTGGGGATAGTTTATTTAAAATTTTCCTGTTTTTAATATTTTTTTTTTTTTTTTAATATAGTAAACTATCATTTTTTAGCTTTCCCCAATATCTTTAAGAAAAAAAAAAAAAAAAAGTTTTAAAGGTTTTTTTGAATTTAAATTCGAAGTATTTTTTAAAAATGTTTAAATTTATAAAAATTCATACATTATTATGCATCATTTTTTTCCCCTTTTTTTTTGTATTCCCCTTTATATATTTAAAAACCTTTAAAATAACAAAGGGAAAGCCGTTTCTTTTGTATTTTAAACCCCAAACGACTTCATTTTATATTGAAATTGAAAAATTTTTTTTTTTTTTTTTTTTGTGATTGTGAAACTTTGTAAAAATTTTTAAATTTTAAATTAAAAAAAGATATAAATATCAAAGGAAATTTTTTTTTGTTTTTTGGGTTTAAAACGTCCCACCGACAGTTTTACATTCATTTGAGACGTTTCCCAACTTGAGATAGGTATGGGCCCTGCCACACTGCATATCAAAAACCCTTGAAAAGGGCCCATGATCCCCACACCCCATCACATTACCGGTTTTTAAACCCAACCAGTCCTCAACACCCTTTTAAAGTGAGCGCCAAGAAAGGGGACCCTATACCAGTACCTTTTTTACTACTTTGGTATGTCCCGGGCCCGGGGGAACGAACCCAAAACCTCCCGGCTCTTAGGGGGACGTTCAAAACCACTTGCCACCGGGGAAGGGTTTCGAACAGATGAATAACTACACAAAAAAACCAATCAATACTACTTTACTTTAAATATCCAATGGACCCTAAAATTTATAAAAATTTTTTGTATTTCTTTTCCCTTTTTTTTCCCGGTTCTCTTTGAAGACCTTTTGGAAACCGCGGGGGCCCCTTCAGACAATCTTTTTGGGAAAAAGAAAATGCTGCCAATCTCTTTCCATACGCCCTTGATCAAATGAGATGATTATTTGCAGTAGAAAAATGAAAAATTTAAAAAAAAATGGTTACATGCCCCCTTTGGGGTTTTTTCTTTACGTTTTGAAATTTTTTAAATTTCTTTTAATTCCTGTGCCCCTTTAAAAAATTTAAGTTTCCTTTCTCTGTTGAATATGCTTTTGTTGCCAATTCCATTATTGATAACGTATGAAAATTAAACTTTTTTAATATCGAATATATTAACCATTTTTTTTGTCTTTGGGGTTTTAACCCCCCACCGACAGTATTTCATTTCCTTTTGGGAAACCAATGTCTATTTTGAAAACAGATAAAAATGCTCCCCACGCTCCCTACATGTCTTGACATGTGGCAGGATACCACACCAATTCACATTATCTAAACCCCCACCCGGGCAAAACCAGTCCTGGAACTAACCATTATATGCTGAGCGCCAAGCAAGGAGCTATCCCATACCATTTTGTAACAAAATAAAAAAAAGACCCCGGGGAAATCCAATCTAACCATTAGGCTATTATACTATGTTGTTTTTTTTCGAGGGTAACCCCTGTTTTTTTGGTTAATGTTTTTTCCCAATCATATCGTTCAACTTGTAATGAAATTTTGCCATCCTCTTTATGAGAAAAAAATTTTGCCAGCAATAGGGGTTGGGTCTAGCACTGGTTGCCCGGTGTCACCCAAAAAGGGGTAGACAAGCACTTTGGGGCCCGTGCCCAAGCATATAGGGGTAATCTGGGAAGGGGGTTGGGCCCGGGTGCCCCAGCATAAAGAGTAGGCCCCTAGCACGGGTTTGGGCCCCGGTTCACATATAGGGGTAAATCTGGGAACGGGTTTGGGCCCGGTTAGCATATAGAGGAAGATCTAGGCCCGGGGGGCCCGGGGTTCAGCATATAGGGGGAGATCTAGGACGGGTTTGGGTTCCGGTTCAAAATATAGAGTAGGTCTAGCACGGGTTGGCCCGGTGCAGCATATAGGGGTAATCTGGGGAACTGGTTGGCCCGTGTCAGCAAAAGAGGTAGATCAAGGACGGTTGGCCCGTGCCCAGCATATAGGGGAAATTTCTAGGACTTGGGCCCGGGTAAAGAAATAAAAGGGGTGGGTTTTAGCACGGGTTTTGGTCCGGTTCAGCAATATAGAGTTAGATCTAGGACTTTTTTGGCCCGGGTGTAGCAAAAGGGGTAGGTCAAAGCACTGGTTGGCCCGGTTCAGCATAAAGGGGTAGTTTCAAAGGACGGGGTGGGCCCGGTGTCACATAAGAGGTAGGTCGGGACGGGTTTGGTCCGGTGCAGCATAAAAGGGGTAATCTGGGACGGTTTTTAGTCCGGTGTCAGCATATAGGGGTAGTCAACCACGGGTTGGGCCCTTCACCATTAGAGGTAGATCTAAACTGGGGGGCCCGGTTTCAGCAAAATAGGGGTAGGTTTTAGCAGGGGTTTCCCCCGGTTCAGCATTTTAAGGTAGGTCAAACACTGGTTGGCCCGGGTCAGCATTTTGGGGTAGTCTAGCACGGGTTTTCCCCCGGGTCACCCAATATAGAGGTAGGTCTAGAAACTGGTTGGCCCGGTGTCGGTATATAGGGGTAGGTCAGCACGGGTTTTGGCCCCCGGGTAAAGCATATGAGGTAGATCTAGGACTTGGGCCCTGTCAGAAATATAGGGGAAGGTCTAGCACTTGGGGGCCCCGGTTTTCAGCCTAAAAGAGGGGGTCGGGGACATTTGGTTTTTGGCCCCCGGTTTCCAGCATATAGAGATATATCTAGCTTTGGGCCCGGGTGTAGCAAAAAAGGGGTAGATCAAGGACGGGGTTCCCCCCTTTTCAGCAAATAGAGGTATCTAGCACTTTTTTGGCCCGGGTTGTCACAATAAAAAGGGGTAGATCTACATTTTGGTTGGGGCCCGGGTGTTAGCAATAGGGGTGGTCAAGCACTGTTTGGGCCCCGGGGTGTCAGAAATATAGAGGTAGATCTAGGATTTGGTTGGTCCGGTGCCCAGCAAAATAGGGGGAAATCTGGGATTTGGTTTGGGCCCCGGGTGCCCACATTTAGAGGTAGATCTAGGACTGGTTGGCCCGGTGTCACATAAAAGGTTGATCTGGGCCCTTGGTTGCCCGGGTTGTCACATAAGGGTAATCTGGGCCGGGTTGGGCCCCTTGGTCAGCTATAGAGGTAATCGGGAGGGGTTTGGGCCCCCGGTTTTAAACCCAAATAAAAGGATCTGGGACGGTTTGGGCCCGGGTTTTTCGCAAATAAAAAAGGGTCTAGAAAGGGTTTCCCCAAGTGCCAGCAAAAAGGGGTTGGTCTAACTGGTTTGGCCCCCGGTGTCAGCATTTAGAGGTGGGGTCTAGCACGGTTGGCCCGGGGGTAAACCAAAAGATAGTTTTACACTGGTTGGCCCGTTCAGCAATAGGGGTAGCCCCACACGGGTTTTGGCCCCGGTGTCACCCTATAGGGGTGGATCTAGGATTTGGGTTGGCCCGGGCCCACATATAGAGTAGATTTAAAACTTTTTTCCCCCGGTTTCAGCATAAAGAGGTAAAAAAGGGGCGGGTTGGCCCGAAAAATCAGCAAAAAGAGTAGGTCTAACACGGGTTTTGGGCCCGTGCCCAGAAAAAGAGACTTGGGGGGTATCCCTAAATGTCTCAGCGAAAAAACGGCAAGGGGACAGCATTACGACATTGCTTCAAATGCCAATTTTTTTGGGGGAAACTTTAAACCCAAACCCAAAACAAACCTTTTTCAGTTTAAAAAAAGGTTAACTACTTTTTGAAACATAATTTTTGGGTTTTTTTTAATTTAAACAACAAACATTTAAATTAAAACGACCATTTAAATTTGTACTTTTTTTTACCCAAAAAAAATTTAAAGTAGAATAAATTCCCTTTTGGGGTCCAGAGCTAAACCAGACAAGAAAAGGGCTTTGTTCCTGTGCCTCTGGAAGCATGAGGGAATTAAAGCATATTACATCAAATAATAGAAATCCCCTTTTGTAGATAACAAGTAAATGAAATATTTGACTAAACTGAATTTCCCTTTAAAATTCCCCTTTCAAATGCACGGGCCCTTAGTTTTCCTTTTGGGGCAAGTAGGCCTTGCCTGCAAAAGTTTTTTTTTAATATGAAAAATAAAAATAGCTTAAAACGAAATAAAGAAATAAAAAAATTTAGCAGGAGAAAATGAAACTGCAGCGACTGGGGTTTTGGGATTTTTTTTTAAAACATTTTAAAAAATTTTGGGTTTTGGGAACGCCGAAAAACCGAAAAACACCAACATTAAAAAACAAAACATACCCCCCTTTCTTTTCTTTATAGTAAATGCAAAATGTTTTAAAAAAAGGGGTCAGCGGGATCAAGTTTAAAAAATTTTTAGCGCCTGAAATCTAAAAAAGTAAAAAACACATAAAGGCGATCAAGACCTCTATTTTTCGTGGAACTGGCGAAAAGACTAACAAAAACGGCCCCCCTTGGACAAGACATGCTTCCCTTTTTTTAACTTTTTTTCCCAAAAAATGTTTATTTTTTATTAAAATACTTTAGGTCTTCACGCCAAAATTTTAGGGGAATCGGCCTATCCCAATTTAGCAAAAGCCAAGTTTGTTGTAATCATTCAATTGGATGTACCAAATTCAAAATTGAAAAAATTTTTTTGGGAACTTTTTGCTTTAAATTTTAGCCAAAAAGCGCCGCCCAGCTATTTGCAGGCGGGAACAGAACAAAAACCCCAAAATAGTAAATTATTCCGGGTGAACCCACAAAAATTGCCTAAGGAAAATGGAAAAAAATCCCCAAACTTTGACATTATTTGAAAAAAAAGAAAAAAAAAAAAATTTAAATTTTGAAAAACATCTGACTGCCGTCTTTTTTTGTTCCAAATTAGGAGCTTTCACAACTATCACAAAAATTTAAAATATTTAAAACCCGGTTTGACCAAGACTAAAAATACAAAATCCCTTTTGGGACCAAGACTAAAATTTATTTGGGTTCCCTTTTTGCCCAAGACTAAAATATTTTAAATCCATTTTGCCCAAAGACTAAAATACAAAACCTTTTTTTGCCCCAAGACCAAAAACTTAAATCCTTTTTTGACCAAGACTCAAATACTTAATCCTTTTTTGACTAAGACTCAAAAAACTTAAATCCTGTTTTAAACCAAAAATCAAAAAATTTTTTATCCTTTTTTGACCTAAAAAATTTAATTTAATTTCCGGTTTTGACCAAGACCCCAAATATTTTAAATCCTTTTTTTGGACCAAACCATTTTTTAAACCATTTTTTGACCAAGATTTAAAATACTAAATTCGTTTTCCAAGACTAAATATTTTCACCCTGTTTTTCCCCAAAAACCCCAAATACTAAATCCATTTTTGACCAATACTCAAAATTTAAAATTTCCATTTTGACAAAGACTCAAATATTTAAAACCCTTTGACCAAGACTCAAATACTTAAATCCTTTTCCCTGCCCAAAGACCCCAAAAAATTTTAAATCCTTTTCTAAACCAAACACAAATATTTATACCCTTTTTTTGACCAAGACCAAATACTAAATCCATTTTGCCCAAGACTAAAATACTTTTCCTTTTTTGACCTAACTAAAAATATTAACCCCTGGTTTGCCCAAAACTAAAAATACTTAAATCCTTTTTTGACCAAGACTAAAATATTTAAAATCTTTTTTGACCAATACTCAAATACTTAAATCCGGGTTTTAAACCAAAACCCTCAAATATTTTAAATCCTTTTTGACCAAGCCCTCAAATACTTAAATCCTTTTTCTGACCAAACAAAAATATTTTATATCCTTTTTTAAACCCAAGACTCAAAAAATTTAAAATTCCTTTTCTGACCGAGATTTCCAAAATTTTAAATCCTGTTCTGACCAAAGACACAAATACTTATATCCGTTTTGACCAAGACTCAAATTTTTTAAAAAACCCCATTTTGCCCCAAGCCCTAAAATACTAATCCTGTTTTTTCCAAGACTCAAAAACTTTACCCCCTGTTTTTGCCTAGACTCAAAATTTTAAATCCTGGTTTGACCAAGCCCTCAAATACTTAAATCCTTTTTTGACCAAGACTCAAATTTTTTAAAAATTTCTGTTTTAAACCCAATAAAAAAATATTTAAAAATCCGGGTTTGCCCAAAGACCAAAACTTAAACCCTTTTTTGACCAATACTCAAATATTTAAATCCTTTTTTTACCAAAACCCCAAATACTTAAATCCTTTTTTTGACCAAGACTAAAAATACTTAAATCCTTTTTTTGACCAAGACCAATTATTTAAAATTCTGTTTTGCCCAAAGACTCAAATACTAAATCCTGTTTTTGCCCAAATACTCAAATACTTACATCCTGTTTTGCCCAAAGACCAAATATTTAAATCCTTTTTTTAAAAAAACCAAAGACTCAAAAAATTTAAATCCTGTTTTAAAACCAAGACCCCAAATATTTAAATCCAGTTTTGACAAAAAACTCAAAAACTTAAAACCTGTTCGGGACCAAGACACAAATACTTAATCCTTTTTTAACCAAGATTTCAAAACTTAAAATCCTTTTCGACCAAGACTCAAATACTTAATCCTTTTTCGGGACCAAGACACAGTCCCTTTTTCCTGGGGGGGGGGGGGGGGTTGGGGGGTTGGGGGGGGGGGGACCAAGGGGGGGGATTTTTTTTTCAAATTTTACTTTTTAATTAAAAAGGTTTTTTTGGACCCAAAACAAAAAATTACCTAAAAAAATCCGGGGGGGTTTTTAAAACCCAAAAATTTTCCAAAAATTTTAAAAAATCCTGTTTTTGCCCAAAGGGCCCAAAAAATACTAAATCCTGTTTTGCCCCCTAAGACCTTTTTTAAAAAAAAAATTAATTTTTTGGGTTTGACCAGGGGGACTCCAAACCCCTTAAAAACCCTTGTTTTGGCCCCCCAAAATTTTTCAAAATATTTTAAATTTTCGCGGGGGGATTTGGAACCAAAACCCCAAATACTTAAATCCGGGTTTGACCAAGACTCAAATATTTAAAAATCCTGTTTTGCCAATACCCAAATACAACTATTGATGCCCCTTTTTAAATCAAGGCCGCGAGTTTTATACCACATTGTATCAAGGGTAACCCTAAGAAAGAAATTTTTAAAGTTTAGTTTGTTTTTCTTTGGTTTAACCCTTAAATTAGAAACAAATATACAAAACCCGGGGCATTCGTATTTTCATAAACCCCAAGTATAAACATAACAACCGTGGCGAAAAAAACCCCAACCCTAACGGACAAGCTGAAAAAAAAAAAAAAATGCTCATATATTTAAAACCTATATAAAAAAAACCATCATAGCCACCCCTTCAATAATAAGACCGTCTATTTTTAAAATGCCATTTTTTTGGGACACAGTCCTAGTGACAGTTTTAAAATTGAAAGTAAAAATTTACGTTTTTCTTTTTTGGGTCTTTTTTTGGGCAGTTTTTTAAAATGCCATGCAACATAAGGGGAACCAAATCGTGGGAACAAAGTTTTTAAAAAAACAAACATGTAATCTTCTTTGTCAGGGCACAAAAAAAAACTAAAACTCGGGCCACGACCCATAAGCGGAAAAAAACAATAAAAATTTTGTGTGGGTTAAAAAAATGCAGCAATTCACTATTTTTCTGACAGTAAAATGCCCTTATTATTTCCTCGGAAGACGATGTTCGGCCCCTCAAAGAAAAATAAAGCAAAAAGATCATTTCATTGGAAAATCTTTAAAAAATTTTTAAAAAATTTCAACCCCCCCCCACTTGACTTTTTTCATTACGGGTTTAAAAAGGTTTTATGCTTAATCCAGCAAAAGGGACTTTCAGCCTTTGATTTTTATTTTAAAAAAAAGAAAAAAATAATACCGAAATGGTCTGTAATAAAAAAACATACTTTAATCGGTTTCCCGCTATCAATTTCGGGCTTTTTAAAATAAATTGGGATTTTGACTGCATATTTTTTTTTGAAAAATCCAATAAAAAATATTATTTTTAAATGTGAATAGATGGAAACAGTTTTTAAAACTGCGATATTTTTCTGTATTTTAAAAAATTAAAAACCCTTCTTAAAAGGTATAATTTTAAAAAAATTATCATGGAAAAGATGACAAAAAGGCCCCTTTGAGAAAACCCATTTCTCCAAAAGGCTTAAAGAAAGGGCCCAAAAACTTGGGGCGGGAAATATCAAAACCTGGGAGAATATATTTTAAAATTTTTTTTTAAAGCTTAAAAAATGATTGATTTTTTCCTTTTTATAAGGGTTAAAAACATGGTCCAAACTATTTTTCTCGACCGCCCCAAAAAAAAAAGAGCGTGTCATATTGATGACTAAATATTAAGTTTCTGGAGTGAAAAAATAAAACAGAGTAAAAAGCTTGAAAAATATAGAAAAAAGATATAAATAATTTTTGGTTTAAAATACTGGGGCAATGCTTAAATATTTTGTGCCTTTAAATAAGGGGGGGGTTTAAAAACGTGTAAAGTGATAACAAAGGGTTTAAAATTTCCCTTTCATTTTTAAACCCGCATTCCCTTTTATTTTAGTATATAATTTAATATAAGAAGGAATTTAAATTTTAGGCCAAAAAAAAAAAGAAAACGAGAGGGCCAGATTGCACTTTATCGCTCACCTGATACCGCGCTTTTAAAGGGAACCTTAATAATTATGGGTATAATTTCCATACAGGGGATTCTAATCATTGGTTTTTTATTTTGTATACCCTCTGACAAATTTGCTTTATAATCCCTTTATTTTAAATTTAAACCCTATACCCTTTTTTTTTACTTAAAGGCAAAAGTACCAAGTCATCATTTTGGGAAGATATATCATTAAGCTGTACTAAAAAAATTTTAAAACTGCCCCGTAATTTTTTAAGGAGAAGAATTTTTTTAATTTTTATTTTTTTTTCGCTGAAATGGCAAACCCGATTTCTACATGGACAGATTTTTAAATTTAAACAATTTTTGTGAAGGTTTTTTCCTAATCAACCCCCCAAGTTTTAAACAAATTCTGATCACGGTTTAAGAGGGGTCGTTTAAAGCAAATTGATAAAAGCTGAAAGATGGGTGCACAACATCAATAGACTTTCTGCTGTTCAAAAAAAATGGAAATCTTTCAAAATAATTTCTTTCTTGGAAAAAATATCTGCCCTTTTCAAAAAGAATGGTAAAAGTTTCAGGGAAAATTTTCCCGATTTTTTTTTGATTGGGCCCTATTACTTCTTATTCCCATATAAAATTGCTAAAGCAGGATTGTTATATAGTGTTTTTTTTTTTAAATTTTCCCAAATTTTTCTCATATAAAATACCGAGGGAAAATTTTTAAAAGTAATATTGCGTCTCGATTTTTTGGGCTGAAAAGAAAGTCCCTTTAAATTTTAAAAATAAAGGTTTTACCTCAAAAAAAATGACACTTGTACTTTATCAACCGACGTCCCCCGACCGCTCTGTTGCTAAGAAAAAACTTTCCGATGCTTGTTCCAAGTGGCCCGCAAAAACGGTTTTTTCTGGGAAAAAGCGAAAAAACACTCTATTCTAGATCGGCCCAACCCTCGAGGCTATACATTATCCGATAGCTTTTTATAAGTTTTAAAGACAAAAAAAACTGAACCGTTTTTTTTCCCAGAAAACACAGTCCCAAAAAGGACAACATATGGAAGGAAAATCATCTTCTTTTAAATTTTCCCGGGTTACAATTTTTTTTTGGGTTTTTTCCCTTTTTGTGGGAAATTCTTTGGACATATTTTGCTTATTTTTTTTTTTTTTCTTTAGTTTCCCCAAAAAAGGCCCAAATTTTTTCAGACAAATGATCAAATACGATAAATTTCTTTTTTCTTGACAAAAAAATATCACTGGGTACTATTCAAACCAGCAAAAAAGTTATATTTATCCACAACCCCAGGGAACACCCCACCTTTTGATTTTTGTGTCCTAAAAAAGCAGTTTTGTCCCATATTTTTAAATGAACCCCGTCCCAGGCAACCAATCAGTTGTAGTTTTTTAGGAAATTTAAAATTCCCCAATCATAATAATATTTAAATGAAAAACCCCCAACTATTGCATTTAAAATTTCCCTTTTTAATTTTCGGGAAAAAAACGTTCTTTTTCCTAAAATATTAAAGGGGTAACATTTAATGAAAACGGGGGGTATAGTTTTAAGTAAGTAAAATATTTTACGTTTATGAATACAATAAAATAAAAACAAAACACTTTAAAATTTTTTGATTTATACCCGCTCAGTGGACCCTTTTAAATCACCAAAAAAACTGAAACTAAAATGAAAAAAGTATAAATTTTTAAAAATTTAGCTTTTAAGGTGAATAAAAAAAGTTTAAAAAAATTTTTAAAAACCTTTTTCAAGAACAGTATACATTAATATCTCCGTAATAAAAAAGAAAATTTTTCCGATAAATTTTGGGTTTTTTTCTGGGGTAATCTGTCACATTTTTTTCCCTTTTTAAAAACTTTTTGAAACTGGGTGGGGAAAGGTTTAAGTTTTTAAACTTTTTTTCTCCATCTCTCATTGGGATTGGGTGCATTTTAGAAGGAAATGAACTTCATTTTTTAAAAAAATGGCCCAAAAAAAATTTTGCGGGAGCCTTTAATTTAACGGCTCTCCCAAAAAAGCGCCCCGTCCCTATACGGGGGGCAGTACCCAAAACCCCAAATTTGGGACAAAAGCGCCATAGGTTCATGGTTTACATAACCTCGCCTTTGAATTTTTGTTTGAATAATCTACGTCCCCTAATTTTTCTTTCCCCTATTTTGTCATCTGACCATTTATCCCCATAGTGAAAAATATTTTCCATATGCTTCTTTAGGGCAACATTTTTTGGTTGGGTTAAGGTTTTAATTCCCCCCCGTTTTTTTTTACATGATTGCCTTTTAAAAACAATTTTTTAAAAAACAAACTTTTGTCATATTCACAAAATTTCTGGGGAATCTATTGTTGTCCCTGGGGTTTCAAATCTGTTCCACAAACCGAAAAATTACTTTTCCTGTTCCCGTATACGCTACAGCCAAACCCGCTCACAATGGAGGGGGAGTATTTGGGGCCAATAGGGGAAACCCCCTTTAAAAAACATAAAAACCTTATCCTGCACACTGTCTATATTTTGGGAAATTAAAACCCCACAAGAGGGGAAAAGTTTTTCCAATTTGGGTGACACAAGAATTGTAAAAATTTTTTCATATGCCCAAAAACCCCAAAAACTTTCAATCATATATTTTGCTGATTATTGGGGCCTAGAACCGTCCTCCCCCTTTAGAAAACAAAGCGTTAACGTGAAGTTGTTTTTTTCGTAAACATCATTTCAAGGGTACTAACTGCAAATTTTTAAAAAGTTTTCCACCTACCAAAAAACAAAATCGTACTTTGGGTGCGGGCAAAGCTGAAAGTGCATGAAATTTGATTTTTCCGGGAAATTTATTTATACCCCCCCACCGCATTCATTGTTTGTGGGCGGTACAAGGGGTTTGGTTTGGGGGGGGAGGGAAACACTGATTTCCCATGTCCGATTTAGCACATTCCCCATTGGAAATTTACTTTGTTATTTTAAACCATCACGGCTAACACCGGGGCACAAAACACAGTTATTTCCATAAGTTATTCCCATATAAAACTCCGTTGCTTCACAAATGATATCACTAACATGAGATATACGAATTTTTCCCCCGTTTGAACTGCTTTTTTGGGGAATTCCAGGGCCTATTCACTGCCCCTTTTCCTTTTTTTGCGTCTGCATCTATGTCCTTTTTCCCTTTCCCATAAAAAAAAGCACTATTTTTTCCATTTACCCCTTAAAAAAAACCATCTAATTTTTCGGATTAATCAATATTTCAAGTTTTCTACCCAGTCCGAAAACCGCCATATCCCCACCAGTCACTGACAACTCCCGTATATTAGCATGGAAAAAAAATGGGGCGTTTTCCAGTTTTTTTTGAATCACAAAATCACCCTTAAAAAATTGGTAAAGTTTCATTTTTTTTGTTGTTTGTTTTTGTTTTTTTTTGGTTTTTTTTTTTGTTGTTTTTTCTAGTATTGCAAACTTTGATAGTAAGAGGTTCTAACAAAAATACTGCATTTAAATGGTCAAACATGCAACAAAAGTGAATATCACGTGAATAAACACCAAAACAACAAACTTTTTTCAGTATTGCAAGTAAAAAAAGGAAAAAAAGCCCCCAACAGAAAAGAAAAAGAAAATTGATTTAAAACACCTTAACTCGAAAAAATCCCTACGTTCCCAAAAAAAGCTTAAAATTACATTAAATCACAAAACTAACCCAAATGAAAATTTGCACAACAAAAAAGAAAAAACTTTTTAAAAGGTACATATAAAAAACAAAAACTTGTGATATATACCAACGTCTTTAATTAAAAAACAATCAAAGGGGTTTAAAAGAAAAGAAACAGTAAATTTAAAAAAGGGCTAACAAGATTCACATTAAAATAATTAGTTCAATAAGATTTAAAAACAATCAGTCGACTAAAATTGTTTGATTAATACGGGTTTCCCGAAAGGGAAACATACAGGTTTGGGGGTTCTCGATTTAAAAGATAGGAGAGCAACTAGAAAGTCCTTTGCGACAACGATTGATAAAAACATTTTTTTCCTACCACACGCGGGAAAAATAGATCCAAAAAACCCAAGGGTGGTTTTAATAAAAAGTAACTCATTAAAAGAAATGTTTTTTCCACACTAGATTTCCCTTTTGAAAAGAATAATTTATCTATTGGGATTTTCAAAACTGAAATGGAATATTTAAATCAGCTTTCCCCTAAATCGGAGGCAGCTTTAGCAGCCCCGATCACTTTTCTCAATTTTCCTTTAAAATTTCCCCAAAGAAGGAACCTTAAAAGAAAAATACTTTGTTTTGAAAAAAAATGGGAATTTAAGTTTTTTTTAAAAATCTTGATTTGTGGATTCGAAAAGTTCAAAATTTTTAATTGATTTTAGAACAAACAAAGAATCAAAAATATAAAATTATTTTGGGCCGAATAGACGATAACGCATGTTTAAAACTAACTCAATAGTTTTTTTTGTAAGAAAATCGAAGCACCCCTCCGGGGAAAACGATAATTTTGTGTAAAAAAATTGCTTAGACTGCACATGTATTCATATTTTTTCCCTCTTTTAAACTACCCAAAAAATTTTTGTCATAATTTAACCTTTTTTTCTTTGAACTTTGAACTTTTATTGTAATAAAAAAAAATTTGAAAATTTTTAAAACCTTTAACAACAGTCGAAAGACGTCCCTATTTTTTTTACAATTAAAACAACAAACAACAAAATTAATCATGTATTACAATAAAAAAATTTTAAACACCCTCATAAAACCCCGCATTGCAGGTGAAAATTTAAAAATTAATAAGTTAACGAGTGTAAAAAAACAAAATTTTTTTTAAAACACAAATTTTTTTAAAAAAAAAGCGAAACAAAGTAATCACAAAACGGTATTTAAAAGCTCTAACAATTTTAGTTCCATTAAAAAAAATTGGGCCTATAAGATTCAAAACTAGTAAACACGTAAAAATTTAAAAAAATGTTTAATACATACATTTCCCCGGCAAGGGAAAACAGAAAGGTTAACCCCGCGATTTAAAAAATAAGAGTGACAAACGCTGGGAACAATTCGGATATTGATTTAAAAACCCCAGCGGGGGGATGCTGACTCCAAAGCTTAAAAATGGTTTTAATTTTTCTCAATTTTTTAAACTGACATTTTCCCAAACAATTTGGGCCCTTTTCATTGTTAAAATGTTTATTAAAAAAAGGATTTGAAATCTTATAAAGGGTTTGATCAAGACTTTCCTTCCCTAGCGCATCCCCTTTTCGTTCCCACAATTCCCCTTTACTAGGGAAACCAACAGAACACAAATACAAAAGTGCTGCCCAACCAGCACATTGAAATAACCCGCGGGAGAGAAATAAAAATTTTTGATAATAAAAGTATTTGGGTTAAAAGAAAACAACTTGGTTTTTTTAAAAAAACTTTTAAATTTAAAATTGAACCCTTTTTTAAAATTTAAATATATATATTTAAATTTCATAAATAGAAAAACTAAATTTTCCCAAAAAATGAAAAAATTAAAAAAGAAAAAGACACTCAATAATTTTTATGAAAAAAAAGTCCCCCAATATAAAAAATTTAAAAGGAAAAAAAAAATTTTTTCAATGTTAAACAAGAAGGGAGAAAAATTTTTAACCCGACCCGGGCAAAAACCCCCGCCACTTTCAAAAGTTTCCCACCCATAACGGGTTTCATATTCCCTGCAAATTTGAAAATTGTTTCAGAATTTTCAGAGATTATATTTATAAAGTTCCCCGATAAACAAAAAAAAAAGAAAATACTAGGAAATACAAAAATAAACACTTTTTTTTGTTTAAAATTAACCAAGAAGAAAAATGGGGCCGCCCGACAAAAACTTCAGCCCGGGGCACCTAAAGGGGGATTGTTCTACTGGCCAATTTCGGGGTTTCTAACAACACCCCCGACCGATAATGTTTTTCTTAATTTTGGGACTACAAAATTTAAATTTTAAAAAAAAGAAATGGTTTATGACTGGAAAAGTTTTTTAACAAATTTTTCAGGGAAAAAATAAACCCTTGTAAAAAAAAAATTTTAAATTTTGGAATTTTTTTTAAAAAGTAAATTTTTAAAATACAGCATGAAACAAATAGGGCTGCAAAAAAAAAATTGTTTTTTAAGATGCTTCAGGGATTCACAAACCATTTTTGTATCACATTTATAAAATACATTTTTTAGGAAAGTGAGGGAAAAATTTTAAATGAAAATATCACAAATTCAAATAATGAAACAAGAGGGCCCCTGATGGCTCTAAAACGCTTTTCCTGGATATATTTGAGCCAAGAACACTGTATCAAATTTTTTTTAAAATCGGGCCCTATTTTTAAGAAGAGGGTTTTTTTAAAATTTTTTATTTTCTTTTTTTTTTGTTTCCAAAGGCAAACCCAGTTTTACAGGAAAAGTTTTATCTTAGCAACCTTTTTTTGAAGGTTGACCCCCAAGGGCATCCCTGCCAATTTAATCAAATTCTGTCCATGGTTTTTAGAGAAGAAGTTGTTTAAAGTTTTCTCTATATACATAAAAACAAATAACCCCCCCCCTGGCGGCCCCTGTTTTTTAAAGGGTCGGAATAATTTTTGCAGCCTTTTTTTAAAATTGACCCAAGGAACATCTGTACCAAATTATTTAAAATTTTGGCCAGTTTTTTTTTGAAGAAGAAATTTTTAAAGTTTTTTTATTTTCTTTTCTTTTTTTTGCCATGGGAAACCCGAGTTTTTTACATGGGCAAGTTTATTTTTGCAACTTTTGTGAAGGTTTTACCCAAAGGGTCAAC
Organism: Solen grandis; assembly: GCA_021229015.1. NCBI lineage: Eukaryota > Metazoa > Mollusca > Bivalvia > Adapedonta > Solenidae > Solen > Solen grandis. The sequence goes on from CM037793.1 coordinate 44,095,394, forward strand.
CCTCCCAAATTTTAACAAATTTTGTCCCCCTGGTTTCAGAGGAATGTTTTTTTAAAAGGTTTTTATATTTCCTATAAGGGGAAAAAATCCCCCCCCTGGCGGCCATTTTTTTTTTTTACGGGGTCGGGAAAAAATTACAGCTTTTGGGAGAGGTTGAAACCCAAGGGAAAATTGTACCCAAAATTTTTTTAAAATCTGGCCATTTGTTTTGAAGAAAATATTTTTTTTAAAATTTTCATTTTTTTTCTTTTTTTTGCCATGGCAACCAGATTCTACATGAATCAAGTTTATTTTTGCAACTTTTTTGAAGGTTGACCCCAAGGGTCACCCGCCAAGTTTTAAACAAATTTTTGTCCTGTGGGTTTTAGAGGGGAAAGTTGTTTTAAAAGGGTTTTTCTATACATATAAAGGGAAATTGGCCCCGCCCCCGGGGGCCCCTGTTTTTTTATTCGTCAACTTATTTTAGCAAATTTTGTAAGCCTCACCCCCAAAAACATTCCGGGCCCAATTTTATTAAATTCTGTCTAGCGGGTTTTAAGCAAATTGGTTTACGACGGACGAAAGCACGACGGACGCCGGACGAAGGGGGAAACAAAAGCTCCCTTGACAAATTTTTTGCTCAGGTTTAGCTAAAAATTAAAATTGGGTTTGTTTAAAATAAAACAATTACTTCCCTTCAACATGAGTTGTCCCTAAATAAAACGCTCGGGCATTTGCATGCTTGTCAATAAAAACAAAATTGCAAATTAAAAGGGAAAAATTTAAAAATCCTGTAATTTTTCAAAATATAAACATGAATAAAAAACATTCCTTTAATTTTAAAGCAAAATCTCAAAGAATTCAGGAATAAGCGATTTTGTACAAAATAATAAATCAAGTCAGAAAAGGGGTAAAATTATGTCAAATTTTCCCCAAAACAGAGTTATGTACTCTTTTCCCTTTACAAAAAGGTGAAGGGCATAAACAGGTATTTAAAGTTTTTAATGCAAAGCCTCAAAGGGAAAATTGAAAAATGAGGGGGAAAAAAACCCTTTAAAAAAATTCTTTAAAAAAAAAATTTTAAAAAATTTATGACTCTGACCTCCAACACAAAACAGAAAATTTTATGTGTGGGTTTAAGAGGGGATCCATGGAAAAAATATTGGAATAAAAGCAATGATAAAAAAAATTTTTTTAACAATTTTTTAATTCAAAAGGCCCCAAAAATATTTAAAAAAATATTTTCCTTTAAATGCTTGGGGATACATTCCTATTTTACGGGGTTTGGTCCCAAGATGATTTAAAAAATTTTTTGAATTTTTTAGAGATATCCATTCCCAAAGAAAGTGGAGAAATAGAAAAGTAAAAAAAAAAAAATTAAAAAAAAAAAGTCCAAAAAGCGCCATAAAAATTTCAAAAAAAAAATAAAAAATAATTTTTAAAGTTTTCTGTCCCTTTTTCTTCCCAGTTTTTGTGATGAAGATCAAGGCAGCGTGAAGTTTGGAAGACAACCTGAAGTAAAAATGGATATAATGGCATTTTTACACAAAAAATTTTTCGTTTTTAAAAGGGCCCCCCCTTAAAAAAATTAAAAAAAAGGGAAAGTTGCAGTTTTCCCGAATTTTTCGGGTTTTATCTCATGGATCAAGCCAAATGTAAGTTTGGGGGGCATCCATCAATATAAGTGGAAAACAAAAGTTCATTTTTTTTTTAATCCAAAAAGGGCCATATATATCTAAAAAATTTGAAAGTGTTCTGTTCCTGTTTCTACTTGTTGGTCGATGATGATAAAAAACATGGGCTAAGTTTAGGGGACCTCTTTTTTGAAAACTGGGAAAAATAGGAAAAGTTAAACAGAAGTTTTAAAATAACTCAAAGTCAAAAAGGGGCCATAAATATCCAAAAAATTTGGGAAAAGTTTCCCGTTCCTGTTCTACAGGTTAGTCCCGAGAGGGTAAACCCCCCATGTGTGAATTTGAGAGACATCCATTGAAATAAAACTGGAATAAAGTAAAGTTTAAAAGTTTAACATTTAAATTTTAACCCCCAAAAAAGGGGCCCTAAATATGCATAAAAATTTGGAAAGATACTGTTCCTGTTTCACTGGTTGGTTTTTAAAGGGTTGGGAAAAAAAATGTTTTTGAAGTTTGCGGACAACCCTTTAGTAAAAAAAGCAGATAATGGCAAGTAAAAAAAAAAAACTTAAAATTTTTTTGGACGCAGACGCCGACGCCGGGGTGACCCACAAAAACCCACCCTGTTCTTTGAAAAATCAAGCCCTTAAAAAAAATAAAAGAAAGAACAAAGCTTTAAATGATTTATGTAAAGTTTTCAGAAGATGTAGAAAACATTGTACGGAATTCAGAAATTTTAAAAATTTTTGAAATTAAAATTTTGGGGCGTTTTTTTAAAAAAGATCTCATGTTTTTTTGAACAGGGCCATATATCAAACAGCCCTTTTTAAAACTTTTAAAAAGATTCTATGAAGACAAAGGTAAAGGACAGTAAAAGGCCATACCCCCAAAATTTTTTATAACACCTTTACAATTTGGCAATACATTAAACATATATCATCAGCCTATCTTTAAAAAATATCAACTAATACAGTGGAAAATAATTTTTAAAAAAATGCAGATTTCTGAAGAGAAAAGCTCTCCTTGAAATGTTTTTTTTCAACATCAACAAATTTTAAAAGGAAAATTTATGCTGCAGTTTAAAAAAAAAATGAGGGCACTAACTCCCGAATGGGCCCAAAAGGGTCCCAATAGAAAAATTGCTCGCGACACATCGTCCCAAGTCTTGTGCATGGGGGGCCCAAAAATCATCTGTAAATTTAAATACACAAAAAAGAGAAGTGCTCGGGGGAAAACAATTTTTTAAAAAAAGGACAATACCTGTAAAAAAAAAGAGGGATAGGGGGGAAACAAAAAAACCCCAATTTTTAACATTTTAGGGCCCCTTGATTTTACCTTTTTACCTTCAGCAGAAACCAAATTCCCAAAAAACGGGGACAATAAAATTTTAAAGTTTTTAAAAACGATTATAAAAATTATAAAAATTTAATTCCCAAAAACTGGAGGGCCCCATTTTTCCCTTTGGGTTTAATAATTATTTGGGTTGCAGGAAATACCAGGGGATTACCCTTAGAATAAAATTTTTTGAACACTAGCTCCAGGAGAAAAAATTTTGAATTTAACTAATGTATATACATGTATATATGAAAAGTACTACAAAACCCAGTCCCCAATTTAAAACATCATTTTTTAAAGAATCAAAATTTTTTAACCTTGAAAGAACATAGGTGACCCTTTGTTTTCCCAAAAGAAATTAAAAACTGACTATTATTACAAAAAATTTTTTTTTTTAATATATAAAAAAGGTTTAATTTTTAAAAACTAGCCAACCATCTGTGCTCCATTTTTTAAGGAAAAAAACTTAAAGGGAAACAATTTTTGAAAAGGCTATGAGGTAACCATTTGTACAAATTTTAAATTTTAAAATTTTTACCATTGGTTTCCAAAAGGGGGAAAAAATTTAAGGACAACTTGTTTTTGCCAAAGATAGTAATAGTCCCCCTAAGAAAGGCAATCTAAAAAAAAAAGAAATTTTAATTTTTCTGGCCCTTTTTTTCAAGGAACAACCTTTTTTAAAAAAATTTAAATCAAAAATTTTATGGTTGCAATGCAAACAAGAAATGCATGCTACAAATTTTTTCAGAAAACAAATTTATAGTTTTTTCAAATTTTTTTTGATTTTTAAAAAGAAAAAATTTTTTTCCCCGCAAAAAAAAGAAAAGAAATTAAAATTTGAAATTTAAAGGATTTCACTTTTGAAAGATACTGACAATCGAAAAAAAATCCCATATTTTCTTTTCCCAAAAGCAAAAGTTCAAAAAATTTTTCAAGATTTTCTTTCATTTCAGAGCAAGAAATTAAAATACCCTTTTCTATAAGAAAAAAATTCATGAGAAACTTTTTTTAAACACTAGGTCAATTTAAAAAAGGGATTTTAGACCCCTTTTTGAACTTTTAGTTTAAAGAAATTGTGTTGAAAAAGTAAAAAGCAAGCAATTCATTTTTATTTTTTGGGTAAAAAAGGGTTAAATTAAAAACCCCCAACAATCTCAAAAAAACAAAAAAAAGAGAAAAATATAGTAAACCCTTTACAAAACTGTTTTGCAATCCCAAAATTGGGTGCAGGCCTAAAATCCCTCGGGAAAAGAACGTTTTACCTAATTTAAAGGCAAGAAGTCCCCCTCCGGAAAACAAAGCAAACTTCATGTTGGTATAAAAAATTTCCCCATAGTGCTCAAAGGGGTTTAAAAATATGATCAGATTTTTTTCCCCCATCACAGATTTATCCGTTTTTTTCACAAATTAATTTCCACTTTTAAGAAAGCCAAACTCCTGAAGAAATGGTCTGTTTTTGCTTTAAAGGGTTTTTTTAACGCTGCTTTTGGGGAACATAAGCAAAATTTGGGTTTTAAAAAATTGAAATACTGCCCCCGGCCTTTGTTTTGCGTTATGTTTGTTTATGTCCAATTTAAAAAAAGGGTTTTTCCCCCCCCATTTTCTAAATTATTGCAAAACGAAAAAAGTTTGAAAAAAGAAGATAATTTTAAAAATTTTTTCATATTTTAATTTTAAATAATGTGTGAGCATCATAATATATTGCTTTTGAATTTTTAAAAAATATAAAAACAAAAGATTTCCCAAATACGGAAATTTCCCCTACTGCATATTAAATTTTTTAATAGGGGGATAAATATGTGGATGTGAAACTAAATGGGCCCAGTAGCTAGTGGGTACAGCATTTTTTCCCCGTAAGCAAAAGGTTTCCCAAGGGTTTTAGTCCCTCAGGGTTTCACATTTTTTTCACCCCTCTACATAAGGTGCCCAACGTTGAAATGGACATAGGTCCAGATCTTCTAATTACCCCGCCCATGGGTTTTAAATTTTCCCGATAATTTTCACCGAAATGATTTTCACAATAGGGAAAAAAAATGTGTATGCGGCTGGGAACCCCACATTGAGCATTTTGCCCTGTAACAAAAGGCCCCGGTTTGAGTCACGGCAGGGTCAAAACTTTTCGCACCTTTTGACATTAAAAAATGTATATAGGTGTAAATAAAAAACAAATGTTGAAAAAAAAGGCCCTTAAAAATTTTATTAAAAGAAGTTGGTTTTCCCCTATTTTTTTTTTTCTCATTTTATACATTTTTTTTCCCTAAATTAATTATACTCATACTGAACACAAAGCTGCAGTATTTGAAAGATTTTTGATAAAAAAGAAAAATTTTTTTAAAATTTCCCCCACCCCCCCTTTTTTAGGGTTGGGTTTTTAAATTTTTTCTTGTAAATACTTCAATAGAAACATTTTTTTTAAACTCTATGTAAAATTTTCACTAGTAAGCAATATTTTAAAAAATCTAAAATTTCACAAAATTTTACCCAAAAAATTTTTTCCCCTGCCAAAAAATTTCCGTAGCCATCAATTGTGAAATCTCAAGCATCATGAAAATACTCGCTAACAATTACAAACAATGTAAAAATCCTTTCCTTTCCGAAATGTTTTTTCCCTTTCTGGGGTCTAATTTAAAAAAATGAAAAAGGGATATTTATAAAGTTTTCATAAACCTCTATCTTTAAAGTAGCTTTGTAATTAAAAATAAATATCACCTTACCGTGTTAACTTTTAAAAAACATTGCAGATTTCAATTTTTTTATCAAAATGTTTTTGTCGGTCTCCAAAAAAACTCTCCATTCAGAATATGAAAAACCCGATTTTTAATGGTTTTTTAAAAATTTAAAAAAAAGGGGAAAGGGGAAAAAACCAATTTGGTTAAAATTTTTAAAAAAATTTAAATTTAAAATTTTTTTTTTTTTGGGGGGGAAAAAAAAATTTTTTGGGGAAATTTAAAAAAAAATTTAAAAAATCTTTAAAAAAAAAATTTTTTTTAAAAAAACCCCCCCTTTCCCCGGGAAAATTAAAAAAAAAAGGGGGGGTTTTTTAAAAAAAAATTTTTTTTAAAAATTTTTTTTTTTTTAAAAAAAAATTTTTTAAAGGTTTTTTTTTTGGGAAAATTTTTTTTGGGTTTAAAAAAAAGGGGAAAAATTTTTTTTTTAAAACCTTTTTTTAAAGGGTTTTTTCCCCTTTTTTTTAAAAAAGGGGCCTTTTTTTTGGGGGGTTATAGAACCCGGGGCCCCCAAATTTTTTTTTTTTCCCCCCCCCAAACCCTTTTCCAAATTTTGGGAATTGTTTTTGGGAAAAAAAATTTTTTTTTAAAAAAAATTTTTTATTTTTTTTTCCCCTTTAAAGGGGGGGGTTTTTTTTAAATTTTTCCCCCCCCTTTTTTCCCTTTTTTGGGGGAAAACCCTTTGGGGGTTTTTTAAAACCCCCCCAAAAACCCCCAAAAAAAAAAAAACCCCCCAAATTTGGAATTTTTTGGGGGTTTTTTTTTTTTTAAAAAAATTTTTTAAAATTTTTTTTTAAAATTTAAAATTTTTAATTTTTTTCCTTTTTTTTTTTTTAAAAAGGAAATTAAAAAAAGGGGGGGAAAAAGGGTTTTTTTTTAAAAAATAAAAAGGGGTTTTTTTAATTAAAAAAAAACCCCTTTAAAAATTTTCCCCCCTTTTTTTTTTTTAAAAAAAAAATTTTTAAAAAAACCCCCCAAAAAAAAAATTTGTTTTTTTTTTTAAAAAAAAAAAAAAATTTAAAAAAAACCCCCCAAAAAAAAAAGGGGAAAAACCGGCCCCGTAAAAATTTTTTTTTTAAATGTTTTAGGGTTTTCAAAAAATTTTTTTTTTTTTAAAAAAAATTTTTTTTTTTCCCCAATTTTGTTTAAAATTTTGGGGGGGTTTTAAAGGGGGGGGGGGAGATGGGGGGTTTTTTTTTAAAAATTTTTTTATGTTTAAAGGGGTTTTTTTTTAAAAATTTTTTTTTTTAAAAAAAATTTTAAAAAAAAACCCCTTTTTTTTTTTTTTTAAAAAAAAAAAAAAAAAAATTTTTTAAAAAAAAAATTTTTGAAAAAATTTTAAAAATTTGGGGAAATTTTTTTTTTTTTTGGGAAAAAAATTTTAGGGGTTTTTTTTTTTTAAAAAAAAATTTCCCAAAGGAAAATTTTTTTTTTAAAAATTTTTTTTTTTGGGGGAAAAAATTTTCCAAAAATTAAAAAAAAAAATTTTTTTTGGTTTTATTAAAAAGGAAGGGGGGCCGGGAAAATTTTTTTTCCCTTTTTTAAAAAATTTTCCAAAAAGGGGGAAAAAAATTTTTTTTTTTCCCCCCGGGGTTTTTTTTTAAAAAAAAACCCAAATTTTTAATTTTGAAAAAAATTTAAAAAAAAAAAAAAAAAATTTTTATTTTTAAAAACCCTTTTAAGTTTTTTTAAAAAAAAAAAAAAAAATTTTTTTAAAAAAATTTTTTTTTTTAAAAAAAATTTTTAAAAAAGGGGTTTGTTTTTTTTTTAAAAAAAAAAAATTTTTGGGCCCCCTTTTTTTCCCCCCAAAAAAATTTTTTTTAAAATTTTTAAGGGGGAAAATTTTTTTTAAATTTTTTTTTTAAAAATATGAAAAAAAAAAAAAAAATTTTTAAAAAAAATTTTAAAAAAAAAATTTTTGGGCCCCCTTTGTTAAAAAATTTTTTTTTAAAAAAGGCCCCAATTTTTTTTAAAATTTTTTTTAAAAAAAATTTTTTTAAAAATTTTTTTTATCCCCTTTTTTTTAAAAAGGCTTAAAGGTAAAAAAAATTTTTTTTAAAAAATTTTTAAAAAAAATTTTTTTTTTGGCCCCCCCTTTTTAAAAAGGGGGGTTTTTTTTAAAAAAATTTTTTTTCCCCCCCAAAAAGGGTTTTTTTTAAAAAAAGGGGTTTTTTTTCCCCCCCCGGGGGGTTTTTTGGGGAAAATTTTTTTTAAAATTCCCCCGGCCTTAAGATTTTTTTTTTTTTTCCCAAAAAAACAAAAAGGGAAAATTTTTTTAAAAAAAAAATTAAAACCTTTTTAAAAATTTCCAAAGGTTTTTTAAAAAAATTTTTTTTCAAATTAAAAAAAAAAAAAAAAAAATTTTTTTTAAAAAGGGGGGAAAAAGGGGGGAAAAAAAAAATTTTTTTAAAAAAAATTTTTGGGTTTTTTTTTTGGGGGTTTTTTTTTTCCTTTAAAAAAAAAAGGGGAAATGATTTTTTTTTTTAAATAAAAAAATTTTTTTTTTTTTTAAAAAAAAAAATTTTTTTTTAAAAAATTCCAAAAAAAAATTTTACCCCCTTTTTTAAAATATTTTTTTTTTTTTTTTAAAAAAACGGGGGAAAAAAAACCCTTTTAAAAAAAAAACCCCCCCGGGGGGTTGGGGGGGGAAAAAATTTTTTTTTTAAAATTCCATTTTTTTTTAAAAATTTTTAAAAAAAACCCCCTTTTTTAAAAAAAAAAAGGGAAAAAAAAAAATTTTAAAAATTTTTAATATTTATTTTTTTTTAAAAAAATTTTTTTTCCAAATTAAAAATTTTGGGGGGTTTTTTTTAAAAATTTTTTTTTTAAAAAAAAAAAATTAAAATTTTAAAAACAAAAAAAAAAAAATTTTTGGGGTTTTGGTTTTTTTTAAAAAAAATTTTTAAAACCCTTTTTTTAAAAAAAAATTTTTTCAAAAAAACCTTAAAAAACCAATTAAAAAAAAAACCCCCAAAAAAACCCCCCCCCAAATAACCCCCCAAAAAATTTTCCCCAAAAAAAACCCCCCCCCCCAAAATAAACCCCCCTTTTTTCCCCCCCCAAAAAAAAATTTTTAAAAAATTTTTTTAAAAAAAACCAAAATTTTAAAAAATTTTTTTTAAATTTTTTTAAAATTTTTTTTTTTTTTAAAAAACCCTAAAAAAACCCAAAAAAAATTTTTTTTTTTTTAAAAAAATTTTTGAAAAAAAAAAAATTTTTTTTTTTTTTAAAGGCGTTTTTTTCCCCAAAAAAAAAAAATTTTAAATTTTTTTTTTTTTTAAAAAAAACCCCCCAAAAATTTTTTTTTTTTTTAAAAAAAAAAAAAATTTTTTTTTATTTTTTTCGGAAAGGGGGAAATTTTTTTATTTTTTTTTAAAAAAAAAATTTTTTTTTTTCCCCCTTTTTTTTTTCCCCCCCTTTTTCTTTTTTTTAAAAAAGGGGGGTTTTTTTTTTTTTTTTTCTTTTTTTTTTTTTCCCCCCCAAAAATTTTTTTTAAAAAAATTTCCTTTAAAAAAAATTTTTTTTTTTTTTTTTTTTTTTTTTTTTAAAAAAAAATTTTTTTTTTTTTTAAAAAAAAAAATTTTTTTTTTGGGGGGTTTTATTTTTCCTTTTTTTTTTAAAACATTTTTTCCCCCCCCCTTTTTTTCCTTTTTTTAAAAAAAGGGGACCCCCCCCTTCCAAAAAAACCCCCCCAAAAAAAAAATTTTTTTCCCCCCCCTTTTTTTTTTTTTTTAAGGCATTTTTTTTTTTTTTTGGGGGTTTTTTTTAAAAGGGTCCCTTTTTTAAAAAAAAAATTTTTTTTTTTTTGGGGTTTTTTAAATTTTTTTAAAACCCCCCCAAATTTTTGGCCCCCTTTTTTTTTAAAAAAACGGGGGTTTTGTTTTTTTCCTTTTTTTTTTGGGAAAAAAAAAGGTTTTTTTCTATTTTTTTTTTTTTTTTTCCCCCCCTTTTTTAAAAAAAAACCCCCCCAACTTTTTTACCCCAAAAAAAACCCAAAAAAAATTTAAAAAAAAAACCCCCTTTTTTAAAATAAAAAAAAATTTTCAATAAAAAAAACCCAAAAAAATTTTTTTAGGGAAAACCCTTTTAAAAAATTTTTCCCAAAAAATTTTTTTTTTTTTTTTAAAAAAAATTTTGGTTTTTTTTTTAAAATTTTTTTTTTAAAATAATATTTTTTATTTTTCCTTCCCCTTTAAAAAAAATCGGCCCCAAAATTTTAAATTTTTTAAAAAAATTTTTTTTTTTGGGGGTTTTTTTTTTTTTCCCCCCGGGGAAAAAATTTAGGGAAAATTTTTTTAAAAATTTTTCCCGGTTTTTTTTAAAATTTTTAATTTTTTTTAAAAAACCTAATTTTTTTTTTCTTTAAAAAATTTTTTCCCCCAAAAAAAATTTTTTTTTTAAAAGGGGGGGAAAAAAATTTTTAAAAAATTTTTTTTGGGGGGGTTTTTTCTTTCCTTTTTTTGGGGAAAAAAAAAGGGGATGTTTTTTTTTAAAAACCGGGGTTTTTGGTTTTTTTTTAATTTAATGGGGGAAAAAATTTTTTTTTTTTTTTAAAAAAAAGGGGGGGGAACCCCCTTTTCCCGGAAAACATTTTTGGGGGGCCAAAAAATATTTTGCCCGGCTTTTTTTTTTTTTTTAAAAAAAAAGGGGGGGGCCCCCGGGAAATTTTTTTTTCCCCCCTTGGGCGCCTTTGAAAAATTTTTAAAGGGGGGGTTTTGTTTTAAAAGGTTTTTTTAAAAAGGGGAAGCGGGGGAAAACCCTTTAAAAAAAAAAAGGGGGTTTTTTTAAAAAACCATGGGGGGCCGGGGGGGGCCCCCCTTTTTAAAAAGGGGAAGGGGAAAATTTAAAATTTAAAACCCCCGGGAAAAAAAAAATTTTTTTGGGGGGGGGGGGGGGGGGGGGGGGGGGGGGGGGGGGGGGGGGGGGGGGGGTTTTTTGGGGGGGGGGGGGGGGGTTTGGGGGGGGGGGGGGGGGGGGGGGGGGGGGGGGGGGGGGGGGGGGTTTGGGGGGGGGGGGGGGGGGGGGGGGGGGTTTTGGGGGGGGGGGGGGGGGGGGGGGGGGGGGGGGGGGGGGGGGGGGGGGGGGGGGGGGGGGGGGGGGGGGGGGGGGGGGGGGGGGGGGGGGGGGGGGGGGGGGGGGGGGAACAAAAAATTTGGGGGGGGGAAATTTTTTTTGGGGGGGGGGGGGGGGGGGGGGGGGGGGGGGGGGGGGGGGGGGGGGGGGGGGGGGGGGTTTTTGGGGGGGGGGGGGGGGGGGGGGGGGGGGGGGGGGTTTGGGGGGGGGGGGGGGGGGGGGGGGGGGGGGGGGGGGGGGGGGGGTTTTTTTTGGGGGGGGGGGGGGGGGGGGGGGGGGGGGGGGGGGGGGGGGGGGGGGGGGGGGGGGGGGGGGGGGGGGGGGGGGGGGGGGGGGGGGGGGGGGGGGGGGGGGGGGGGGGGGGGGGGGGGGGGGGGGGGGGGGTGGGGGGGGGGGGGGGGGAAAAAGGGGGGGGGGGGGGGGGGGGGGGGGGGGGGGGGGGGGGGGGGGGGGGGGGGGGGGGGGGGGGGGGGGGGGGGGGGGGGGGGGGTGTTGGGGGGGGGGGGAAAAAAAAATTTTTTTTTGGGAAATTTAAAAAAAAAAAAAAATTTTTTTCCTTTTTTTTTTCCCTTAAAAAAAATTTTGGCCCCCCCAAAAATTTAAAAAAAAAAAAATTTTTTTTTTTTAAAAAAAAAACCCCCTTTTTTTTTAAAAAAAAAAAAAATTTAAAAAAAATTTTTTTGGGGGATTTTTGGGGGAAAAAAAAAAATTTTTTTGGGGTTTTTTGGTTGGGAAAATTTTTTAATGGGGAATTTTTAAAAAAATTTTTTTTGGGGTTTTTTAATTTTTTTTGGATTTTTTTTTTTAAATTTGGGGGTTTTTTTTGGGGTTTTTTTTTCCAAAAATTTTTTAAAAGGGTTTTAATTAAAAAATTTTTAATTAAAAAAACCAATTTAAACCCCAAAAAATTTTTTGAAAAGGGAAATTTTTAAAAAGGGCCCTTAAATTTTTAAATTTTTGGGGGGGTTTTTTTGGGGGAAAAAAATTTTAAGGGTTTTTTTTCCCCCAAAAAAAAACCCTTTTTGGGGAAAAAACCGGTTAAAAAAAAAAACCCCGGGAAAAAAAAAAATTTTTTTTTTAAAAAAAAAAAAAAATTTTTTTTTTTTAAAAAAAATTTGAATTTAATTTTTTTTTTAAAAATTTTTTAACAAAATTTTAAAAAAAATTTTTTTTTTTAAATTTTTTTTAAAAAAATATTTTTTTTTAAAAAAAGGGGGGGTTTTTTTTTAAAAAAGGGAAAAATTTTTTTTTTTTTTTTAAATTTAAAAATTTTTTTTTTTTTTTTTAAAAAATTTTTTGGGAAATTTTAAAAAAAATTTTTTTTTTGGGTTTTTTGGGGCCCCAAAGGAAAAATTTTTTCCCCAAACCAATTTTTTTAAAAAACCCCCCAAATTTTTTCCCCAAAAAACCCTTTTGGGGCCCAAAAGGGGGAAAAAAACCCCCCAAAATTTTGGGGGCCCCCTGTTTTTTTTTTTTTTAAAAAAAAAGGGGGGGAAAAAAAAAGGGGGGGTTTTTTTTAAAAAAAAAATTATTAAAATTTTTAAAAAAATTTAAAAAAAAATTTTTTGGGGAAAAAAGGGGGGGTTTTAAAATTTTAAAAAAGGAAAAATTTTTTTTTTTTTTTTTGGGGGGAAAAAACCCCCAAAAGGGGAAAAAAAATTTTTTTAAAAAAAAAATTTAAAAAAAGGTTTTTTTTAAAAAAAAAATTTTTTTTTTTAATTCCCCAAAAATTTTTTTTTTTTTAAAAAAAGGGGTTTTAAAGGGCCCCCAAAAAAAACCCCCCCCCTTTTTGGGGGAAAAAACCAAAAAATTTTTTTTAAGGGAAAAAAAAAAACCCCATTTTTTTTAAAAAGAAAAACCAATTTTTTTTTTTTAAAAAAAATTTTTAAAAATTTAACCCCCCCCCAAAAAAAATTTTTTTCCCCCCCCCCAAAACCAAAACCCCCTTTTAAAAAAAGAACCCAATTTTATTTTTTTTTTAAAAAAAAAAAACCTTTTATTCCATTAATTTTTAAAAAAACAAAAAAAAAATTTTTTTTTAAAAACCCCTAAAAAAAAATTTTTTTCCCCCTTTTAAAAATTTTAAAAAAATTTTTTTTTTCCCCCCCCCAAAAAAATTTTTTCCCCCCCCCCCAAAAAAAAAAAAGGAAAAAAAAAAAAAAAAAAGGGAAAAAACGGTTAATTTAAAAAACCCTTAAAATTTTCCATTGTTTTTAAAATTTTTTTTTTTAAAGGGGGGAAAAAAACCCTTTTTAAAAAGGGGGGGGGAAAATTTCACCGGGGTTTTCAACCCCCATTTTCAAAAAAAACAACCCCCCCCATTTTTTTTTAAAAAAAAAAATTTTTCCCGGGGAATTTGTTTTTAAAAAAATTTTTTTAAAAAAAAAAAGGGGGGGGGGGTTTTTTTTTTAAATTTTTTCCTTTTTTTAAAAAAAAAAAATTTGGAAAAAATTTTTTTTAAAAAAAAAAAAAAAAGGGGTTTTTTTTTTTTTTTCCCCCCAAAAAAAAAAAAAAAAATTTTGGGGGTTTTTTTTTAAAATTTTTTAAAAAAAAACTTTTTTTTTAAAAAATTTTTTTTTTTAAAACCCTTTTTTTTTTTTTTTCCCTTTTATTTTTGGGTTTTCCCCTTTTTTTTAAATTTTCCCCCCAAATTTTTTTTTCCCTTTAAAAAAAAGGGTTTTAAAAACCCCTTTTTTTAAAAACCTTTTTTAAATAAAAAGGGGAAAAAAAAATTTTTTTTTTTGGGGAATTTTTAAAAGGGAAAAAAATTTTTTTTCCCTTTTTTTTTTTTTTTAAAAAGGATTTTAAAAAAAAAAAATTTAAAAATTTTAAAAAAATTTTAAAAAAAAAAAATTTTTTTAAAAGGGTTTTTAAAAAAGGGTTTTTGTTTTTGGAAAAAGGGTTTTTTTTGGGGTTTTAAAGGGAAAAATTTTTTTAAAAGGGGGGGCCCCCCAAAAATGTTTTTTTTTTTTTTTTGGGGGGGTTTTTGGGTTTTTTTAAAAAAAAGGGGCCAAAAAAAAAAAAAAAAATTTTTTTTAAAAGGTTTAAATTTTTTTTTTTTTTTTTTTTTTTTTTTAATAGGTTTTTTTTTTTTTTTTTTTAAAAAAAAAAAATTTTTTTTTTTTTTAAAAAAAGGGTTTAAAAAGTTTTTTTTTTAAAAAATTTTTTTTTTTTTTTTTTTTAAAAAAAAGGTTTGGTTTTTTTTTTTTTAAAAAATTTTTTTTTTTTTTTTAAAATTTTTTTTTTTTTTTTTTTTTAAATTTTTTTTTTTTTTTTTTTAAAATTTTTTTTTTAATTTTTTAAAAAATTTTAAAAATTTTTTAAAAAAAAAATTTTAAAAAAAAATTAAAAAAAAAAAATTTTTTGGGGTAAAAAAAATTTTTTTTTTTTTTTAAAAAATTTTCTTTTTTAATAAAAATTTTTAAAAAACCTTTTTAAAAAAGGGGAAAAAAAATTTTTAAATTTTTTTTAAAAAAAATTTTTAAATTTTTTTTTTAAAAGGAAAAAAAAAAAAGGGTTAAAAAATTTTTTTTTTTTTTTCCCTTTTTTTTTTAAATTTTTAAAAAAAAAAAAGGGGGAAACCCCTTTTTTTTTAAAAAATTTTTTTTTTTTTGGGTTTTTTGGGGGTTTTTTTTTTTTTGTTTTTTTAAAATTTAAAAAAAAAACTTTTTTTTTTTTAAAAAATTTTTTTCCCAAAAAAAAAAAATTTTTTTTTTTTCCCCCAAAGGGGGGGGCCCTTTTGGGAAACCCGGGGCCCCAACCTTTTTCCCCTTTTCCCCCGCTTTTTCCCCTTTGGGCCCCCGGGGTTTTTAACTTTTTTAAAAAAAAAAGTTTTTTTTAAAAAAAATTTTTGGGAAAAAATTTTGGGGGTCCCCCCCTTTTTTTTTTAAATTTTTTTTTTTTTTTTTTTTTTTTAATTTTTTTTTTTTTTTTTTAAAGTTTTTTGTTTAAAATTTTTAAAAAAAAAAAACCTTTTTTTTTTCAAAATTTTTAAATTTTAAAAGGGCCCAAAAATTTTTAAATTTTTTTTAAAAAACCTTTTTTTAAAAATTTTTTTTAAAAAAATTTTTTAAAAAAAATTTAAAAAAAAAAAGGGGAAAAAAAAAGGGGGAAAAAAAAAAAATTTTTTTAAAATTTTTTTTTTTTTTTCCCCCCAAAAAAAAGGGTTTTTTTTTTTTTTTAAAAAACTTTTCCCACCGGAAAATTTAACCTTTTAAAAATTTTTTGGCCAAAAAAAAAAACCCCCCTTTTAAAAAAAAAAAAAAAAAAATTTTTTTTTTTGGGGGGGGGAAAAAAAAAAAAAAAATTTTTTAAAAAAAAAAAAGGGTTTATTTTTAAATTTTAAAATTTTTTCCCTTTTTTTTAAAATTTTTTTAAATTTTTTTTTTTTTTTTTTTTTTGGTTTTTTTAAAAAAATTTAAAAAGGAAAAAAAAAAAAAAATTAAAATTAAAATTTTTTTGGGGGAAAAATTTTTTTTTTATTTTTTTTTATTTTTTTTTTGTTTTTTTTTAAAAGGGGTTTTTTTAAAAAATTTTTTTTTTTTAATGGGGGGGGGTTTCCCCCCCCCCCCTTTTTTTTCCCCTTTTTCCCCCTTTTTTCCCCAAAAAAATTTTTTTGGAAAATTTTAAAAATTTTTTTTTTAAAATTTAAAAATTGTGCCCTTAACTATTTTTTTCCAGCCAATTTTTAGAAGAGGGAGTGCAGGTCCCCAGGTCCCAAGTGTTCCTCACCCCGCGTAAAAACCCTAATTGATTAAAGTTTTAAAAAAAAAATTGAGGGAGTATTTATTTTTTTCTATAACATATTTTTTTTTTTCCACCCTGTTTCAGTGATAAAAAGTTTTATGCTAAAAAAGGGGCCATTTCTTTTTTTAAAACTCCACCCCCCATTTTAAGCTACAAAAATTTTTCATACGATAATTTTTTTTTGCAGGGACGAAGTTTTAATGTAATTTTTAAAATGTTTGTGCCGCAAGGGAAAGGGACACTGTCTTTGATTTTTAAAAATTAAAAAAATGAGGGTTTGGGAAATAAACCATAAAAACTTAAATAAAAATGCTGAAATTTACTGGCAGTTTATGACCCCCTTTTTTTTTTTTAGAAAATAATTTAAAATTTAAATGAATTTAGGGTAGTTTGGTTTTATTTTTTGGGGTTTTAAAGTTGGGAGAGATGTTGTGCTGGGCCCCACTCCGCATCACCGTAGACACACAGTCCAAAATTTTAAGGGGAAAAAGGGGAAACCCAAATACTGGAAATTTCAGTATATGCGGGGGCGTCAAGCAGGGGGAAAACTATACCGTATTTTGCGGCTGGGGATCAAAACCCCGACCTTTTTCGATTTTTAGGGCGGGAAAGGGTCTAAAACCCTTCGGCAACCGGGGTCGGGGAAAATTTTCTTATTTTGGGAAAACTGGTCTTTGTAGATAACTAAAGTCACTCCTTACAAAAAAAAGTTGCCATTGCCAACACGTGGAATCAAAGCACCGAGAGCACTTACAGAAGCGTAAGTTAAAATGTGTGAATGTAAAGTCAATCCCTTTAAAAAAGGAATTAAATTTATTTTATTTATTGGTTTGTCAAATTAAGCAAAAATGGATAAGGAATAGTGGTTCTTAGAATTGATCCTCTCAATACCTTTAATACTTCATGAATTTGCTACAGACCGAAATAATTCGAACAGAAAAGCAAGAAAATGAGACAAGATAAAGTTATTTTTCTTTGTCACTTCACATCCTTCCCATGTGTAAGGAATGATATCCATGCCCTCAATAGTTTATAAAATATTTTCTAGAAAAACATTATTTCACCATACAGGTAAGTAATAAAGATGAAGCAAGGTAGAGTTATAGTTCTTGGTAAGTAAAGTAAAGAATAAACTCAATCCCTAAAGTACTTTCTGAGTTGTGACATAAAGATGCGATTAGATACACTAAAGTCATTTAAGACTCTAACAAGAAAAGATTAAAAATAAATTGTTTCAATTGACGGCTTACATTAAACATACTGCCCCCTCACATTTCTACTGTTTTAACCTTATAACAGAACCTGTCTATGCGCAGGACCCTCATATTAAAAAATTCGACCTCTCTATATATAACTTATATATAGAGAGGTCAATTTTTTTTTGACTGATCGAATTTCAGGGTTTTTTGGTCTATGATTTAAATCAAAAGGTTAACAAACGCTAAATAATGGAAGCATAAAAACTAGAATTAAATATATATAATTTTTTATATAACCCAAGAATATATATATATATATATATATATATATATATATAAACGGACGTAGCTGGACATTGGACATGACCTCACGATTCTTTGCAAGAACAAAATCTTACCAGTTGAGCTTTTTCCACAGCCGCAAATTTGTGGTGCAAATAAGTTTATTTATATGTAGTTTAATGATTGAAACTGCGGATGAACAATGAATTATAAACTTGCTTTTCTTTACAGATTTATTTTCAAAGAAATTGTAATTATACCCAATGCTTTCAAAATCCTACAATATATCTAACTTTTATCAAAACTTCAATGTTGACTTCTAGAACTAGTGGTACTATTTTTCAACGCGAATATGGATAAAAAGCCGTAATGTTAATGTAAGTAGAAAATCCACTGCCTGACTTTAGAAGCTTTCGTTTCTAAAAATACATTTTAAAAAATAATGCGGCAGTACAAAGAAACATAAACGCTGGAGCATTATTTTCACTTTTTTGTCACATAGGCAAATTTTACCAAAATACTGGCAATGATTATTTTTTTACATAAATTATTTCTTCCCTGAAAAATTTCTTTTCCTGTCTCGATCAATCGTAAAGACCTTATATTGACTGCTCTCGGATTTAAACAGACACTCTATCACTTATATCCGCTGTATGAAACCTGTAGCTTACAGTCAGCTATGGAGATGTCTTATGACCATATACCATGCTCTTCACAAGAACCTTATGCTGCATTTTTTCATAATTATTTATTATTGATCATCAATGAATACGTAGGGTAAAAAAGTAAAATTCAAGTTAAAAACTGAAGAAAAAACAACAACAAAAAACATTAACGCTGTCGACGATAGACTGACAACTGGTGTAAAGGCCATATTTATCAAAAGTTGTAAGATTCATGCAGTTTATCTGCATCATTGTTGTTTTTTTTCTATTTGTTTGGGCTTAACGTCCAACCGATAGTATATAAGTCTTTTTGAGACAGATAATGTTGCAAGCCACGTAACAAACCCTGTCGCATAATCCTGACACCGGACCAACCAGCCCTTAAGCTACCAATAAATGCTGAGCGCCAAGCACCAGTTCCATTTTTCGTTTGCGGTGATCAGGTGGGAAGTTAACGCGAATTTAAGATTAACAAGATAAAGTAGGACATACCTGAGTCACATAGATGAGGTCCTCGAACTCCTGTCGCAGGTCAGTGCTGTTTGGGAGGTTCAAATATAGTATGGCCTCCGCCATCATTTCTGCATTCCCTGCAGAGGAGAAATACCATGTATGCTTTATGGGCAAACATCTTCGGGGATTTGTATATTTCAAATCGAGGGGAAAGAGCGAAACTAGGCTAAGTGCTTATTTAAATATATGCACTTGGCTTAGTTTCTCTCTCAGCCCTCAAAATTGGTCTAAATATCTAATTTTATTCACATTAAGTTAAATAAGCTGATTCTACCTAGTGGTAGAATTCACAGGTTTGTAGGTTTGAAGAAGGTTTCAAAGACAATTACATCAGGGCTTTTATCTGGCACAAAGTACTGCTCCTACATATGAAATATCGTGAGGGGTTATAAAAGGTTAAAAGATCGTGCTCATGATTTCCGAGATATTTTAAACACTGATACATTTTCGGACTAATTATATTTATTATACGGTTGTCTATAAAACGAAGGAGAAGAAGAAGAGGAAGAAGGGGGAAGAAAGAAGAAGAAGAAAAGAAGAAGAAGAAGACGAAGAAGGAGAAGAAGAAAAAGGAGAAGAAGAAGAAAAAGAAGACAAAAAAGAAGAAAAAAGAAGAAGAAGACAAAGGAGGAGAAAAGACAAAGGAGAAGAAGAAGAAAAAGAAAGAGGAGAAGAAGAAGAAGAAAAAGGAGAAGAAGAAGAAGACAAAGGGGGAGAAGAGGAAAAAGAAGACAAAAAAGAAGAAGAAAAAAGAGAAGAAGAAGAAGAAGACAAAGGAGGAGAAGAGGAAAAGACAGACGATGATGAGAAGAAGAAGAAGAGGCAGAGGAGAAGAAGAAAAACAAAATGACAGAAAGAAGATGATGATGATGATGATGGTGATGATGATAAGGTTCGAACTTACCAAATGGATGATGGTTCCGGTACTCATTCAACTTCCCCCAGTAGTAGAAGTCCGAGGTGTTATAGACGGGCTCTAGTGTCTCCATGCTTGAAAAGGACTGCAGCCCGTATTCCGAGGCGAACCGCGGTATCCTGTATTGGGCAGGGTCATAGAAGGGAGCAAGGTAACGAAAGTCGTGAACTGTAACAGAGATTAATATGTTTTAAAGCATTTTAGCAATTGTAATATATAAGGCACTGGCGGACGAGTCAGTTTATTAGTAAGGTATCAAAAAATTATCTAGGCTTGTTATTTGTTGCTGAGTTGTATGTTATGTTACACATATGTAAATAGAGGTTTACGTGTACAAACCTATCCAAAAATAGGCACAATAACTCATCTGCAGCCAATTGTACGTATAAACCTTGGTTAAAATAACTTAAAAAGTAAAACTGATAACATGTACGCTGTAACTATAAATGTGATGACCATCTTTTAATTTGAAAATGCATTTTGTTAATATAATCGTAGTCACATGATTTATTACATATTCGATTTTTTTTTTAAAAGACGCAAAAAATACCGGCAATTTCCAATGATTTATTTTTTCATTTAGAAATCGGTTCTAATTATCATACAAGTGTTTTGATGGATTTTTATTGGAAAACAAAGTATAGTTCTTTAAATATACACATGTGAACATTTTTTTAAACATAGAATCACAAAATGATCGAAACCAGAGAAATTGGTAAATAACGAGTACATCCTTTACGCCAGTAAATTAAAATCAAGGGAAGCTACTGGGTTTAATTTAAAGGCTGGTCATGCTAAGTCACAAGAAGCTTGAACGTTGATTGAATGGTATCTTTTTCTGTTCACGTAAAACATTTCCTCATCTTTGGGCGGAGAAATGATTCGTATGTGCGTTCCATCAATGCAACCGATTACACCTGGGAACTTTTTGATTTTGTAAAATCCCAGTTTTGCCTGTCGAAGTTCTTCTTTTGTGGGAATTTTGATAAATTCGGTCTTTAGTCAAAAAGAGCGTCTGTCACGTCGGTAATAACTCATGAGACAGTCGCATTGTCAACACCAAAGGTATCACTGATGATGACCTGTAAAAAAATTCCAGATGCATAGAAACGCAGAGCGATCATGATCTGCTGTCGAGGTGTCAAAGGAGTGTTTCTCTTCGTCAGTCGTTCCAGTCGGTGACCAATAAGCCCAGTAAGTCTGTTTATGTTCTGGGCTGAGAATCTGTATCGTCGTCTTAGTTCTTCGTCGCCGTTGTCTTCCATTTGTCCGTCGAAATTGTCTAGGTCGTCGAGTCTGTGTCAAAACCAGAGTGTCCATATTGATTCTGGTTAAAACTTAACCAGCCTTATGGAGGTTGGTTATTTTAACCAAAAATAGAGTTGGTTAAATTTTAACTATTTTTTTATACAATCGCTAACCATAATTTAAACCATGATTTTAACCAAAATTGATTTTGACCAATGGTTAAATTTTAACCAAGGTTTATACAATTGGCTGCTGGCCTTCAGACTGAAAAAAATCGTTATAAAATCGGTGTTATAAAATCGATGATAATTAAATACTATATTGTAGGGCAACAACGTTCGTGAAATACCGATGAAATACGACGATATATGTATATCGTAAACAATTGAATCTGTATTAGTGGTCACCTGTGTTAAGCGGTCAATCTGCATTTAACGGTCAATTGGATATTTCCAAACTATAGCATTTTATTATACAATTAACTTATTTAGCGGTCACTTCTGTTAAGCGGTCATTTTTCTTGTTCCCTTGACTAACCGCTTAAGACAGGTTTGACTTTATACACTACACAATGTATCTTTTATCGAAAGAACAAATAATATAGAATTGCAATATACCCCAATATAATCCAGATCTATGGTTTTTCAATGATATATATTATATTATGACATAATATTATACACATTATTGTGAACATACCATCATGCAACCATACGTAACCTGTTTTCGACGGCCATTAAATTTGCCTAGCTCATATTTCCTTTGAAATAAAAATGCATGGGATGTTCTTTTTTTTTTTCTTTTTTTTTTTTGGAATTTAAAATCTCGCCCATTCAGCAGGTTGATAGTTATTTGGTCGCTAACAAAAGTTCAACTTTATTTAAGAAAAGTTTCCTGTTGGTGATACAAAACAGGTAGCCAATAAGACAAGCTCAACAGCACTAAGAATAAAACGCTTACTGTCGCCATACAGCGAGCTCCACGGTTCCGTGGCAATCCAACCTTCTTTCTCAGACTCAATTCCGTTAGATGGACTGGACATCAGGAACGGTCGGCTAGTATCTTCCTGTTGCACGGTCTTATATATGACGTCACGGTAAAGCCTGAGATAATCGTCCTTGTAGCGTGTGTAGCTGACACTCGTCCCGTACCAATCTTGTACAAGTGCCTTTTCGTTTTCGTTGTTTCCACTAAGAACGACGATAGACGGGTGATGTTTCAGTCGCCGAAGCTGGAAATATAATGCATTTTAATTTTGGTGTACAAAAGTTGAGCAGTGACGCGTTCACCCGATCATTGGCATCCGCATGTACAAGCACAATCCTACATACTAGCATTGTCTATTTCATAATTAACGTATAATAACAAAATAAAGAATATCGATAACAACGCTAAAATATCTCACATAATCACAGACTGCGTTCTCCTTGTAATGTTGTGTTCACTGTATACACTATAAACATTTCTTTTTATTGATTGATTGATTGATTGATTGAGTTAACCGCCATTACGACAGTATTTCAGTCATATAGCGACGTCCAGCTAATTACAGGTGGAGGAAGAACCCGAATGCACTGATGTATCCGGGTAGAAAAACCGACTTACCGCAAGCAAGCTGGAAATCATTTAGTTTGAAAAAAAACCTTAAAGTCACATGATCCTAAAAA
>CM037793.1:44117476-44167476 GCA_021229015.1 Solen grandis
TTTAAGTATTTAACATTTATAAATATTACGAGCTATTGTGAAGATGATTCGTTTTTTTTTCCTAAGAATATTTAATATGTTATTTTTCAATTAAGATTAAATGTGACATCATATACATAAGTATTGTTTGTCGACCTCTCTTTAAGCTACCGAAAGGCTCAAAATTAATAGGTTGTAAATACTTTAATATTTACGATTTAATAATCTCACTTTAAACTTAATTTAAACAAACTTTATTTCAATGTTACAATGATTTTAAAATTAATTCAGAGATCCTACATTTCTTCAAACGAATATTGAAATTGTATAAATGTATCATTAATTCCATTCAATCCCAACATTCTGTCGGTACAAGTCATTCAGGCTTTTCAGCATTATTATTATTATCATTTTTATTTGAATATAAAATTGGATCTTCTCTTAAAAATTTCTGTTTTAATGTCTGAATGATATACGGGAATTGGTTATGCCGATATAATCTCCTGTTTACTTTCGTTTTAAATAACTATAACGCCATAACACGGTTTGCCGTTTATCGTTATATCGACAATTCTGTCACATATTTTTTTATAATGTTTAACAAATTCGAGTCACCGAAAGGGATATTATTTTATTTTTATTTACTATAATAAAGTTACATTTCGTCACAAATTCACACACAAAACATACACGTACTTAGGATACTTGCGTTCCTTAATTGATGAACGCTGGTATAATGTTTAAATAAACGGGATGTCATATGAATACAGAGAGCATCGATTTATTATTATCTGATATAAAAATAAATTCAATATATTAAGTGCGTATTTTTTGTCAATGATAATTGTACTTTGCATCATGTACCAATGTTATTATGTTGTATTTTGTATAAGAAATGTGCGTGTGTGTGTGTTTGTGTGCGTCCGTGTGTGTGTGTGTGTGTGTGTGTGTGTGTGTGTGTGTGTGTGTTAATCATCAAATTGTTCTCGAGTATTAAATATTGGATGTTTTAAAGTGTATCTTCCGTACATTGTACCTCGTATGAATGTGTAAAATTGCAATACATCCGGTCATTTTCCGATTTAACATATAATTTGATACTAAATGAAAGGGGAACAAATTCATACATATGCCGTTTATCACATTATACAAACACATATTTGTGAAAATAATGCAACACGAGTAAGTTGTAAAATTAATGATTTCATCCTACAATTATCCCGTATACTTTATTGTGCAAAACTTCACACAATAAATAGATAAATATATTACTTGTGAAGACATGGTGTTACAGAATTTGATATAAATTAATGTTAGAGTATTAAGTCGTTGGTCAGTTTACGGATTTCCTGAATTCAAGTCAAGATCAATATCCGGTCAGTAACGATACATCGCGCTAAATACCCAGCATTTGGTTTTGTTCAAAAACCCGATTGACAGACAGCAAGTGGCCACGTTGACAAGAATATATATCCCACAAATAACAACATCTTTATAAAAAGGTTTTCAAACCGTACGGTTACTTGGTTGTAGATCTGAAATCGAGTACCCCCGGAGGAAGAACGTTTACGCACTGATATATTTGAAGACCCTATAAAAATATCCGGGTTGGTCATTATCTGGTTTGGTCAGTATCCGGATTGGTCACTAATCGAGATGGTCACTTCATACGAGCATTTCTAGAACCATACACCTTAACTGTGTACATGGCAGTAAAAGTTCCGCTATCTTGTTTAAGTTTGAATAAATAATTTCAGAGTCGAAATGATCAGTTCTAATCGATGTTCGAATATGAGTTTGAATTTATTTTTCTTGTAATGATGATTGCAATTATATATAAACTAGTAATTCGCCTTGTAGGTTTCAGAAGAGTATAAAAGAAACTCGAGAATGCTAACGCTGTTAAGATACAGTTCGGAAATCGCATACAGTAGATTTGCATAAAATATTTTATTCAAGGAAATAAATAGAGGAAACACATTACTATGTTGGAAAGCTTGCTTAATGAAGAAACGTATGGCTCAACGATGTACATGACACGTCGCCGCATGGATATGAACATGACATGTCGCCGCCGCCGCCGCCGCATGTATACTTACATGACACGCCGCCTCCGCATGTTTACTTACATGACACGCCGCATGGATATATACGTGACACGTCGTTGTCGCCGCCGCCGCGTGTATACTTACATGACACGCCGCCGCCGCGTGTAACCTTACATGACACGCCGCCGCCGCCGCATGTATACTTACATGACACGCCGCATGGATATGTACGTGACACGTCGTCGCCGCCGCCGCGTGTATACTTACATGACACGCCGCCGCCGCATGTAAACTTACATGACACGCCGCCGCCGCATGTAAACTTACATGACACGCCTTTGCCGCCACAGTGATAAGTGAAGGACACCGCCCCCGCCGCCGCCTCAGAGATATATGGATTATTTATTTTTTTTACAGAAGTCATCGAAGGCACCTTTTACGAACCGGAAATTCAGGCTTTCAACGTAGACATCAGCACCGATTATTTTGTGAAAAAGATCTTAAAAAAAAAGAATCAGAAGCAAGAGACGCGATGTTTTGATCAGGTGGTTACACTGCCCTTAGAAATATGACTCATGGAAGAGGATTTCCAGCAATATAGTAAATAAGAGGCGCTGGTGAGGGGTGACGTCATTATGAAAAAGGGAAGTAAGCCAAGAGCATTAGAGTCCCGAAAGCCGAAATCGTATACATTTGTCAGATCGTCATCGTTTATATGATCATCATCACTTCCATCGTGAATTTATCTCTTAAGAACGGCAATCTGGAACTGTGGATCAGTTTACTTTGTAGCGCCAAAGTATACGCGCTGCCGTCCCCGACACTAAGACATGGACGAGCACTATCTGTATCTGAGCAGCAGCTTGTCAACAGATCGGCATCCATCTAACGAACCGGGGGATTTCACCGTCGAATTACCACGATCTTACGACCTCAAAGGCCAGTGGACTTGCGCGCTGAAGGAAATAATGATTTCGGCTCGAGAAGATATACTGTATGTGTGCTCTGACATTTGCTCAGAATCCTACGCCGAGAACACTATGCTTCCCGTGCTGCGGGCGTTACAAAAACCAAGAGAAAAACAAGTGGTTACCTTTTTTCTCTTCGAAGATCCAATGTACGTGAAAATCAAGCCGACGGTATTAAATCGCGTAAGAATCTTTGTAAGAGGGAGTCAGTTTAAGCGTACGATCGTAACGGATTCGACTGTACGATGTACCCTTCATCTGAAAAAATGGAGGAGACATTTTCAACGTATGGCGGAGGGAAGGTCGAACCGACTCACAAAGGACACGTCATGTGGAACAAGCGGAAGAAAACGAGTGAACATGAAATTGATTTTGTTACATCGATTGCCCACGCTGTCGAATTGGTCAAGTCGGAACTGAAAGAAGATGAGAGTCAGTCAATTATCCAAAGGAGAGAACGAAACCCGTCGCTCACGCAGTGAGAGAGAAACCTATATTCGTTGACAACGTATTTACAAAATGAGCGCAGATAAACACGATAACGATCTGACCTTATTTGAAGGAGTAGAAAGCCACTGAAAAAAATCTGAATGGATCACAATAGGAACTGTCGATTAACTAACGGAAGGGCTTAGGAATATAATCCACTTCACAGGATTTTCTCCCAAGTGGATCTGAACTGTTTTAAGTTATGACTAATCTATACGACATTCTATACTATTTCATGATTTTTTTTAATGTACATGTTGTGTGTGTGAATTTGTGACGAAATGTAACTTTATTATAGTAAATAAAAATAAAATCATATCCCTTTCGTTGACTCGAATTTGTTAAACATTATAAAAAAATATGTGACAGAATTGTCGATATAACGATAAACGGCAAACCGTGTTATGGCGTTATAGTTATTTAAAACGAAAGTAAACAAGAGATTATATCGGCATAACCAATTCCCGTATATCATTCAGACATTAATACAGACATTTTAAGAGAAGATCCAATTTTATATTCAAATAAAAATGATAATAATAATAATGCTGAAAAGCCTGAATGACTTGTACCGACAGAATGTTGGGATTGAATGGAATTAATGATACATTTATACAATTTCAATATTCGTTTGAAGAAATGTAGGATCTCTGAATTAATTTTAAAATCATTGTAACATTGAAATAAAGTTTGTTTAAATTAAGTTTAAAGTGAGATTATTAAATCGTAAATATTAAAGTATTTACAACCTATTAATTTTGAGCCTTTCGGTAGCTTAAAGATTTAATTTAATTAAAAATAAATATAAATTTTATCTAGAAGAAAAAAAAGAGACATGATTTGTTGAAGGACATGCAGAAAGTGACCTGAACTTGATTGACATTGAACCAGAATAGAACATCATACCGAGGATGTCTTCTTTCATCTTCGTGATAATTGACATGGTCCTGTGTCAGCAAATACGAGGTAATATTGGGTGTAAAGTTAACCATGCAGCCATACATTTAAACATTGCAAGTCCGTATGTATTAACAAGTACAAAGTGATTTACTAAGGGGCAGAAATCTCCCTGGTGGTTGACTCTTGACAAAATACAGGATCATATAGAAATTTAATGACAAAAAAAAACACAAAAAAACATATGATCAATTTCTTATGTTTTGTTCTGTTGAACAAAAAAAAAAAGGTATGTCTGTTGCATATTTTTACTTGTGTACATTCTGTATAACATTTTGTAAAATTCATGCTGGGAGGACTGACAGTTTTGACATTGGTCGTTTTATAATATGTTTTAAATGTGTATTGATGACAACTTGATTTATACATCCCAAAGCTTTTTATAGAGAACAAATATTAAAATAAAATAAAACAAAATAATTGGAAACATGCGAATATGGACACGCCTACGGTCAGTGAAGCTTCTCCATATACTTTTATTTATTGCTTAAACACAAAGCTATAATGTTATAATTAATGTGTCTTAAAACATTTTCTCTATTAATATCTGGGATTAATATATTTCTGTTCTTAAATCATATGTTCTCGGAGTTATGGGCTCACAGACTGAGAGTAATACAAGAATCGCTTAATACAGCGGATGTGTGTTCACAGACAGGTTTTTTTTTTCTATTTAAAAAAAATAGAATAGTATCACTTGATTAGGTATATATAGGAAAAACTAAAACTAGGGTGAAAAAAGGTTAAAACTTTATTTTGAATTCGGACAAACTTAATGTTGAATGGGGTGGCTGATGTTGTTCAATACTCTATTGGTGAATGTTTATACGAGTGCTCTGTATTGTACAATTCCGGTCTGGCGGTATAAGTCCTCAGATCATTTCCCGTTTGAAGAATAGTAAAAGTGGAGTATTCCTAAATCTACTTTAAACGTAAATGAGTGTACATCTTTGGACAGTAAACAAATCGTTCAAAAGTACGTTGAACCAATTTTATTAACAAAATATTTGTATTTTCCCTCTTGTAATTCCTTCACCACACACGCGCAAACGTGACGTCGAAATAACGCAGTTTATTAACAGTTAAAATATCAATGGCGTTGCTGATGTTTTCAATCCAAAAATTGGTACACTGGAGTTCGTTTCAAAACGTAACCGTCCGTTTTGAATTGGCGTCGGTACTCGACCCTATACACTTAACGTATGACGCATCGCCGCGTGACCGCTAAACGTATGACGCATCGCCGCGTGACGTTGATGACGTCAATACCACTTATGTACCACTTAAGTCATTTCCTGAAATGACTCCAAAGTGGCGGGTTGTAGTATTATATTAAGACAAGCTTAAGAGAAAGGGGTTCCCGAAGGTTTAGTTTATATGCTTATCTATTTATGTGGAAGTTGTGACTCCCCACGTGTTTCATCGTGTAAAGAATCCATATAAGCATTTAAAATCTTTTCAGTTGGATATAGTTCTGTACAGTAGTTGGAATAAACTACGAATCTAGATGTGTCGCAAAGAAGTGCAATTTTTCTTGAATCCAGATAGAAAATAAGAGATATTAAATAACTTCCACTATTTCTTTTAGATTAATGAAGTGACATACTGACTTAGAATTAACTTACACTTTGGATTGGAATAAATACACTATCTAGAAAGTTTGAGCAATTTCTTAATAATAATTTTCAAAATACATTACACTTCTGTCCAAAAATGTTCTGAAAATGCATTATTGTTTTGTACAGACAATCATTTTACGAATTGAATGTTCATTACATTCTTAAGAGTTCTGTATGCATTTTCACTTATATACAATATCAAACATTAACATTAAGGTTATAATGTTAAGGGACGTCATCATTGCAAATTTATCAAAACGTTTCAATAAAGGCATCAAATGCTGTGACCATAATGTTTTCTTTGCACTATTCACAAAAACAAAATGTATGGCGGGAAACTGGAGTACAAGGTCTGACAATTGGAATTGTTTTGTATTTCAGTTTTTTAATGAACATAATGACAGTACTTGTTTGAAGGGACTTAAATATTTTGAGTTGATATACATCATTTTCTTTCAGGTTTACTGCAGCATAGTTTAATAAAAGTGGTTTACCTCAACATTTATACTCTAACTTATATAAAAGGTGACATAACATTGTTAAAAGACGCCACCATTGCGAAATTCATCAATACTTTTAAGTTACTCTGAATATTCAAACGTTTGTCACAAAAATGACCTAAAATTGCATAATACTGTAGAAGAGGTATAAAATGACACTTTTACTTCTTTTCCTAGAGCTATCTTTTTAGGCGACGTAAAAGAGTGTCCGATTAGCATACCGAGGGCCCGAGTTCGATTCTAGCTCGGGTCAGTAAGATTTGACTTGGTTACAATACCATATCACATTCATTCATATTAGCCTGATACTTGTCAACTAGTTCTTGAATAATCCATATGGGCGGAGTGCAAAGCAGAGGAAGATATAGAGATCACTTAATTTCTTAAGTGGATATTCAATAAAGGGGTGCAATCACAACATTTTCACGAGCACGTAGCTAAAATTAAGATGTTAAAATTGAATCACTCTCAGATAAAATAAAGTATTTTTATTCATTATTTACTGATAGCAATAGTATGAAACTTTCTGTGTTTTTGGTTGTTTAAACTTTTGTCCTTTTGAACAAATATTTTGTCCGCCATATTGAATAGTTGAAACGAGAACAGTGTCAGATATCTTTTTGATTTATATGTTAAAGAAATAATGTTAGACAATGGTAATACGTTAAATTTGCTACAATTTCAAAATCCTAAATACTTTCAAAACAATTCATTTTGGTTTTGATTTATTTAATTGTTTCAGCTTTACTTATTTCATTATGTATGAAAACAAATCAGATGATCATTAAAGGAAACAAAGGGAGGCGACTAGTAAATAATGGAAGGTTAGATATTACCCAATTATCTCCCTCACATCGTGGATAATAGGAGTGATAATACAATATAACAATATTTTATTTCACTCAAAGAATACATCGTTTCATCAATAAGCATAAACATGTTCGTGTATCATTTTGTGTGTTGCGGCCAGAGATAGAAACAACGGTCTCACGGATACGAAGGTATCGTCTTAACAGTCGGTCATGTGGACTGGCATTAGAAGTTTTAGATTACTTTATTTATATAGTACATCCGCGAAAAAAAAAATTGCTACATATTTATGGTATCTCTGTACCTTCCTCGCGGAATTTGGCACACGGGTTTTTGAGTTAAACAGCAACATATTAATTCTCAGCAAGTTAAATGGTGCACAAAAATGCAGAATTCGCAGCAAGGGAGCAGAAGAAATATAACGTAATGTGCACAAAACAGTGCCGTCTTTCAAGCGTAATATTTTCTTCCTACATGATAATCAACAACAAAGCAGGCCGTCGTTATAATATGTAACGTAATAAATAAATTTTAAATTAACAAAATCAGCCGATGGGTGCAGGAGTGCCATAATGCCAGTGATACTGATACAAACATCAGTGTATAAAATATTGACCATTTTTATATTCAATTAGGATATATCTATAGCTAAAACTATTTCTACATTTATATCAACCATTGCACAAGAATAATTGTGTATGCGCAGTACAATCACTTTGGTAATAAATCATATTATATTATTAATTATCACAGTCATGATTTATATATTCTTCACTTTACAGATGTTCTTGAAATAGTGGTGGTCATATACATCATTTCTTAATGAACTAGATATATCGGTACGACATAAACATCTAGGCCTAGCAAAAATGTTCAAAGACTATAAAGCTGTCAACATCATAAAATAACTATTGTTATTAGCAGATGTAAACAAACAAAATACATCGACCTCTATCTTGACATAAGAATTTATCGCAAGCTAAGCACTAAATTTGATGATGACATTTCATTCTTAACAAAACTATTTTGCTTAAACCAGCTTCACGCCAAACGACAAAAACATATCTGTCTTTTCAAAAACATTATCTAAAAACAGCGCAATACAGTTTGGCGTTTGCAAGCGTAAGAGTACTCGGTTGTGTTTTTATAGTGTCCTATTTATAGACTGACAACAAATAAGCATAATCATATCTTTAAATAAAGTCGTTAATCTCTTATGTACTTTTTAATTTTACAAATTTACTTAAATATAGAGACACTATACATTCGTACGTATTCTGTCACGTCATTCTTTTATCTCCTCGATTCCTAAGAATTCATATGTTTGAAGTGCTTTAAATATACACTTATCGTATATTTGGAAATTTACGCCTCTCTGATTGGCTAATACAAGGTCACAACGCAGACGACTTCCTTGTTGATAATGCACAACACTGGCCGAGTTTTCCTCCATGGGGACCTTTTTCTTTATCAGGTTTAAACACGAAAGGAATGATATTTTGGTTGTTTGGCAAAACTTTGTTGACAGAAGTTTACAGTATTTCCATTAGGCATATTTATCATTATTGATTTTGCACATGACATACAGTGCATAATCCCCGTTCAATAAACGTTTACCATATGACATTGTGCTCAAACAGCTGTTTCCGGCGTCGTATACCCATTACATGTTTTCTTATATTTAACACGTTATATATAACTTTTAGGCCGAATTACATCACTTCGCGTCACGCGCGTGTATTCTTTATGTATGCATAGTGTGTTGAACTCAAACAGCTGGATTAAACGTGTATGACTCATTAATCATATGTTGTTGAAAATGTATGAGAAATGCACACGTAAAATCGTTATTTTCCGTTATTATATGAAACTATTTTCTTGGTGTTAGATTATAGAAGTAATTCGTGCACAGTCCGTTCCTTTATTTGTTTAATTGTTAGTTGTTATAATCGCGTTTTACTGTCACTATATCAAGCTCGTCAGAGGCTCGCTTAATAACATTTTCATGAACTTGTTTAGTAAAATTTAATATGAAATAACAATTTATGTCAGATCCTATATATAAGGCATTAACGTGTAATTTGTCCAGACACCTGCTTACATCACATACTTACATATCTCGATATTGCTTTTATTCCAGGATCTGTTCAGGGAAGGTGTTGAGTAATTCTCACCTGCAGCAAGGATTGGCCTTGCAACCTTTGGTTTC
Source organism: Solen grandis (assembly GCA_021229015.1). Lineage (NCBI taxonomy): Eukaryota > Metazoa > Mollusca > Bivalvia > Adapedonta > Solenidae > Solen > Solen grandis. Next base: position 44,127,056 of record CM037793.1, read on the forward strand.
GTAACTAAAGAAAAAAGCAAACTAAAAGACTACGTTGTCTGTTATGATTGTGGTGATTTATTTCTGAAATGACGGGTTTGCGGGGCGCCAGGTGTATCGTTAAGGATTATTACCGCAAACCGCTGACGAACAGATGAATGTCTGACTTAATCCGTCTCATTATTCTCAATGTTATATAAGTAAGGTTTAAATTTAAAAGATCTTTTAATGACATTTTGTCTGTGGCTGCGTTCTTCATACATTTTGTGTAAATTGACCTGTAACACGTAACTAGTATATTGAATACATATTTAGCAATGAGAGAAATGTTCAAATTCAAAATTATGTCCATTTTACTAGTCCAGAAATTAGCATTTATTGAATATTATAGTAAAATAGAATCTTATTGCTTTACTTTCAAATTTTCCATATACTGCATAAGTTGTACTGCACATTGATATTACAGCAAATGCACATGTATTAAATGTAAGTATGGGCCAGTACTTTGCCAATATCTAAAAACATCCATAAATAACTATCATAGAAGGTGTTCTCAACAGAAATCGTATTTTAAGACATACGAAACTACACCGCTAAAATAAATGTTTCATTACTTTAAAATCACATTAAGAAATATTAAACCTATTGTATCTATAATTATATTATTATAATTATCGTTGAAATTGACTAAATAAAAGTATGTTATCGCCACATAGGTAATATAAGCTATGAAATGATAAAGATATGGACGTAAAGTACATAGGAATATAACATGCTTAATTAGACGCAGGCATATTCTGCTAGCAGCCCGTCCTGTGGATTCATCCGAGTGAAATCGTAATGGCGTCCACTGAAACAAGCATGCTGAGCTCGGTATACAGCCATGTCCCGAAAACCGGTTGCAATGTAGATCCCATATCGCGAACCATAATTATTGTCGTGTTGCAGTGTAAAGCTGAGCTGGTCACTGCTGTTTGTTTTAGAAACCGCTGCATTCAGTAGTTGATTGGTTGTAAGTGGTCTGAAAAATAAAATATTATTAAAAACACAAAAAGACACTTAAGAACAGAAAATACAAAATAATGCAATGTATAGGGTCTTATCATATAAAAATTTTACTAAATGAGTTCATGAAAATGATATTAAGGACATTTCAGCTGGTAACCACGGATTTTAATTTCGGTATTTCTTTTTAATTCTCAATCATTTTATGTATGTTGTTGATGGAAAACTTAAATTTTAACATTCTTTTGTTCAAAACATTTAAATTATAAATATAAAGTATATTTCAGATTTCATTAAGTTCCAAAGAGTCACATTTTAATGTTTTTTATGCAAATTTGGCTTAGATTTCATTACAAAGACAGTTTAAATGAAAATAAAGCATGGTGAGGTATATTATTTTATTTTTCAGAAAACCTTTATATTAGCTCATTGAACTTGAAAATTTCATAGCTTTCGGATAGTTTTTAGGTTCTGGCATAATGGAGATTTAATGCTCGTTTTGTATTTCCCATGCATGATTGACAATTGTTTACCTGCAACTTATAGAATACAATATAGGTTTCAAATTATAATAATTATTTTGAAAATACAATTTAGATATGCTATTACAGTATTTAGAAAAAAGATCTTTCCAATCTTTCAATGTCTTTGTCATTTTTTTTTTTTAGCAAACAGTGATATTCTACAATAAGTTTTATCTCTAAAAGGAGCATGCTGAAATGCTATTTTTAAGTCATATATCGTTTAGTTATAGTCTGAAGTACTTATGTGCAAAATATTATCAAGTTGAAACGCCTTCTGGAGAGTCTCTGCCATTATAACAATAGACCAAAAACATGAATGACCACACAGTGAACCACTCAGAGTATATGTAAAAGACCAAGAAATATGTTCTAAACAATGGCAGAGACTAAAGATTTAATTTGTTTATATCTCATATATTATCAACATAAATTCATAAATACATATTTGAGTCAAAATTACTTGCATGAATACATTTAACCCCGCTGTTTGAGTTCAACGTAGAATGCCTATAGACTAGATGCGCGTGGCGTGGAATTATGCGAAACCGGAAACAACTGTTTTCGAGGATGGTTCAATAAGTGTTGCAATTTTTGCCATGATATCCACCATTCCACGCTTTTCCCTTTGGTAGTCATTTCATATCGGGGTTCAGTTCAATAGCTGCATGTTGGTAAACACAATTTTAAATCTCTCAATCGGTTTTAATCTTACATTCAATTAATGTGTGTAACTCGTAAGCAATGTGTATCTCATGGCAAAAGAAATTAGTAAAGAAAAAAGAGGGTATATAAAAACCCGTTTTAAGCTCGGGAAACCTGCCAAAGCAATTATGTGTTACATATGGACATCGCGTTGTATCATATTCAACTGTCACGAGATGGCATGAGAGCTTTCAAAGTAGGATTCATTCAGTTGAAAGTGCACCAAGGCCAGGAAGTCCAGCTAGCGCAATAGTCCCTCAAATAATCCAAAAAGTACAAACTATCGTGAAAAAGGATGCACGTTGGACTACGCGTCAGATAGCTAAGGTGGTCGACATTTCGACTGGATCGGCTTTTAAGATCCTGAAACGTTGCCCCTAATTTCAGCCAGAGAAAGTTTTCTAACCTTGTGACTGGAGACGAGACATGGGTGCATTATTTCCAGCCGACCAGAAAGTCAAGTAACAAAATATGGGCCTCCAAACGCGCAAGCAGACCTTCTGTAGTAAAAGAATTTTAAGTGTAAAGAAGGCCGTGTAGGCTGTTTTGGCGATTCCGCGTGGTAGGACAGTTACTGGCAAATTATGGTTTGATATTGTATTTTAAAAGCTTGAGAAATATCTTTAAAAAGGCGCCAAAATGTTAGTTTATCAGGTATGACCTTACTGCGTGACAATGCTCCGGCTCACAAGACATCTATAGCGACACATTTGTTGATGCACAAGGGCGTGTCTGTTCTACCACACCCTTCTTACTCACCCGACCTCGCCCTTTGTGACTTCTTTATTGAGAGTCGCAGATATCACAGCAGAAATGCTACAGGTCAGCCATTTTCCAATATCTCAAGACTATACCCAAACAAGACTAGGATCAAAAGGTTAATACTTTGCATAAAGATAAACGATGAATACTGCGACGGTATGAAATAAGAAAAATCTCTTGTGCTTGTGTTATTTTGCGTTTTTCAGACAAAGTTGCAATACATATTGAACCATCCTCTAAAGCATGTAGTTTATATGTTAAAAGATTTCATAAACAGTCTGCTATAACCTTGATGTCAAGTTATGGAATTACAATACACTTGGTGAAGTCAAATGTTGTTTGTTTTAATTTAAATGTCAAAGCACTTGAATTTCTGGAATAGAACTCAATATTATGTGCAGCAAGTTGCTGTCTATAAACAACATAAATTCACGCGGTTATCACACTAAATCATAATCGCTATGTAATATTTTTTGAGTACAAACAAATATATAACAAATTCGTTGAGATTAGGATTAGAAAGCGATGCTTTGTAATTTACTATAAACTTGTTATTAAATTAATGATAAATGGTAATTTGATTGAACAAAATTTGACAATACAAAATGTACCTTACAATGCAGCTGTGACTGTACCTAGATTTCAGTCCAATCACAACTTTCACGTCAAAAGAAGAGCCATTTATGGTCCACCCTGGACATCGTACTTGAAGACATACAAATCTTCTTGTGCCATTCAGTTGACCTTTATCGTCAAGAGGAGCAGTGGAATAATTGCCAAACAGCTGTTCTGTGCTACCATTGCCGGGAAGTAAACTACGTGCGACAACCACTCTATCGTTCCGTCCATTCTGCATAAATTATTTGCATAGAAAATATTCTAGAAAGTGAGAGTTGGACAGGGGAAATTAGTTTTGTTAGCAACTGATGTCATGGGTGAATAAAACCTAACTGTTATATATTCTTGCTTATGTGAATTTAATACTTCAAATTGCTCCTCATATTACACAGAAATACGAGTGGTACGTACAATACTATACCAATCCTTACTTTATTCTTAGAATGTTTTAATTCAATCTTTGCAAAAAATGAGATATTTATTAGAATCGTCTCAATGTCTTCTGCCACCCTATGATATGCATTTCTGAACTTAGACGCTAGATCCAAGATTCCTAGTACTGGATTTTTCTTTCTCCAGTTTTAAACATACTAATTAAGATTCCTATTTTGTCCTAAGTGTAATATTAGAATATCTTACTGTGATTTATCTCCTTTTAAATGCATACACGCCCAATACAGCTTTTTACTATATAGACAAAGAAGGAAAATTAAAACCAGCCATGAGCATTTTCTTACACTTTGCATGAATATAGAGAATTACACTTGAAACAAATTTATGGTGAAAAATGGGGGCCACCATTCTATTTGTGTGTTATCTGCCCCTGAAAGTGAGTTTTTGCTATTTTATGTCGTTTCCAGGGGTAGATAACTCAATATTATGGGCTAACAACACCTTATTTAATTTCAACCCGATGTCTGGTACTATATTCCCTGTCACTGTGTAAAAGTTTTAGAAATTCTATGAACAGATTTTACACTATAGTCATATACGCGAATATATATAAGTATTTTTGTATGTTTATTTGCTCAAGCAAAGTGAAAAATTTGTTGAATAGAATTGTTTTAAACTTTGCATGACTGGAGATGAAACAATAAACAATAATGATTTTGAGTAATCTGCCCTTGAACATCGGTTTGATGCTTTTTTTTATTAAATGATCAACAAAACACGAGTGTAAACGGATGAATAACGTAATTGATACTTACACATTTCAGTAGAAATTAACCTCAGGGTACTTCTGATTTGAAGGTATTCTTTTTACATACTAAGTAATTACAATAATGATGTTGTTTTCTGGAGCATTATATAATTGCACAGAGTAAAATTGATCAACACTTCATTAGATAGTTTTATCGTACGGAATCACTGTTCTTACTCATTTTAGTTGACGCTACTTCATCATAGGTGTTTGTTGTTATTGTTGTTGTTGTTTTTAAGTAAATTTACCGATTTTGCAAATTTCACAATTAATACGATGTAAAAACCTTGTTGATAATGGTAATTTTAGCCATAAAGACTTAAAACTAGATTAGCAATTTCTTTTATTTTACAAAATCACCACAATGACACCAATTCATTTTACTAGAACAGATTGTTTGCATTTTAACACAGAATATTGCAAAGAGGTTCTCAGCAGTTTTTGTGAGATTTTTCCCCCTTGACATTGGAAGACGGAATCACAAACAGTTTTCAAAAAAAAATGAATATAAATAAAAAGATAAGTCATTTAAGATGTCAGCACATGACCGAAAAGTGCGGCTAGGCAGACGCATTACTTAAATTATGCTAGATATTGATATGACTGAAAACATTTTCCTTCAATTTTCGACGGTAGTAATATTATTGATAGTGTTGTATTTCAGAAGCAGCTTCTTAAGGATACAAAGGCAGTTACAAAACACATAGATGGATAAAAACAACAACATTTAACTGTATACAAAGATATACATTTAATTCTAATTAATCTATAATATCTAATTCGTACAGGACCCGGTTATCAAGTAATTAATTATAGCAACCCAAAACCGTAGAAATAATACAGATATATTTGTCTTGTATGCTTCTTTTTCCAGAACTGTCAGTATAATGTGTTGTTCTTGTTGGGTCTACGGTCGATACAGTATTTCAACAGCATCGACGCCCGGAAATTACAAGTGTAGAAATACCCAAAGTGCACATATGCTATCGGGTAAACCCATCGGTCTACCGCGATCGAGCTTAAAAGCTTACTCAAAATAAAGATCCAAGTGACCCTATCGGGACTTGAACCTACACCGAGGAGAGGCTAAGTGATGATAAGTCAACAACTCGGACCCAAAAATAATGTGACCAGTGTGGTATCAGGTCAGTTTTCTGCGGTATATTGTTAAAGTGAGACTAATGTAGACAAAGTATAAACTGAATGACTGAAATACTGTTGTTGGAACATTGATTTTATACAAGCAAATAGTTGAACAAATTCTATGAAAATTTTATTGTAATGAAATTTTGTTTAGTATGTTCTGTTGCTTAAATGAATTCCTACCTGAACTTGAATCTTTATGAAACAGGCTCGGTTGCTTTCAGAAATGGCGATATCGTCGTACCAAGAGAGAGGTTTGAATACATCATCAGGGTCCAAAGTAGCATGAAGTTAGGGCTTAAGAAAACTGTCAACGTCACTTCCTATTTAGAGACAGAAACATGATAGCGATGGTCAAAATGGCTTATCCTTTTTTTTTTTTTTTTCTTTTTTTTTTTTTTCCTTTTTCTTTTTTTTTTTTTTTTATTTAAAATATGCAGAATTGATTTGGTTGAATCATTTCAAAAGAAAAAAAAGTCATTTACATGTAAGGGAAACGCTACAGAACTAACTCTAATAAATGAGCATGGTTATAATATATATATATATATATATATATATATATATATATATATATATATATGTCCATTATCTTCGAGACTACACTTGATTATAGTCTAACTACTACCTATTTCACATCTTGGACCATAAAACCCCGGTGGACATTTACACGTGTCGTTATCTATACATGTCCCGTTGTTCTCACATGGCGGTTTGCAAACAGGAGCGACTGTTATAAAACAAACAGATATAGATGATAGACATCACTTGCATATAATAAACGATGGCGTTTAACTTAAAAAAAATATATACTGCCTATCAATACTACAAATCGTCGTCATATCTAATTATGCATTTTTCAAAATCCTTTTCATAAAATATAATAAACATTTCCATAACAATTATTTTGCTTGTAAATATTTTTGATAGAGTTGACTTGGTGGATTATTAAAAGCAGAAAATACATGACTTTATCTATTGAAAGGAACCATAACCAAATTCTGTCATCATATTAGAACCTGTTTAAACCACATATACGATTTCAAACTCAAATACAGCATGCCTAATATGCATATTAGAATAAAATTTATTATACTTTCGCAGCAGATTCCTCGGTATCCAGAATTGCAGGTGCAGTTTCCATTGGTAAACGTGCCATGTATACATAGCTCATTGCAAGATGTTCGATCGAATTTAGTTTCTCCTGTAGATTTGACCCAAGGTCGCCACCAGTTGTCCCAAACATTACAGCTTGCGACACGCACTCTATATCCGCCTCCGCAAGTTCTGTCACACGAACTCCACACACCCCATTCTGACCAAGCATATGTGTCGGCGGTACAAACGGCTTTGACCACTAAAGTATGGACTTCAGATTTGATATTTCACATAAATAAAATAACGTTATTATGAAGCAAGCGAAACTGATTTGCAGCAATATAATTATTTGTTTTGAAATTTATTTTTGTTTTATGTAATATCTGAATGGACATAACCATAATGTATTTTCTGTAATGGATATCTTTTATAAATAGAAAGAAAAGGAAAACAAATTCAAATTTAAACTGATTAAACACACATATACGCAAAAATATATATATTTATATCAAATATATGCATAACATAAAACATACCATTTAAAGTTAAAATGAGTATATAAACCCTCAAGAACATGCTTAATTTGACCATATCTTCTATTTCATGAACGTCACAATTAGATGTTTCGGGATTTTGTAATGTTCCGTTATTTCAACTGTCGATTTCTTCAAGTGACTCTGAAAAAAGAAGCGTTGATAATCTCCAAAACTGTTTTAAGATAATAATTATTTTCCGATATTATATTGATCCCCCCTCCTATTAAATCAAATATAAATAGTTTGCAAAACTATTTAATGATTATACATTTAGAACACTTTCATTTTCCTGTCTTCTGAATTGTATTTTCGCAAAATATCTTTAAAAAATTAGATATAATCCATTATATCGAAAAAATTCGAGAGGTTGTGCTTACTGACTAGTTACGTTCGTAAAGTGTCATTAAGACCCAAACACGTTCCTCCATAGCTTTTCGCATTCTCTATGATTGTTTGATATTGGGCTACTCCTCGATGTGAACCAAATAAGCTATTGACAACACAGGTATTTGACTTGTGATTAAGTGTCATCTATTAGATGGTAAGTTATGTTCAAACAAATTTTCTAAGATGCATAAGTAGTCAGGCCTCGTATTCTCGAAACGCAATTAAATACGAGTGCTTATACTTAAATATATCTCCTCAAATTTAGGTTTAAGCCTGAGAATGATATTTGAGCAGGTTTCTCGAATAAAGACATCCAGCATTAAAATCACCCCTTATCAAAATCACGGTAATGCTTAAGTTTGAGTGATACGGAGTGTTCTCAAACACTGACTCAAGCAAAAATTCAGTACGATATTTGACTTAGCTTAAAAACCGCAGTTCAAAACGTTCGCGGAAAAGTGTTCTCATTTCTTTACTTAAGACGGCAGATTTATGAAACTGCAATATCATGTAGGTCGATAAATTGTTATTTAAATTTGCACTAATTAGAAAGGTGCCCCTCTCGTCAAATTTTAGAAGGGTTGTTTTGGTGGCCACTATGACGTAGATGTAGATTTAACAAAATCACTATCGGCGTGTAATTTTTCTATGTATAACCCGTTTATTTATTTAATTTTTTTTTTTTACTATTTGTAAGAAATGTCTACATGGTGACCTTGCAATTTTCATTCGTGGGGGTAAATACAATAGAAGTAATAAATTTAAACTTATTTATTTTACGTCGATTGGGAAACAAGTTCTTACAACTATTACTAATCCCTCTCGACGGTTCCTGAGTTGGACCAGTACTTTGTGCCTGGGAAGGTCATGAATAATTCTTGGCTCCAACTGGGTTCGAACCTACAACCTTCGGATCCGTAATCGGATACGTTACCACTGAACCACGGCGCCCTAGTTGAAGTAATAGCCTAGTCGGCACGCTCATAGTAACTGAATGATACACGAATGATGCAAATAAAAACGGCAAATGCACAGCTGTAAAGTACGAAATGTTTGCGTGGTTAGAATCGAAATAATACACATCTGCCTATAATTTATCGGCGAATAAAATATGGGCGGTCGTTTGCATGGGAATAATTAAATCACTCGTGTTACGCACTCGTTATTTAATTACTACGCACCCAAACCCCCACCCATTTTGTATTCGCCGATAAAATATAGGCAAATATTTATTATTTCTTAAATATGTATCTTAATAAATGATAATAAAGTTCATTACATTAACAATTAGTTTCATAAAACAAGAAAGAAACGTGTTATTGCTTGTTTGAACTCAAAACCATAACGATAGTTGCCATACACATTTGTAGTAGATTGATAAATGGAGCAAACTCAAAAGCTATTGTCTTTATAATTACTGATGGTGCAGTCGACATTATTAGAGGAAGGGTTCATAGGCCCTTGGCATTTATTTTTGACAGATTTGTGATATCAATGGCTCTATGGAAGTTTCTATATTATAATTTTACTTCGCTGTTTATTATACTTATAACAGGGCATGGACGGGGAAGAACGTAGGTTCCAGGATATATAATTTCGCCTTCATTTCTGTTGACGCTTAGATTTACTATTTTTTCGAAGAATATAGCTACACCGGCATTTCCGTCATGTCCTTTCTTATGACCATCTCTTGGAATTACAGCGTAGTACATCATTGGCGTTGTAATACATGTAATCTATTACATCACGTGTAACGCTATAAAATAAGCTACCCTTTTTTTAGATTATTGTCCCCAACAGTTAAATATGGGTAAATGTTTATGCTATGATCACAGTCTGTATACCATCCCGTCCATACCCTTTCTGTATAATAACCAAATTGGTCTAGCGGAGGTATGTTGTTTGGGCGAAGGTTAACCGTCAGTGTTCTTCCAGTCAGATTGTTTCTGTTATTTCCACTTGCTCGTACTACATTTTTGGTGTTTCAAATACATTTGATGCTGTCATACTCTCAGAGAAAGATCATAGTCCTTCATCTTCGTTCGTTGATATATTGAAAAAGGAGGCATCTAGTTTGAAAGTTATAAATTCGTAAACACTAAGTTCATCTCCATTTACATCATGCACTGAATTCCAAAAGGAATCAAAGTTCGTTTTTCTCCATCGTCTGTCTCACTCACCATAACACCATTTGCTGCTTCTATGTTTTCTCTTTTTTTTCTTGGGTCCATAAAATGTAATGTCATATAAATGGTGTGCCATTGGCAGTACAACCGCATTTTCATATATGGACATACTACTTGCCAGTGGAAGATCGACAGCATGCACTTGCATAGTTGCCCTCACTGATAGGTTAAAGGAAATTGGATTAGGTCTGACTGGTTCGACCACTGATGCAAAGGAATCCTCTCCCTCGCTGACTTGAAAAATCGCATGTATCGTCTAGATATTTCCAAGCAAATAGTGTCATGAAACGTTTCTACGACCTGTTGCTCTTTCAGACACTGTTATGAGAAATAGGCACTGCTTACATATGCATTATTTCACCCTCGCTGTATGTAAATACCCAACGCATGATGCCAACATCCTCTTAGTCTTTAACATCACAGGATTGAGGTTCACCAATTAGAGAACGCCCCGAAACCTTTTAACAATGCATACCGATTTACTTAAGGTATAACTATTCATTGATAAGTTTTCGGAATCTCCAATCTGGAAGCAACGAAGTGGAAATTGTTGAAATTTAGTCACTGGAGCACCACATGTTTCGGTAACGTCTGAACCAGCATCTAAAGTAAACATTGTGTCGGTCATCTTCTTTTTTTGTAAATACACAATGGCACTGCACAGGTTGTTTAAATAGTATTCGGATAATATAATTTACGAGGACATACCTATTAATAAAAATGATAGATATACACTAGATTTCATTCGTTGGTACGAATGATAGGTCTTTCTGCTAACATTGTCTAATGTAAAGATTAATACCGTTAGAAAGAAGATATATTAAATTCCCTACCTTTTACTTTTTTTTATTTCGTATGGACTTCTCATGCATGAACTTTGTGATATCGCTTTCTTATAACTTGACCAATTTTAATATTCTAGATACCAAAATAAATGTCCTGAAAATCACTATAATTCAATTGTAGCATATTTGGGTCTAGTTTTATAGATATTCAAAATATAAGCAATTTATCTTAAACCTCTTAATTCTCCATATCAAGATTCCTTTTTTTATTTTCGTGTACAGCCGCGGGAATAAAATCGTAAATGCTACCATGCAATAGAATCGTCGACGCGTGTAGCCCCTGAAAATTTTCTACATTTCACATGCTTTATGTATATGAATATTTTCAATATATTTTGAGATACAAGCTCTAAAACCTCCCGAAAACTAAAAAAATCACCAAAGCTATATGCACGAATTTCTTTTCTTTTTTTTCATTACTCCATGAATCTTAGGTCAATCATTTAACTTTCAGCATCAAAAGAACGGCCAAACAAACGGCTCTACAAATAATATTCATCATCATATTTTCAAAAATCAAAGGTTTTCGAGATATAAACTGTTAAACACACTGGGGGTTACCAAATTTTCATTTTTCCGCCATAACTCAACCGACTCAACCCCGATCATCAAAAACTAAATATCATCTGAAAGGTCTTTCTAACTAACTAACTACAAATTATACGCATAGTGTCTCGATAGAATATTTACCGTTTTTGAGATATTTAAGGACGAAGAAAAACCAGATAATTAATATATGACCTTGACCTTTGGGATTTTCCGGAAACGAAAGTGACATGGCTCCATAGAATCTAATACTGCATCTTCAGTCAAAATTTCAAGCAAATCATACAAAAAATAAAGCCTTCAGGGCTTAAAAACGGTTAAGTTTTAATACGAAAATTTTATTAGCATTATGACGTCATATGGCGTTCATCTTTTTAGAATATATAGAAGACCTGGAAACTAATATTCAGTCCAGATATCAGCTTTCTAGCTCATCTGGAAGCGATTTTATACGCATTTGAAATTTTACGTCAAAGGTTCGAATCTTGGATTCGCCATAAAACATTTGCCTTTTCGAATTTGGAAAAACGGACAGTAGTATACACAACTAGAGCCTAACATACACATTATGTGAAAATTTGATGAAAATCGGTCCAGAAATAATGGCTGCAGACCACGTATAATCTTTTTCACCTGACGTCAAATCTTACGTTATATAACGTTATATGAATATGAAATTCATTGCATTCGAAAGCTCATTGTTTTAAATATTAGCCATACATTTTTCATTGTTCTGGGCCATTAGCAACACATCGAAATTAACACAAATATAAGAGGAAGAAAAAAAGAATAATAATAAGAAAAAGAACTAGATTTCGTTTGTCCCGAACAAACGATAGGGCTTTCTGCTCAAATGACCCCAGAGACATTGTGACCTTGACCATTGACTCTATAACCTCAAAATCGTAAGTGTCACAGGCCATGGGTAATGTCCCTACGAAGTTTCACAGACCTAGGCTTACTGCAAAAGTGCATGAATGAATCGTCTAAATTCTCATTTTTCTTGTAACTTCAGTATACGATGTCCAATTTCAAAAACCTAGGTACCGTTAGAAGTCTTCAAATTCCCTAAATTTCGCATATTTTATATATGGATGTATCTTTAATCACTTTTAAGATATGGATTGTTATACCTCAAGAAAACTGCAAAAATCGACAAAAATATGTTCATGTCGTTTTGTCTTCGCTCTAAAACTCTATGAATCCTAAGCCAATCCTTAAAATTTAAACTCTATTAGAATGGCAAAAGATCACTCTTCAAATAATTTAATTATATTCATACCCTAATTTGCAAAAATCAATGTTTCTTTAGATATAAGCAGTTAAATGCACTTGGGGTTTTTCTGCCAAAACTCAACTGATTCAACCCCGACCATCAAAAACTAAATATCATCTGGGAGGTCTTTCAAAGCTCTACAAAATATATCCATAGTGTCTCGATAAAATATTTATCCTTTTTGAGATATTAAAGGCCGAGGAAAAAAAAGATAATTGAAATATGACCTTGACCTTTGTAATTATCCGGAAACGACGGAGCACAAGGTTGCACATTAATTAAAAGTTGCATGTTAATCGTCAAGAAATAAAGCCTGCAGGGCCTAAAAATCGATTATTTCAAATGCAAAATTGCTTATTATGTTCTGACGTTAAATGACGTCATTTGTCATGAAATACAAAGAAGATCTCAAGACATATATGGTGTCCAATTTTCATGCTTCTAGCTCATCAGGAGCCTTTGTAATACGAACTTATGTTTTTATGACCAAATTTCGAATCTCGTTTTTGACATAAAATCTCGAACTTGTGGATTCCTGAAAAGTTTTATAAGTATGCAAGTCTACATCCTAATGTACACTTCCTGTGAAAATATCAGGCCGGCCGGATTAGAAATGACAGCGGCAGAGCGCCAAGCAAATTTGGTAGCATTTTTCAAATGTGACGTCACATGATGTCATATGAAGACTGCAAAAATCGACAAAAATATGTTCATGTCGTTTTGTCTTCGCTCTAAAACTCTATGAATCCTAAGCCAATCCTTAAAATTTAAACTCTATTAGAATGGCAAAAGATCACTCTTCAAATAATTTAATTATATTCATACCCTAATTTGCAAAAATCAATGTTTCTTTAGATATAAGCAGTTAAATGCACTTGGGGTTTTTCTGCCAAAACTCAACTGATTCAACCCCGACCATCAAAAACTAAATATCATCTGGGAGGTCTTTCAAAGCTCTACAAAATATATCCATAGTGTCTCGATAAAATATTTATCCTTTTTGAGATATTAAAGGCCGAGGAAAAAAAAGATAATTGAAATATGACCTTGACCTTTGTAATTATCCGGAAACGACGGAGCACAAGGTTGCACATTAATTAAAAGTTGCATGTTAATCGTCAAGAAATAAAGCCTGCAGGGCCTAAAAATCGATTATTTCAAATGCAAAATTGCTTATTATGTTCTGACGTTAAATGACGTCATTTGTCATGAAATACAAAGAAGATCTCAAGACATATATGGTGTCCAATTTTCATGCTTCTAGCTCATCAGGAGCCTTTGTAATACGAACTTATGTTTTTATGACCAAATTTCGAATCTCGTTTTTGACATAAAATCTCGAACTTGTGGATTCCTGAAAAGTTTTATAAGTATGCAAGTCTACATCCTAATGTACACTTCCTGTGAAAATATCAGGCCGGCCGGATTAGAAATGACAGCGGCAGAGCGCCAAGCAAATTTGGTAGCATTTTTCAAATGTGACGTCACATGATGTCATATGAAGATGAAAATTGTTGTATTCAAAAGAATCAAATTCACGCTGATAACTTTTAAAATTTCATGCAGCTGGCCTATTGGCAACCTGTTTTAATTTGAACATCAAAAGGAGAAATAATAATAAGAAGAAGAAAAAAACATAACAAACCCAACAGGACTTTCTTCTTGAGGCAGAAAGCCCTAATAAAAGTTTGAAAAAAAAAAAGCCGTAATAACAAAGGCAATATGCTTATCGGTCCTGGTGTACACCATTGCATCCTAAAGTGCACCTCATTCTCTCAAATATGCATCGCAATTCACCGCTTTCTTCTTTTTTTACTTCAAATTGCTAGATTTACGTATACTTGCTTATTTTATATGATTTTTTTAAATAATTCTTGCATAAATATTCATGACGTCATAATCACGTGCTCAAACAAATATTCCTGGCAGTATACATCACTTCACTGTTAAGTTTGTTTATCTTGAAAAATCATAATAATTGACTCAAAGTTCATGAAGCTACAGCGTTTCAGTTTCGTTAAAAGTACACTTATCGTTTTTCTGCCATAACTCAACCGTTTGAACCCCGATCTTCAAAAACTAAATATCACCTGAAAGGTCATTTTGTGAATTTGTGTTGAATAGTTTGGTTTGCATGTTTGCTAAGAATTATAATTATATCTCATCTCATTCAATAACCACTAACGGTTGCTCACAAATACTTAAAAACCAAATTCTTAGTCAATGACCTTCGCGAACGAACATTATTATTTAAATCGACCCCTATGTCGTTGTTTTAATGAAAAAAAGTATATTGCAGTGACTTCAAATTTTCACATTATGTCAGACAGGAATACATATACATACATATATATATATCTTTTTTGACTGAAAATACGAGTAGTATGTGAACATAACTTGACTGCTTCAACATTTCGTATGTAGATATAACTGGCATGTATCAGAAATCAAATAGCTTTCCTTTTTACTTCATCATCAAAGTAATATTGCATATATATCATGTTGACAAGGACCCTGAAAAACCGAAATAACATCGGTGCAAATGTAACATCAAACAAAGAAAACATAATCTATAATCTCAGCCAAGGTCCACCAAACGTTTGCCTTAATGCTGTTTGTGTGTAAGCGTTTTTAAAGTGCTTCTAGGTATCAGTCACACTCACACGGATGTCTTCCTGGTCATGAATTATGGGAATGAACTAAACACGTGGTGTTTGTCTTAGGTGTAATCTATAGAAGTATAAAGCTGACGAATTGCTATCACGTCTAAAAATTAAGTAGTAATAGAGTTTTAAGTCATAGGGAAATATTAAGAAAAAGTTTTTTTAGATAGGCCAAGATGACAAAAGAGATTTTATTTCCTTTTGTATTATATTTTGGAATTATATGTAAACAAATCGGTAAGTAAACTGAATTTTCTGTAAAGGAACATTTGTCATAATCGCTGACCACAAAGCTTCTTTTGATTGATAAGAACGAACTACACGCTGTTAAAACAATTTAAAAATGGGTAATTCCGAACAAAACTTCAATTCAAATTTTATGTCATTGGTAAAATTCTTAGCAGCTAGGTGTATACACATATACATATGATACGGGTGAATATGCCATCCAGTATTATCGACCGTACCTTACACCAAAGTATATTGCTATCCATTTGAGAGTACCTTAGAGATTAAAACATTTTTCTTACATTATTTTATTATCTTAACAATATTTAGCAGCATTCCTATTGTAAAACATATCAACTGATAATCCCGCTTTCAGGAAGTGATACATGGCTCATTTGTTTTGTCATTGTGTCTTTGTTGTATTGATAATTTGTATTATAAAGTTTCATTTATATAGTTGATAGGATTGCATAATTATGTATTACAGGTATAAATTCATCACTTTTGTGATTGACCTTCGGGTATATGAGATATAATTACGTGATTAAGTATTTAATAATTGATGATGTGATATGTGACATGTTCTTTCTTTAATCTGCCAGATTTTTCTTCACTGCTTAAAATCACGCTTTTCATGCAGATAGTATGTGACTTAGCCCATAGCGTCGCCTTGACACATACAATGTTAATAATAAATATCATATCACGAAAATTTGATTAAACACTTGACAGATTTTGTATATATATATATATATATATATATATATATATATATATATATATATTTCAACATGCCTTTCATACGGGTAGTTACCTAGATTCTTTTGGGGCATGTATTACAATCTGTGATAAACCAAGTTTGAATCAAGAAATATCTCTATTTCTAGAATGAAGTCCAACGTAAAGTTAAAAACAATTAACGAATGCATTGTATATATTAGTGTGTATTAATGGTCAATTAAAGCAAAGTAAACATGCATGAATATTACATATATCCCCTATATTAAAACGCGTTAACGCTTGTTTATACAAATAATTTAATGCCGTACACAGGCAATGCTGTTGCCAACGACCCGTGCTTCACATACACGTCTATAAACGACTCCAGTCTAGCGACAGATTACAATGGTGTCTCCCAACTACCACCTATCAGTCCAGGCTGGTTCCGGTTCACAGCGGCCAGCGAAGGACTCATGCCCATGTCCTGTCCATCAGGGAATCAGTGCGATTCCACAAGCCAAGTTTGGATGAATGGTAATTTTTATACAGTTTGGAGTTAAGTGTTTGAAAATGTATTTTGATGTTTGAGTATACATTATACATATACTGGCTTAATCAGGATGTTATTAGCACCATTTTCTTTGAAAACTTGCATGCATATTTTCTTTCGTTGCTTCTGTTATTATACATACGTAATAATTCCAGTTTGTATGATGTTTTAATCCATTATTTTCATAAATGCTTTTGAATATATATTTATGATTTGTTTCTTTATATAATTATCAGATACTATCCCTGCTTATCAAGACGGTGTCACTGAAGTTATCATTTGTATTAAGAAAGGTTCTGATTGCTGTGCACGCAGGAACACATTTAAGATGAACAATTGTAACAACTTTGTTGTGTACTTCCTTGTCCGTTTGCCTCCTGGAGTAAATTTTAAATAAATATTTTAACATTTTTATAGAAAAACAAACAAACAAGTTAGTTCCGGTATCAACGACTTCAAAATCAACAATATCTTCGACAATAACATCGACTAGTTTACCACTTTCAAAGCAAACAACTGCCACAACAACTCAAAAAACAAATATCTCTGGGTCTGAGCAATCATCTTCCGTACCTACACCAACAACCAAGTTGTCAACGTATGGAAATAAAGCTGTCTCAGTTATTTCAACATCAGTGCGGACGACGCGTTTAATAATACAACCAAATCCGCAACGACCAACTGTATTTACAACACTATCTAACAAACAAGCATTGACAACCGAACCAGCCCTTAGTGAGACGAACAAGAAGGAAGCAAGTGACAAAACTACTATGATTTATATTATTGTTACAGTCGGTTTAGTAGTTGTTACTGGGACGATCGGTATTGCTTTGTACTGTTACCATAGGTTTGTTGATTATGTTTCATGATAGTAATATAATCATTGTTTTATGTAATCCTTTTAGATGGATTACCAAGAAATAACAATGGATTATATCCTGATTATTTCAGTTTTTTGAACGGTGATATTTTCAGGAACTTGAACCCAACCCTACGTAATAAACTGATTGGCGTGTCAAATGGACCGGGTTTAACGCAAGAAACGACGTCATACGGCACGCGCGCGAAGTAATCCCGCCAATTTTGACGTCTTTTGTGAATAAAACGGCTACTTTCTGGCCTGTAAAGTAATAGATGAGCCGAAAAAAAAGTGTTTGTTTTGCTTAAATATTGATGCATAAATTCATTCGTGAACATAAAAAGATGTATTTTCACTCGTGGTTTTGCCACTCGCGAAAATATCACTTCTTATGTTCACTCAGTGAAATAATTAATCGATATTACACCAAAACAAAATATTATCCTCTATAACTACAAAATATGATATCGTTAAAATTTCTATAAACTTTCCTTGTACAAAATTCGCCCAGTTTTCTTTCTTTTTACTTTTTAATGGCCAAAATAATAAGTGCATGGGAATCACATTTTTGACATTATATATGTTTTAATATTATTAGTCATAACTATGGCATTTCTTTATCTTAAGAAACGTCTGAAATAAAACTTGCACAAATTAATTAATTAGCGGTTTCAAAACAGTAAATACAATGATACTATGTTAAAATAGACAATATTATATGTGATGTTTTATTCATATTTTAATTCCTGTTAACATCTTTTAAATGATCAGTGTCATAAATGCATGACTTTTCTCTTGCGACCGTTTTTCTTATTTTGTTTGCAATACTTGAATGCAAAATGAAACCTTTTTAACTGATATACTAATACTGTTTTCAAACAAAACATATTAGGAAATAATTCAAGTTAGGATTAAAGAAAATTCATGGAAAAACTTTGAGTTTTATATCTACTAAATAATGTTATATATTTTTAAATTTGAATTGATGATTGTATCATTCTTGAAGTGTAAAGTGCGATAGAAAAACTTAACAAAATAACATTTAAGAGATCTTTCAAAAATGCCCGTTGTTTTCTTCTTACACGTCTGCATTTTCTGCATAAGAGTATAAGATATCAAAATGACAATTATATTTTGAATCTCTTTGTTGCTGATATTGTGTATTCTATTTTATCATAACGTTTGATTGTTCCAGGTGCAAGAAAGCTGCTGTGCATATTGAAACCGAAACTAACCAGCATTTGCCGAGTTTTTAACATACAGTTCGACGTTAAAAACGGAACTAACAACATGACCTAGCTATATGACTTCATGAAGTGTTACTGCCAGTAGACTCAAATGCAAAATTGAAAATAAACAATATAATTTCATTTTTACACTGAAAAGAGGAATCAACGGATTTTAAAACAACCAACATTATAATTGTAAGCGCACTTAAGCGAGGCAAGTTTACTGTAAAAGACCAACACAAAACTAATGTTGCCAGCTAAAACAAGGTCCACAGCCAGATTCCCAAGCATCAGACAACCCATATGCATCCAGCATAGACAAAATTTCGTTTCCCAAATTTGTCATCAATTAGTGACACTTTATAAACTGTGTTTATTTGTATGTTCTCGAAGGCGAAATATTTGTAGCTCACACATGAAATATATCTTTCAGAAATACTACCTAAACCTGGTACAAACTGTCTTTTTCAATTTGTTCTGCATATAACCTTTAATGTATACAGTGTCCAGAGAGATCTCATATAAGATCATCTAAAATGCAGATATAAAATAAAATATAAAATCACAGTCGTGTTCCTCTGCACGTTTACCCTAAATGTTGGTCTTAAACATGGGTTGCTTGCAACTCTGCTCTATAGTCACACACATTCTTTATCGGTCAACCGATCAGGACTATATTAAGACATTTAAATATCTATCCTACGCGGAAGTCTAGTTCATTTTTTTTTCTGTCTTATCACATAGCGATGTTATTTTTTACGTTTGCATTATGAAATCCGGAACTTAATTATGTTGATAATTGATGCTGGAGATAGCATGTGTAATAAACTGCAATTAAAATATAGATATATGCGAGCGTGGCAATCATAATTCCTTCGGAGATTTTTAACTAAGGCGGCTTTAAGATTTCATTACCTATAAATATACACATTCGTGTCGGTAACGGAATTGCCGCGATAGCTCTGTCGATGACCTTGTCTGTGGTTTATTTTCATGCCAAGTAAGGTCTTAAGTTCGAATCCAGTCGTCGGACTTACTTGATCTATCATACATCAATCTACCAATAAAAATAGAAAGATAAATGATATGAAAACAAGAATCGCTAGATACATAAATAAAAGAATGAAAGCAATTCAAGAGGTATGATGTTTTATTAACACAATGCAGAATTGAAGAACTACATTTATATGTTTCGGCTCCATTAAAAAAAATCTTTGGCTATATATTTACTAAATTTTATATACATTTAGATATCTGCTCTTATATTTAGTTTTCAGTATATATATATATATATATATATATATATATGCAAAGAATACACCATGATTATATGAAAGAGAGAGTAAGCCTTTCATTAAACACATTCTGTGTTCATTTTTTCTTGTCATGACCATTCAAGCAAGTAACAACAGGCTAATAACATTTTTTTTCGCTTGAAAATCTGATCCTCGTACGACATTATTACATTAATTGTTGTACATTGATTGTTGTAGCGGCACGTTTTATTGAAGTAACTTATCGAAGCTAACCATACAATCACGTTGATACATATGTCGTCCAGGAATACTCATTGCAAAACTCATCGCTTTCTCAAAAGTGGGGTGCATGAATTGTTACAAATGGTATTTAGTAAGGAAACTAGCCGGAGCCAATAATCACTTGCAAAAAGTTATTATCGATATTTAGACATCCTACATTTTACAGATTTGTATTCAATAGCAATATTATTGATTTAACATATTTTGATTGCATGTTTATGAATTCATGTAAGTACCTTTAGACGCATGGTTCATTTTGGAATGGAATTTTCGGTACAAATTTTAATAGCACTCGCAGAGAATCAGAAAAGTGCAAACACATAATTACAGAATTAGTTTTTATTTATTTTACCGAAAATGAAAGGTAACATAATAATTCCAACTTCTTTTTATATCATCCTAATGTTTTTTGTTTGTTTTATAGATATTAAAGAAAGATACTAATTTTTCTCTTTTTTTCTTTTTTCTATTTTTTTTTATTTATTTTTTTTTTCATTTAGCTAAGTTATTTAACAGTTTGTATATAAAATCAAGGAATTGAGTATAAACTAACGAAAATATGCGATCTGACCCTTGCAGCAGGTAAGAAACCGTGTATTATGTTATATCGCTGTATAAAAGCAGGTAGGAATTTCATTTTGGCTGAGCTGTGACAATTCTGTATATACAATTCCCTTAAATATATGTTAAAAACCAAAGACAAAATGAGATAAATAATCTGAGCGAAATATTTTCATTTCAAATGAAACCTTAACTATATCCCTTTTAAAAATGTCCGAAGTAGTTTCTATTGCATGTTATTAGAGTGGAAGTTATATATCAGTTTGCTTACTATATTGCAACTTTGTGTCTATAATATTCATTTTTATACATGCTCTGCCAGAGAAATAAAGCTATTTTATATAACATAAATCACACCCATTAAAAAGTGTATCATATCGTATAATTTGCTAGTTGTCTCTTAAATTAATTGTTACATATTTGTCTGCCTGCTGCTGAGCACATGCAGTAAAAAATGTAATATAATTGTTTCAATACTTGTAGTATGGCGTTGTGTTAGTCATTCATTTGAAGGAAAAGTTACAAAACTTCTTTTATACATGTACATGTATTAAACATTCTTTAACGTGTAATGCTACGTCCCCACTATCACGATTCGCACCACGATTAAAATCGCGGTCTTAATCGTGGACTGATCGTGGCTCTCGTATCAGATCATATCAAATAATGAGGTCAGTCGTGGCAATCGTGTTGAGCGTAGATATTTTGGGGGGCGGTTCAAACATTTTCTACGATCAACTCGCTTAATTTTCAATCGTAATCATCGCATCTGGTCGTTATGCATCGTAACAAAGCGCTCCACAACGCATCTTATCGTGCTTCAAAATGGTGGTGATCAGGATCAGTCTTGAACAAGACAAATCCCACGCTCTGTTGAGATGTATTGCGATCTCCCACGATTTGTTACGATCTGTGACGCGCTGTCTGGGACTGTTGCTCTCGACCGGTCACGGATTATCTGCCTGCAGCTTGTCTTCTTCCTCTCTGGCGATTATATAAGCATACAGTAATACTGCAAATGATACGTTATCATCCTGAACTCCTGCCATTATTAACGGTTGTGGGTTCTAGTGTAAACTCTGTAAACCATCAATCCTGAAAATCTTGAAACGATCATGAAAAACCAAAGTCGATAGTCAGTCATGCTGTATATACATGTATACTCCTTGTGGTTCCAATCGTAGCTCAAATCGTGATTATATTCGACTGCGATTGTGAAGGACATCTTGACCACAATCGTGTCCTGTCACATTATTTTGTAAATGACCGTACCAGAACGTATATGCACGTGCCAGATCGTCCCAGATCGCATAAGATCGAAACCCCATCGTAGACTCGATCGGGACAATCCTATCTAAACGTATGTGATTGTATTTGAACGGGCGACCAGATTGTGTCATTTGAAACTAACCAAACGTGAGCATATCGCACCCAAGCGCAATAAATCGTATCAGAACGTATCGACTTCCATCAAACTATCCTATACAAGAGACACCGGCGATCAGCTAGGAATGCTCAATCGTGGTGTTCGTGACGGATCTCACGAAAATTGAAACATAGCATAAAGTAGAGCAATTTTTTAATGACTTCAGAAATGTTTTGATGCATTATTAAACGCTTCTGGATATATATAAAAATGTAACCTTACTAGATAAAACAGCACATAAAAATCATTCAAAAATATATAAACCACGACTTTCCGTTCAAAGACGAAAATCACCAGCATAGCGACAATGTCGATCATGATAACATTATTGTGTCTCTAAAGTTACTTGTCGTGTTTTATCTTCGTTGCACGTACACACACGTCGTATCCACTACAAACTTGTCAAAATATAAGGATCTTAAGGTTTGACACTTGACCACCATATATCTCGGATCAAATAAAGAAATACTTGTTCAAAGAAACTCAAATATTCATTCCACGAATAATAAATCAATTCTGTACTTGATAACCTAGTATTATAAGTTCGTCGTAGATATAGATTTCTCCCATGCTTCGCATAGGTAGGTAGGGAATATCCAATGGAAAATATATCACTTGATCATCTATCTTCCATGTCAAAATAATCACTAGAATAATTAACTAATTTGAAATCTTGCTTTTACCATTTTATCAAGATATACAAATTAACTGTACGTTATTTAGAATAGATATGTTTGGAAATGTTACCTTTATTAGGTTTTCGCCTCTGCAGGGCGAAAACCTAGTGTTCTTCTTCTGTTGATTTTTTTTAGGTTTTCGCCTTTTGCAGGGCGAAAACCTATTGTTCTTCTTCTGTTGATTTTTTTTTATTATTATTATTATTTTTCCAATTCCACCCATTTTTGTAGCCAGCCTAGCGGCCAGATGAAAAAAGCTACAGCTATGAATTTTGGGCATGAAGTCATCTTTATCTGAACATGTGCCTAAACGGTCAAACTTTTCACTTTTATTTCTGATTTAGCTACTAGGGGGCGCAATGCATGTAATCACTGTTTTGCTAATAACTCAAAAATTTGAAAGGGCCTCACAATTAAACAGTTTAAAAATAATGAAAAGGTCATGGTCATATTACGATTATTGTGTTTTTATTCGGCCACAAATATCTCCAAAACTAAAAATATTTCATTGAGAGTATATGAACAAAAGTTTTAGTTCTTAAAGAGCTCTTTCCAGTGATGTTAAGTTTTTTATGATCGGACTTGATTTGATCTTTTTTAAATTCTGATATATAAGAATAAAAAGTTTGACAGTTGCAACTAGTATACTTGATTGAACTATTTGCTGCATTGCTAGGTACCTATTGGTAGAATTTTAATCAATTTTCTGTCTCATTTTGCCGCTAGGGGGGCGCTTTTCTTGAAATCATTCTTTTGCTTATAACTCAAAAAGTCGAAGCCCGATTCGAATGCGTTTTTTTGCATTCTGTTCCCTGTTGATAGCCTAATAACATATGATAGGATTCGAGGGTCCGTGTGGCTGAAAGCTTTTGAGCTACGGAAGGTTGAATGTTCGAACCTCGCAAAAAAAAAAACTATGCAAATTAGGGTAGGTCTACGAAAAACCTATCCGTTTTTGTTAGAGATCAGATAGAAGAAGTCCGTCTCCTGCACACCATTTGAAATACATATACACACACAATATATGGGGTGGCGAGTTTAAGAAATGCGTGGTTTGTCCACTAGAAACGGTCAAACTTCACTTAAATTTAGGAAAAATTAAAATTCCAAAAATATGTTTTTTGTCGCTCCTGACTTTATTTTTTGTTTATTCGTCATGAAATTTTCACACGTTATGTTTTGTTAATTTTGAAAGGGCCTCACAATTAAAAAGTTAATAAACATTGAAAAGGTCCAGGTCATATTACGATAATTGTGTTTTTATTCGGCCCCAAAGTGTTCCAAATCTAAAAATATTTCATTGAGAGTATATGAACAAAAGTTTTAGTTCTTAAAGAGCTCTTTCCAGTGATGTTAAGTTTTTTATGATCGGACTTGATTTGATCAGGTTTTATGCTTCAAATTCTGATATATAAGAATAAAAAGTTTGACAGTTGCAACTAGTATACTTGATTGAACTATTTGCTGCATTGCTAGGTACCTATTGGTAGAATTTTAATCAATTTTCTGTCTCATTTTGCCGCTAGGGGGGCGCTTTTCTTGAAATCATTCTTTTGCTTATAACTCAAAAAGTCGAAGCCCGATTCGAATGCGTTTTTTTGCATTCTGTTCCCTGTTGATAGCCTAATAACATATGATAGGATTCGAGGGTCCGTGTGGCTGAAAGCTTTTGAGCTACGGAAGGTTGAATGTTCGAACCTCGCAAAAAAAAAAAACTATGCAAATTAGGGTAGGTCTACGAAAAACCTATCCGTTTTTGTTAGAGATCAGATAGAAGAAGTCCGTCTCCTGCACACCATTTGAAATACATATACACACACAATATATGGGGTGGCGAGTTTAAGAAATGCGTGGTTTGTCCACTAGAAACGGTCAAACTTCACTTAAATTTAGGAAAAATTAAAATTCCAAAAATATGTTTTTTGTCGCTCCTGACTTTATTTTTTGTTTATTCGTCATGAAATTTTCACACGTTATGTTTTGTTAATTTTGAAAGGGCCTCACAATTAAAAAGTTCATAAACATTGAAAAGGTCCAGGTCATATTACGATAATTGTGTTTTTATTCGGCCCCAAAGTGTTCCAAATCTAAAAATATTTCATTGAGAGTATATGAACAAAAGTTTTAGTTCTTAAAGAGCTCTTTCCAGTGATGTTTAGCTTTTGAAGATCGGACCTGAATTTTTCATTTTACGGCAGTCCAAAGTTTGATCCTTTTTTAGAATAATTGTAAATCAGGTTTTATGTTTCAAATTCTGATACATAAGAATAAAAAGTTTGACTTTTGCAACTAGTATACTTGATTGAACTATTTGCTGCTTTGCTAGGTACCTAACAGTAAAATTTTAATCAATTTTGTTTCTCATTTTGCCGCTAGGGTGCGCTTTTCTTGAAATCATTCTTTTGCTTATAACTCAAAAAGTTGAAGTCCGATTCGAATGCGTATTTCGCATTCTGTTCCCTGTTGATAGCCTAATAACATATGATAGGATTCGAGGGTCCGTGTGGCTGAAAACTTTTGAGCTACGGAAGGTTGAATGTTCGAACCTCGCAAAAAAAAACACAAAAAACTTTGCAAATGAGGGTAGTCTACGAAAAACCTATCCGTTTTTGTTAGAGATCAGATAGAAGAAGTCCGTATCCTGCACACCATTTGAAATACATATACACACAAAATATATGGGGTGGCGAATTTAAGAAATGCGTGGTTTGTCCACTAGAAACGGTCAAACTTCACTTAAATTTAGGAAAAATTAAAATTCCAAAAACATGTTTTTTGTCGCCCCTGACTTTATTTTTTGTTTATTCGTCATGAAATTTTCACACGTTATGCTTTGTTAAGTTTGAAAGGGCCTCACAATTAAAAAGTTAAAAAGAAAATTGAAATGGTCAAGGTCATATTACGATAATTGTGTTTCTATTCGGCCCCAAAGTGCTCCAAATCTAAAAATATTATATTGAGAGTATATGAACAAAAGTTTTAGTTCTAAATAGTTCTTTCGTATAATGTTTAGTTTTTGAAGATCGGACTTGATTTGTTCATTTTACGGCAGTCCAAAGTTTGATCCTTTTTTGGAATAATTGTTAATCAGTTTTTATGCTTGAAATTGTGGAAAAAAAAAGAATTTTGATAATTGTAATGACGTAGTGTTTACTTCGACAACAATAGACTTTTGTTTAAATACGAAAACTTAAAAGATCTGACTTTAGATTTTTTCGGGCGCCCGACATAGATTAGACAATTGAAATATCTATTGACATATTCTTAATAAATTTACTTTTCATGGAGATGATTTACAATTTGATTGAGGGTACCAGTCAATGTGTAACCTAACCAGGTTCTCTTTATATGCAGTATTAAGAGATTTGACCTAATTGACCTAACCAGTTCGTAATCATTTTCAAATTGAAGATCCATTTGTAACCATTTTACCGATCAATTCGTAAACTCCCATATTTTTTTTGATATTGCATTAATTAGCCAGACAATAACAATCAAAACATCGTTGAGTCGGTAATTATATGTTATACCAATACAATGGTGTACTTTAATTGTCATCTACACAAAAAAATTTATCATCTATATTTTATATAATAAACTGTGTTATAACATTATGGCAAAGATATACCGTACAGTTTATCTCTATTTTATATTACAAATTATGTTATAACATTATGGCAAAGATAAACCGTACAGTTAATCATCTCTATTTTATGGAGAAAAAAAACTGTGTTATACCATTATGGCAGAGGTGTACCGTACAGTTTAGCATTTCTATTTTATATGATTAACTTAGTTATAACATTATGGCAATGGTATACCGTACAATTTAGCATCTCTATTTTATATAATAAACTGTGTTTTAACATTATGGCAAAGGTATACCGTACAGTTTAGCATTTCTATTATATATAATAAACTGTAGTATAACATTATTGCAAAGCTACACCGTACCGAATCTCATTTTTATATGATAAACTGTATTATAATATTATGACAAAGGTATATCGTGCAGTTAATCATCCTTTTTATATGATATCTGTATTATACCATTATGGCAAAGGTATACCGTACAGTTTAGCATCTCTATTTTATATAATAAACTGTGTTATAACATCATGCCAAAGGTATACCGTACAATCTATCATCTATATTTTATATAATAAACTGTATGTTTACCATTATGGCAAAGGTATACCGTACAGTTTAGCATCTCTATTTTATATGTTAAACTGTGGTATAACATTATGGTCATCTCTATTTTATATAATAAACTGTGTTTTAACATTTTAGCAAAGGTATAGCGTGCTGTTTATCATCTCTATTTTAAATGTTAAACTGAGTTAAAACATTATGGCAAAACTATACCGTAGCGTTAAGCCTCTACATAGTATAAAATAAACTATCTTATAGCATTTTGGCAAAGGTATACCGTACAGTTTAGCATCTAAAGGTTAATTTTAATTTTAACCCAGTTTAGCATATCTATTTTATATGATAAACTGTTTTATAACATAATGGCAAAGATATACCGTACAATTTAGCATCTCTTATATATGATATATAGTACAGTTTATCATCTCAATTTTATATTTTAAACTGTGTTATAACATTATGGCAAACTTATACCGTACCGTTATTTATCTTTATTTTATATTTTAAGCTGTGTTATAACATTGTGGCCAAGGTATACCGCACAGTTTAGCATCTCCTTTTTATATAATAAACTGTGTTATAAGACTATGACAAAGGTATATCGTACAGTTTATCATCTTTATTTTTTATTTGATAAACTGTGTTATCACATTATAGCAAAGGTATACCGTACAGTTTATCATCTCTATTTTATATAATAAACTGTGATATAACATTATGTCAAGGGTATCCTGTACATTTTATCTTCTCTATTTCATATTTTAAACTGTGTTATAACATTATTCCAAAGGTATACCATACAATTTATCATCTCAGTTTTATATAATAAACTTTGTTGTAGCATTATGGCAAACTTAAACCGTACCTTTATTCATCTCTAGTTATATTTTAAACTGTGTTATATTATTATGGCAAACTTATACCGTACCGTTATTCATCTCTATTTTATTTTATAAACTGTGTTATACGGGAGGTGATTCTCGAATTTTGAAACACTTTGTAACAGCGTATACTTTAAACTGATAGGCATTTTACTGTAACAAATGCTCAACATGTGATCCATGCATGTTGTAAATGAGTCTACATCGCTTTTGCCATGACTGCAAGTTTTTATTTATAACTGTTGGTTCTAATTTTTTTCCCATTCATCCTTTATGCTCGTTTAAGACCTGCCAATGTGTATATTTTACGTTTTTGTAAACGTCTTTTTAAGATACCCCAAATAGCAAAATCCATTGGTGCTGCATCAGGACTTTTTGGCATCCATTCCTCAGGCGTTACAAAGTTGATTTTTTGTTGAAGCAGATATGCAAGTGTGTGTTTTGAGGTATGACTGGATGCACTATCCTGGTGGAAGACCATGTCTTTAATTTGGTCTCCAGGAAACATTCTGGGAAGATCTTTATTGACAAAAGGCTTCAGAACTTTATTGATATGGAAGTCTGAATTGACTTTTACACCTTTATCAATAATACGGATATCCGTTTTACCATGGAAGCTTACGCCTGCCCAGGCCATGAATCCTGGAGTAAACGAATCACGTTTTACAAACTTAATTTTTGAAACATCATGTACTCCTTTACGGTAATAACAAACCCGACGACGACCATAACTGCCACCGAGATAAAACATTGCCTCGTCGTTGGAGACAAATTTTTTTCTACTGGTTGTTATTTAAACGTAAATACAGACGCCATGAATTTTGATGTCTTTTCTCAATTTGATTTGCATTGAGCTTATGAACTTTGCATTTCTTGCGAAGTTTACATTGTAGTACACGTTTAATAATTCGGTTAACAGTAGCCTGAGATACACCTAAACGTTATCCAATCTCTCTCTGGGTTGGAAGATTTACCCTTTGAATAAAAATGGCGACTTTACGAACGACGTCATCAGTTGACTTAGTAGAAAGCCTACGAAACTCACCTGGTTTCGGTTTTTTAGTATTAGGATAACATAACATAATAGCAATGGTATTCTGAACCGTTTTTGATCTCTATTTTATATAATAAACTGTGATATAACAATATGGCAAAGGTATACCGTACAGATTAGCATCCCTACTTTATATAATAAACTGTATTATAACATTTTGGGAAAGGTATACCGTACACTTTAGCAACTCTACTTTATATAATAAACTGTGTTATAACATAATGGCAATGGTATCCCGTACCGTTTATCATCTCTATTTTATATTACAAACTGTGATATAAAAATATGGCAAAGGTATACCGTACATTTTATCATCTCTATTTTGTATAATAAATTGTGTTTTAACATTATGGCAAAGGTATACCGTACTGTTTAGCATCCCTACTTTATATAATAAACTGTGTTATAACATTATGGCAAAGGTATACCGTAAAGTTTATATAATAACTTGCTTAAAAACATTATGTCAAGAATATACCGTATATATTAGCATTTATATAATATAAAATAAACTATGTCAAAATAATATGGCGAAGGTATACCGTACAGTTTAGCATCCCTACTTAATATGATAAACTGTGTTATACCATTATGGCAAGGGTATGCCGTACAATTAATCATCTCTATTTTATATAATAAACTGTGTTTTAACATTATGGCAAAGGTATAACGTACCGTTTAGCATCTCTACTTTATATAATAAACTGTGTTTTAAAAATATTGCAAAGGTATACCTTATAGTTTAACATCTCTTCTTTATATAATAAACTGTGTTATAACATTATTGCAAAGGTATAACGTACAGTTTAGCATCTCTACTTTATATAATAAACTGTGTTTTAAAATTATTGCAAAGGTATACCTTATAGTTTAACATCTCTACTTTATATAATAAACTGTGTTATAACATTATGGCAATGGTATGCCGTACTGTTAACATCTCTAATTTATAAAATAAACTGTTTAAAAAAATTATGTCATGAATTTACCGTATATTTTAGCATCTCTATAATATAAAATAAACTATGTCATAATATTATGGCAAAGGTATCTATCTATCTGACATCTACTAGATTCCTGTAAGAGTTGACTCCAATTTTGTGTTTCACAATCTATGACTTTTTGTCTAAAAGAATTAATGAATCTATCAATATCTCCGATATCATGGGAAATCCATACAAACCCAAACAGAAATAACATTCTTTTTACATGAGTAGCCCAAGTAGTTCTACCGACATTGTCAAGAGATTTCAACATATAATAACAACGTTTAGGATATCTATGGTTGGACATTTGTATCATTTACACCAGTACTTAATACAATTAGAAAAAATATGTAACACACAAGGGTAATCTACCACATTCTCCCAAAACAATACAAGTATTTGTTGCACTTTTAACACCCAAATATTTCTTACAAAAATTAAGTTGAACAGTTTCTATATCAGGACAGTATTTATATCCCCAAATCTGTGACCCATATCGCAGTACTGGTTTTACCATAGCATCAAATAATTGGAATAACTGTTTGATATTAAAATGACCGTATGGTCGTTGATAGTTATACACAGCAAATACAGATTTTTGCGCTTGTGATGCTAACATTTTTGAGCAGGTATCCAAGAAAATGTATGTGTAAATAAAAGACCCATATACTTATACACTGATGTCATTTTTACCTCATGACCTCTGAAAGTCCATCTTTCATTACTTCTTAATGGTCCAGCATTACTAAAAACAATTATCTCAGTTTTACTTAGATTTACCTCCATACCTGTTAACATACAGAATCGATCAATGACATTCAGTTGTTGCTGTAGTCTAAAAACAGTCTCCGCACAATTAGCAATATCATTTGCAAACATGAGACACAATATATCAGGTATACTATTGTCAATGAAAATACCAGTAGTACAATTCTCACGAAGTAGAGAGGATAATTGGCCAATGAATAGTGAAAACATGCTTACACATGCTTTCAAATTTTTATACATACAAGATAAGACTCTCAAAATTTTCCCATTGACACCTTTTACCTGTAATTGTTCAAACAATTAACATGGTTTATTTTATCAAACGCTTTGCGAAAATCAACATACAATCAATAAAAACGACCACCATTTCTGGATAAATAGTTTTTTACCATGGCCTGTAGACAAAATACATTATCAACGGCTGAGTACCCATTTCTAAAACCAGCTTGAGCCTCGTCGATCTTCTCATTATTTTCTGCCCACATATACAATCTTGAATTTATTATTTTTGAAAATATTTTGTACATTGTTGTTGTAATAGATATGCCTCTGTAGTTGTTTGGGTCCTGCTGAGGTCCAGATTTATAAATAGGACATATTATGCGCTCAACCCATGAATAAGGGAATACTCAACTATTGAAAATATTGTTGAATAAATGGCACAATAGAGGGCCAATATCATCAGCTGTGCTTTTATAAAATTCAGAAGTCAAACCATCATTGCCTGGACTCTTACCCGTACTCAGTTTAGCAATCGAATTTACGGTTATTTCAGTATTTAAAAAACTATCCTCCAAATTTTCATTATTTATAACAATTGGATCAGCATTTTCGACAAACAATAAATTTCTAAAATAGTTAAACCACTCATATTAGAGCCAATAACACATGGATTTGTTCGCGATTTCTTAAGCATTTTCCATAGCATATTTATATTTTTACTTTAGTTTTGTTCTTTCTCTCTCTTCGAAGTTATTCTTTTTCTGACGCAATTTTTTCTTATAGACATTTTTTCTTTCTTTATAAAGAACAAGATCTGTGGCATCATTTGTTACCCTGAACCTACGTAAAGCCCTGTATTTGCTCGTTTTGAGGATTTCACATTCTTCAACCCACCATGGTGGTTGTTTAGAATTAAACACAGTAAAGCTTGACCCATTGCGCACGCGCATGTGAATCGCGGCATCTTGGTAAATCTGTGTAATAGCGCGAACTGCTTTATTAACACCAGTACTTGCAAGATTATGTATATAATCTCCATAATTCAATAACGCTTTTCTGAAAGTATTTAAGAATGTCTGACTTTTATGTGTCCAATATGTCCCCGCCCCCTTCGTCGTGCGCGCTCCAATCATCTTCTTGCGCGGGAATCCATCCCCCTACGTCACGAGTCTCGTAATCATGGGTATTCAATTGGGTTTGATCACGTGTATTATTGTTTACATTTTGACCACGCGATCGCCTGCTTACTTGTCGTTGACCAGTACACACAAGATCTTGTTTAACATCATCATACTTGCAGATTTTGTCGTCCACAATAGGTTTATCATATCGTGTGGCTGCATACCTATTATTCCGTCGTTCCTGAATCATGCGAGCTCCCAGTTCACGCCTGTGTAAGACAACACGATCTGTGTAATCAGGTTTTACAGATACCTCGTACGCACGGGAAAATGCTGTATTTGCCTTTGTCAGTATACACTCCCGATCTTTATACCGACTAAATTTGACGACGATCGTACACTTTGACGGGTCCCGGGATTTCACTCTATGAGCTCTCTCAATATCTACAGATTCTTTTTCGGGCAGATCTAGATCTTCTTTAATAAACTGTCTTCCTTTATATTCACACACTGACCAGTCCTCATTAATAGCACCTGTAATGCCAGTTATACGGAGATTATTTGGCCGGGAATGACCTTCTAACTTGTCAAGCTGTCCTCTTAAATATGAAATATCAGATCTCATGGCCTGGTTCTCAGATCTTTATTTCTCGTGTTCTATACCGTACCGTTTATCATCTCTATTTTTTATGTTAAACTGTGTTATAATATTATGGCAAAGGTATTCCGTACAGTTTATCATCTCTGATGTATATAATAAAATGTGTAATAACATTATGGCAATGGTATATGGTACAGTTAATCATCTCTTTTTATATGACAAACTTTGTTATAATATCATGGCAAAGGTATACCGTACAATTTATCATCTCTATTTTATATAATAAATTGTTTAAAAACGTTAGGGCAAAAATATACCGTACAGTTTAGCATCGCTTTTTTATATAATAATCTGTGTTATGACATTATGGCAAAGGAATACCTTTCAGTTCAGTATACCGTACAGTTAAGATCCTTTTTAAAACTGTGTCATAACATTATGGCAATGTTATACCGTACAATTTATCATCTCTATTTTATATAATAAACTATGTTTATCATCATGGCAAAGGTATACCGTATAGTTTAGCATTTCTATTTTATATGATAAACTGTGTTATAACATTATGGCAAAGATATATCGTACAGTTTATTATCTCTATTTTATTTAATAAACTGTGTTATAAAATTAAAGCAAATGTTTACCGTACATTTTATCTTCACTATTTTATATTTTAAACTGTGTTTTAACAATATGGCAATCTTATACCGTACCGTTATTCATCTCTATTTTATATAATAAACTCTGTTTTTACATTATTGCAAAGGTATACCGTATAAAAAAACATTATGGCAAAGGTATACCGTACAGCTTCGCATCTCTATTTTATAAAATAAATTGTGTTATAAGGCAAAGTTATTCCGTGCAATTTATCATCTCTATTTTATATAATAAATTGTGTTTATCATTATGGCAAAGGTATACCGTACAATTTAGCATCTCTTCTTTATATAATAAACTGTGTTATAACATTATGTCAAAGATATATCGTACAGTTTATCATCTCTATTTTATATAATAAACTGTGTTACAACATTATAGCTAAGGTTTACCTTACATTTTATCTTCACTATTTTTTACATTCATCCAATCCTTTAAAAATTTAATGTTTTAAAAATCGATTAATAACAAACATACAATAGTTATATCAAATATGGCGAAAGGGGGCTTGACTAGCACCATTCATTGCAGCAAGCTGGCGACCCGGCTGCGGCGACCATGACCAGGCAGTGAGGCTTGCACTTACTTAGGCAGTTCTGTGGAATTGAAGGTAGCCGTAAGGCTGATGGCAGTTCCACAGACCTGTGGGTAGCCGTAAGGCTGATGACAGTTCATGATGGTAGCCGTAAGGCTGAAACATTCAATGTGGTCATGGTTGATATTGTACAAGCTTGCATGTTTGACCTTTGCAAGTACAAGAGACTGGATGCTAAGCAAGATAGAGCAGCCAAAGCCATGTATCAATGAACCACAGACTCGAACCCGTTGGGAAGGCCAGACTCGTATGTTGACCAGAGTAGGCAGTGAACACACTGAGGTGCTCACCCTGGTTCAAGTCTGTGATTAATGGGGGCTATATATAACCAAGAGTTATATAGTGGCCTCGTGACCTTATAGGATGCAACAGACAGCACTCGCCAAGCTCCACATGAGAAAAAACAAAATGGTGGTGGTGGGGTGGATGGTGGTTAGCGAGAGACTACACTATGCAAGAATGAGACTGACCCCGAGTAGACAATGGAATGTCTGGGTGCGGCTAACTAGCTGATAAAACGAGGCTGCTTTGCAAGCCCCACTTTTTTTTTTGCAACCAGTTAAGCACAGTATATAGGTCATAGGGCCTAAGTGATGCTGTGTGCGGCATCCCCCTCCCTGATATAACCCATGTTATTCATCTATCTAAAAATAACATACATGCCCAGGTACGTCTACAAATGTTAGCCCCTCTGCTGAAGCTCTTACATGTATATGTATATAAAATTGATAGAGGACTATGTTTAACATATGCGCTAGCCGCAGATTGTATCACGCACATACACACTCCCACATACAATGTTAGACAGCAGACATTCGCGCTCTTCAAAACATGGATAAATACATTCATCCAATCCTTTAAAGAGCACAAATGACAAAGATAAGGCAATCTGCAATGTAAATGATTTAATACAAATCGATTAATAACAAACATACAATAGTTATATAAAATAATAAACTGTGTAACAACATTTTGGCAAAGGTATACCGTACAATTTAGCATCTCTTCTTTATATAATAAACTGTGTTATAACATTATGGCAAAGGTATACCGTACAGTTAATCATCTCTATTTTATATGATAACCTGTTTTATAACATTATGGCAAATGTATACCGTACAGTTTAGCATCCCTATTTTATATAATAAACTATGTTATAACATTATGGCAAAGGTATACCGTACCGTTTTTCATCTCTATTTTATATTTTAAACTGTGTAATAACATTATGGCAAAGGTATACCGTGCAGTTAATCATCCCTATTTTATATTATAAACTATGTAAAAATATGTCATTTTAACCTGTAATTCGGATGTGATCATTTCAGTTGCAATTTAGTAAGACATTTCGTCTTGCTGTTATTTTTTATCATGTGGATTGTTTTGTAAAATTATCAATAATATTATAAAATGCATAAATTTATTGTTATTTGTGCATTTTTTCTTATTGTATAAACTGCAACATCTGTTTATTTTAATATTCCTACATGCAGTGTAATATTGAAAAGTATATTGAGTGACATCTATTCTGTAAATCGATTGCAATGTCATATCAGCCATAGTTCGGAACAAAAGATTTCTTTACTTTTGCACCGACATTATGTATGTTCGTATTGAAACATATTTCATAAATGCAGTAGTGGCTTCCTCGCCTTAAACAGATGCATTATCTTAAAACAGTCCTCCTGACAAGCAATCTGAATGACAGCGAGTTGGCGATTGAATGAATAAATACTCATGCACAATATGCATGTTTGAAGCAAGATACGTAAAACGTCTGTCATGGCCAAGATCTATCGAATTAATATACATTTTTAAACGGGATATCTTCCTCAATCGTATTCAGTTGTGGCGATCTTAAGGTTTACAGGGATAAAATAGCTATCATAAATGCTGATAAGGGTTGTCGACGATTAAGTGACTGAGGGTATTCTTTGATTTCGAAACACTAGACAAAATGCGTACATAATGGCAAAGTTGTTTTTCTATTTGTTATCATATTATTTGGGCGTTTTACTTGTTGGCTTGGGTGAGTTAATCTATTTCATGTAAAAGTTGAATTGTTTTGTGTTTAAATGTATCATTTGTTGCCTTAAATGTGTTTAATGGGAATTTAACATTTATTTCAGCTTGAAAACAATGTTATGTTTCGACTTATGAAAAAAAATCATTTAAACGATCTTAAGAAAATATCGTGTACCTCCAGAAACAGCGAAGTTGTAAGCAAAGCTCCAGCAAATATGCCTTAAAATTCATTTCAGAAACAACTTCTCGCTCATTTGAAATATCAGTATTATTCTTCTGTGTCTTTTTCTCTCTCTCAAAAAATAATTGCTAATAGGTGAGTAGGGTGTGTTCTAACAAAAAATGCAAACGGAATTATATATGCAGGTAAAATATCTTTTGAATGAAAATTACCTTGAAAATTACCTTTTAAGGTTAGAGATTAAAATTGGAACAAAAATGTATAGAAATTTCATTGAATTGATGTTCTAGCGTTCGAGGTTAATGAGCAGAGTTTTAACGAAATTTTAAGTTGTTTAATAATGAATAAACAAATACTATTTAGAACAAGATAAGAATAAGAAGACGTTATTTAAATACAGTTTATAATATAACAAGACCTATTTCAAATAGTATTTCTTATATTCTTGATTTAATACTGCGCCTTTCAAAAGCATCGCTGTAACGTAAGTACAGCGTTAGTTCAAGCGAAATAGACAAATGCAAACCCATGCACAAACACAAACATTTTATTTTTGAACGCTTACAACATATTTAATATAACGTTATCCAATAACAGAAATAGAGTCATGTTATATAGACTAACAAAATTATGTTTTAATGCTTGACTTGAAATATTGTTAGGTTTTCGCATCGCAGTGCGAAAACCTATTGTTCTTGTTCTGTTTCTTTTTTAGGTTTTCGCATCGCTTGCGAAAACCTTTTTTTTTTTTTTTTTTTTTTTTTTTTTTTTTTTTTCCCGCCGGGGGCGTTTTATATGAAAATGTTTAATAAGCAATATCTCAATTATTTGAAGTCCGATTCAAATGCGGTTTTTGCATAATGTTCCTTGTAAATAGCCCTATAAAATATGATAGGTTTCAAAAATTTGCGTATATAAAACCTACAGGAGGTCAAATGTTCGAATCTCGCAAAAACTGTGAAATAAGGGTAGGTCTACCAAAAACCTACCCATTGTATTCAGAGATGAGATAGGAGAATTTTGTTTGTTGCATATGATTTGCAAGACATATACGCACAAAATATATGGTGTGGCGATTTTGAGAAATGCATGGTTTGTCCACAGTATGCGGTCAAACTTTACCAATATTTTCGAAAAATCAACATTTTCAAAGCATGACTTTTAAGGTTATTTGCAGCTCCTGACTTTATTTTTTATTCAATCTTCATCATTTTTTCACTTTTAATGCATTTTTATAAAACAAATAAAATCATAGAAAAAAAATCACCCATAATATGCAAAGGTTAAGGTCATATACCAATTATTATTATTTATATCGGCATAAAATAGCTCCAAATCTAAAAATATCTTATAGAAATTTAATGAACAAAAGTTTTAGTCTGTGAAGAGATCTTTCCATTGGTGTTTAGTTTTTGAAGATCGGACTTCATTTGATCAAATGACCACATTCCAAAGTTTGATCCT
The DNA here is from genome assembly GCA_021229015.1 of Solen grandis. NCBI lineage: Eukaryota > Metazoa > Mollusca > Bivalvia > Adapedonta > Solenidae > Solen > Solen grandis. The sequence continues at coordinate 44,165,031 of CM037793.1, forward strand.
CTTATCAAACAATTGTATATCTATATGTTTCCTCTTTTTTGCTGCTCCTGACTTTATTTTTTGTTCAGTCTTCATCATTATTTCACTGTTTATGCATAAAACAAATATATTCATAGAAAAAAATCACCAATAATATGCAAAGGTCAAGGTCATATACCAATTATTTTTATTTTTATCGGCATAAAATAGCTCCAAATCTAAAAATATTTTATAGAAAGTATATGAACAAAAGTTTTAGTCTGTGAAGAGATCTTTCCATTGGTGTTTAGTTTTTGAAGATCGGACTTCATTTGATCAAATTACCACAGTCCAAAATTTGATCCTTTTATCAAACAATTGTAAATGCATATGTTGCTTCTTTTTTGCAGCTCCTGACTTTATTTTTGTTCAATCTTCATCATTTTTTCACTGTTTATGCATTTAAATAATACAAATAAACTCATAGTAAATAACGATGAAAATATGCAAAGGTCAAGGTCATAATACCGATTATTTTTATCGACACAAAATAGCTTCAAATCTAGAAATATTTTATAGAAAGTGTATGAACAAAAGTTTTAGTTCGTGAAGAGATCGTTCTAATGATGTTTAGTTTTTGAAGATTGGACTTCATTTGATCAATTTACAAAATTATTCGAATAAAGTTGATATCAATCAATTATGTCTGCAGTTGAAACCAGTACTCTTACTAGTCAAGTTAAAAGCGAAAACCAAGATGCCGCTTTGCGGTTCTAGTTTTCTTCTCTTTTTTTCTAACCCTTTTTTGTGAACGGCATAGCTCCGAGGTGAGAAAAGCCACATCTACGAAACTTTTATCAGTAATATCCACGTACTTGAAGATGATCCTATTGTCGAGATAATTTTCATTTTTGTTTTGATTTTCCCGCCAGGGGGCGTTTTATATGAAAATGTTTAATAAGCAATATCTCAATTATTTGAGGTCCGATTCAAATGTGGTTTTTGCATAATATTCCTTGTAAATAGCCCAATAAAATATGATAGGTTCCAAAAATTTGCGTATATAAAACTTTCGTGCTACAGGAGGTTGAATGTTCGATCTCGCAAAAACTGTGATATAAGGGTATATTTTCGAAAATTCAACATTTTAAAAGCATGATTTTTAAGGTTATTTGCAACTCCTGACTTTATTTTTTGTTCAATCTTCATCATGTTTTCACTGTTTATGCATTTTTATAATACAAATAAAATCATAGAAAAAAAAATAGCGAAGATCAAGGTCATATACCAATTATTGTTATTATTATCGGCATAAAAAAGTTCTCAATTAAGAAATATTTTATAGAAAGTATATGAACATAAGTTTTAGTTTGTGTAGAGATCTTTCCATTGGTGTTTAGTTTTTGAAGATCGGACTTCATTTGATCAAATTACCACAGTCCAAAGTTTGATCCATTTATCAAACAATTCTAAATCCGTATGTTTCCTCCTTTTTGCAGCTCCTGACCTTATTTTTTGTTCAATCTTCATCATTTTTTCACTGTTTATGCATTTTTATAATACAAATAAAATCATAGTAAATAATGATGAAAATATGCAAAGGTCAAGGTCATAATACCGATTATTGTTATTTTTATCGGCACAAAATAACTTCAAATCTTAAAATATTTTATAGAAAGTATATGAACAAAAGTTTTAGCTTGTGATCAGATCTTTCCATTGGTGTTAGTTTTTTGAAGATCGGACTTCATTTGATCAAATTACAACAGTCCAAAATTTGATCCTTTTATCAAACAATTGTAAATTCGTATGTTTCTTCTTTTTTGCAGCTCCTGACTTTATTTTTTGTTCAATCTTCATCATTTTTTCACTGTTTATGCATTTTTATAATACAAATAAAATCATAGTAAATAATGATGAAAATATGCAAAGGTCAAGGTCATAATACCGATTATTGTTATTTTTTATCGGCACAAAATAGCTTCAAATCTAAAAATATCTTATAGAAAGTATATGAACAAAAGTTTTAGCTTGTGAAGAGATCTTTCCATTGGTGTTTAGTTTTTGAAGACCGGACTTCATTTGATCAAATGACCACATCCAAATTTGATCCTTTTATAAAACAATTGAAAACCCATATGTTTCTTCTTTTTGCAGCTCCTGACTTTATTTTTTGTTAAATCTTCATCATGTTTTCACTGTTTATGCATTTAAATTATACAATTAAATCATAGTAACTTACGATGAAAATATGCAAAGGTCAAGGTCATAATACCGATTATTGTTGAAACCAGTACTCTTACTAGTCAAGTTAAAAGCGAAAACCAAGATGCCGCTTTGCGGTTCTAGTTGTTATTCGTATCGTTTAGTTATTGTTTGAAGACCATACTTAAATTGAAATTGCGTTGTAACAACACGGTTACAACCTTACTGATACATCACCAATGACAAAACTTACACAAGAAGATTCAGTAACGTTTTGTTTTCT
>CM037793.1:44167576-44217576 GCA_021229015.1 Solen grandis
ATTCTTATTTTGACATCACTTTCTAACAAGTTGACTTACTTCAGTAACCTAGTTACCAAAAGAAATGTCTTTAAAATCCATTCAATTTGATTGCAATATAACTGGGTCTATCATTAAATAGCATAAACAAATTTTGTTATTTGCATCACTCCATGATTTTTGGGTCAATTGTTAAACTCAAAGCATCAAAAGAACGACCCATCATTGCTCTACAAATATTATTCATATTTTCGAAAATCAATATTTTTGAGATATAAACTGTTAAACACATTGAGGCTAACTGAATTTTCATATTTCAGCCATAATTCAACTGATTCAACCCCGATCATTAAAAGCTGAAAGGTCTTTCAAAGCACTTCAAATTATATGCATAGTGTCTATATAGAATATTTACGTCATATGACGCTCATCTTCTTATAAGGTAAAAAATACGTAGAGACTTATATTAAGTCAAAATTTTAGCTTTCTAACTCATCTGGAAGCGATGTTATGCGTATTTGAAATTTCAATGGTTCGAATATTGAATTCGCCACAGAACGTTTGCCTTTATGAATATGGAAAGACGGATACCTGGCTGCATAATTATAACAAAACTTAAACATTCTGTCAAAATTGAATAAAAAACGGTCCGAAAATAATGTCTGTAGACCGCAAAAAATCTTTCGTAGACAACGTCATGTTTGACGTCATATGACGTTATAGGCATAAGACAATCAATGAAATGAAATATTCAGTATCTGAAATATACGCCATTAATTTTTCATGCCCCTTGGACTTATGCAACATATAGAAATAAACGCGTAGATATTAGAAATTCTTTATTACCTTTTGACGTCAAATGACGTTCTGCCTATCAGAATAAAAAGAAGTCATAAAGATTAATTTTCAGTTCAAATATCAGCTTTATGATACATCTGGAAGCGATGTAATGCGTATTTAAAATTTGACATCAATGGTTCGAATCTTTGATTTGCCATTTAACCTTTGACTTTTCGAATTGGGACAAACGGACACCGGGATGCACAACTAAAGCGTAACATGTACATTCTGTGAAATGTACATTCTGTGAAATTTTGATGAAAATCGGTCAAAAAATAATGGCTGTAGACCGCGTAAAATCTTTCTGTCCTGACGTCAAATCTGACGTAATATAACGTCACATGAATATGAAATTCAATGCATTCCAAAGAACATGATTTGACGCATATGCAATTACATTCTCATGGTCCTGGAAACTTTACAACATATATAAATTTAGGCATAGATCTAAGAAATTCTTTTTGACCTTAAGACGTCATATGACGTCAAATGACGTTCATCTTCTCAGAATGTAACAGACACTTGGAGACTTATGATCTGTGCAAATATCAGCTTTCTATCTCAAAATTTTACTCATTTGAAATTTGACGTCAATGGTTCGAATCTTGGATTCGCCATAAAATCTTTGCCTTTGCGAATTTGGAAAAACGGACACAGAGATGCACAACTAGAGCATAACATACACATTCTGTAAAATTTTTATGAAAATTGGTCCAGAAATAATTGCCTCTAGACCGCATACAAACATTTTTAGATGATGTCAAGTTTGACGTCAAAACACATCATAAGCAAATGAAAATCATTGAAACGCAAAATGTTAAATGTGAAACATATGCTATTAAATTTTCATTGTGCTCATACGTCGTTTGTAACATGTAGAATTTAACACGTAAAAATTAGAAATTCCTTTTCACCTCATGACGTCATATGACGTCATATGACATTTATCTTCTCAGAATATGAAGAAGACGAAGAGACTTATATTCTGTCCAAATACCAGCTTACTTTCTCATCTGAAAGCGATTTTATACGCATTTGAAATTTGACGTCAATGGTTCGAATCTTTGATTCGCCATAGAACCATTACCTTTTCGAATTTTAAAAAACGGACACCAGGGTGCACAACTAGAGCGTAACATACATATTCTGTGAAATTTAGATGAAAAACGGTCCAGAAATAATGGCTGTAGGCTGCGTACAACCTTTTTCACCTGAGGTCAAATCTAACGTTATATGACATCATATGAATATGAAATTCATTACATCTGAAAGCTCATGGTTTGAAATATATGCCATAAAATTTTCATTGTTCTGGGCAATTGGCAACACATCGAAATAAACACAAATACAAGAGGAAGAAAAAAGAATAAGAATAACTAGAATCGCAATCGCGATATCATCGGTTTTCGCAAAAGCAATTCCATTAAGTCGAGTCGCATGATTCGAAAAATATTTCTTCGTTCAATGGCTTGTTTATAATGTTAACAGCGATCTTTCAAACACTTTTGTCGCAATGTTTAAGAAGACTTTTTACCCAAAAGAAGATTTTTGAGTATTACCTATCATTCGATATCATCGGTTTTCGTGAAAAATTTCATTCACTTCATGAATCGCATGATTCGAAAAACATATTTCTTCGTTCAATGGCTTGTTGAATACTGTTAACAGTGATCATTCAAACATTTTTGTCGCAATGTATAATCAGACTTTTTACCAAGAAGAATACTTTTGAGTATTACCTGTCTGTTATGTAGTCGTAAACTTGAAAACATTTTTTACGGACTTCGAGTACTGCAATGTTATATGTGTTTTTAGCTTTATGAATGAGACAAATGACAATTGTATTCGATAAACAACAATTGCAAACGACAAACAACAGTATAAAATGACACACGACAATGCAATATGCCACTCAACACTATTACGAACAACTGTTGCATTGAATTACTATTATTTTTATGAAATATCGCATTATCTTTTTTGTGTCATTTCAAATTGATGTCACCGAAGAACAGAATGCAAAAAAAATCGCATAAAAATCAGACTTCATTTTTTTTTAATTATTAATAGTGATTTCAAGCTAATCGCCCCCAAGCGGCAAAATGAGAACCAAAACTGATTAAAATTTTACTATTAGGTACCTAGCAATGCAGCAAATGGTTCAATCAAGTATACTAGTCAAACATTCTATTCCTTATATATCACAATTTGAAGCATAAAAACTGATTTACAATTGTTCTAAAGAGGATCGCCGTAAAATTGGATTGCCGTAAAATGACCAAATCAAGTCCGATCTTCAAAAACTAAACACCAATGGAAAGACCTCTTCACAGACTAAAACTTTTGTTCATATACTTTCTATAAAATATTTTTAGATTTGGAGCTATTTTATGCCGATAAAAATAATAATAACTAGATGTCATTCGTGAAAACGAATGATAGGACTTTCTGCAAGCTGTGTTAATGCAAAAAGCAGGAGATAGAAGTTTCATGTAATGACTCACCTCTGGTAGTATTTCATGTTCATGCTGAACAATTGACATTATATTCCGAAATCAGTGCAAATGATAAGAACTAAGTATTAGTCTGTGACGTAACATGATGTCATATGACGTAAGGACATGACTGCAAACTTGATTTCTAGTTTAAAGGTCCTATGTTCGAATCTTACTTCAGCCACAATACTTCGGTTTTTAGGAATTAAGGTTAGCTGACAAAATATTCACACCTTAGTTGCAAAATGTACCATCTGTAAAAATTTGAAGAAAATCTTATCATAAATGACGGCTGTAGAGCGCGAATACCATTTTTCACTATTTTCAGCTTTGACGTCAGGTGACGTCATAGGGTGCTGAAAATACTGTTGCTCAAAAGCGCATACTTTACTGTAATAACTCTGAAATTTTCATTATACTGAACAACTGGCATCATGTCGAAATCATTGCCCCAAATTAAAATTAAGTGGTATTCATATGACATCCTATGACGTCACGATTCAAAATATTTGTAGAAATGCTGCAGAACTGCAAACTGTGTAAGTTTCAACTTTCTATCTCATCCTGAAGTTCTTTAATCCTAAAATGAAATTTTCGGTCCTATGTTCGAGTCTTTTTTTCAGCAACAGAACTTCGGTTTTTTGGAATTTCGGTTAACTGACAGGATATGAACACCTTAGTTTCAAGATGTACAATCTGTAAAAAATTTGAAGAAAATCTGACCATAAATGGCGGCTGTAGAGCGTTAAAACCATTTTTCACTATTTTTAGCTCAGACGTCACATGACGTCATAGGGTGCTGAAAATGCTTTTGTTCAAAAGTACATACTTTGTTGTCATAACTCTGAAATTTTCATTATTCTGAACAACTGGCATCATGTCGAAATAATTGCTCTAAAATGAAAATTACGAAGTATGCTTATGACATCACATGACGTCATATGACCTCATAACGCAAAACATATGTAGAAATTTTGCAGAACTGCAAACTGTGTAAGTTTCAACTTTCTATCTCATCCTGAAGCTCTTTAATCCAAAAATGAAATTTTCGGTCCTATGTTCGAATCTTATTTCAGCCACAGAACTTCGGTCTTTCTGAATTTCGGTTAGCTGACATGATATGCACACCTTAGTTTCAAGATGTACAATCTGTGAAAATTTGAAGAAAATCCGACCATAAATGGTGGCTGTAGAGCGTGAACACCATTTTTCATTATTTTTAGCTCTGACGTCACATGACGTCAAAGGGTGCTGAAAATTCTTTTGTTCAAAAGCGTATACTTTACTTTCATAACTCTGAAATTTTCATTATTCTGAACAACTGGCATCATGTCGAAATCATTGCCCTAATATGAAAATTAAGAAGTATACTTATGACGTCACATGACGTCCTATGACGTCACGACTCAAAATATATGTAGAAATTCTGTCGCACTACAAACTGTGTAAGTTTCAACTTTCTGTCTCATTCTGAAGCTCTTTAATCCTAAAATGAAATTTTCGGTCCTATGTTCGAATCTTATTTCAGCCACAGAACTTCGGTCTTTCGGAATTTCGGTTAGCTGATAGGATATGCACACCTTAGTTTCAAGATGTACCATCTGTGAAAATTTGAAGAAAATCCGACCATAAATGACGGCTGTAGAGCGCAAACACCATTTTTCACTATTTTTAGCTGTGACGTCATGTGACGTCATAGGGTGCTGAAGATGCTTTTGTTCAAAAGCGCATACGTTAGTTTCATAACTCTTAAGTTTTCATTATTCTGAACAACTGGCATCATGTCGAAATCATTGCCCTAATATGAAAATTAAGAAGTATGCTTATGACGTCACATGACGTCATATGACGTTCCGACTCCAAAATTTTGTAGAAATATAGCAGAACTGCAAACTGTGTAAGTTTCAACTTTCTATCTCATCCTGAAGCTCTTTAATCCTAAAATGAAATTTTCGGTCCTATGTTCGAATCTTATTTCAGCCACAGAACTTCGGTCTTTCGGAATTTCGGTTAGCTGACAGGATATGCACACCTTTGATTCAAGATGTACCATCTGTGAAAATTTGAAGAAAATCCGACCATAAATGACGGCTGTAGAGCGCAAACACCATTTTTCACTATTTTTAGCTGTGACGTCATGTGACGTCATAGGGTGCTGAAGATGCTTTTGTTCAAAAGCGCATACGTTAGTTTCATAACTCTTAAGTTTTCATTATTCTGAACAACTGGCATCATGTCGAAATCATTGCCCTAATATGAAAATTAAGAAGTATGCTTATGACGTCACATGACGTCATATGACGTTCCGACTCCAAAATTTTGTAGAAATATAGCAGAACTGCAAACTGTGTAAGTTTCAACTTTCTATCTCATCCTGAAGCTCTTTAATCCTAAAATGAAATTTTCGGTCCTATGTTCGAATCTTATTTCAGCCACAGAACTTCGGTCTTTCGGAATTTCGGTTAGCTGACAGGATATGCACACCTTTGATTCAAGATGTACCATCTGTGAAAATTTGAAGAAAATCCGACCATAAATGACGGCTGTAGAGCGCGAACACCATTTTTCACTATTTTTAGCTGTGACGTCATGTGACGTCATAGGGTGCTGAAGATGCTTTTGTTCAAAAGCGCATACTTTACTTTCATAACTCTGAAATTTTCATTATTCTGAACAACTGGCATCATGTCAAAATCATTGCCCTAAAATGAAAATTAAGAAGTATGCTTATGACGTCACATGACGTCATATGACGTTCTGACTGAAAATATTTGTAGAAATTCTGCAGAACTGCAAACTGTGTAAGTTTCAACTTTCTATCTCATCCTGAAGCTCTTTAATCCTAAAATGAAATTTTCGGTCCTATGTTCGAATCTTATTTCAGCCACAGAACTTCGGTCTTTCGGAATTTCGGTTAGCTGACAGGATATGCACACCTTTGATTCAAGATGTACCATCTGTGAAAATTTGAAGAAAATCCGACCATAAATGACGGCTGTAGAGCGCGAACACCATTTTTCACTATTTTTAGCTGTGACGTCATGTGACGTCATAGGGTGCTGAAAATCATTGAAATAAAAATTTCCTCACGTGACTAATAAGCCATAAAAATTTGCTGTGTTAATGCAAAAAGCAGGAGATAGAAGTTTCATGTAATGATTCACCTCTGGTAGTATTTCATGTTCATGCTAAACAATTGACATTATATTCCGAAATTAGTGCAAATGATAAGAACTTAGCATTAGTCTGTGACGTAACATGATGTTATATGACGTCAGGACATGACTGTAAACTTGATTTCTAGTTTAAAGGTCCTATGTTCGAATCTTACTTCAGCCACAATACTTCGGTTTTTCGGAATTAAGGTTAGCTGACAAAATATTCATACCTTAGTTTCAAGATGTACCATCTGTAAAAATTTGAAGAAAGTCTGATCACAAATGGCGGCTGTAGAGCGCAAATACCATTTTTCACTATTTTTAGCTCTGACGTCAGGTGACGTCATAGGGTGCTGAAAATGCTGTTGCTCAAAAGCGCATACTTTACTGCACATAACACTGAAATTTTCATTATTCTGAACAACTGACATCATGTCGAAATCATTGCCCTAATATGAAAATTAAGTAGTATGCTTATGACGTCACATGACGACATTTGACGTCACGACTCAAAATATATTTAGAAATTATGCAGAACTGCAAACTGTGTAAGTTTCAACTTTCTATCTCATCCTGAAGCTCTTTAATCCTAAAATGAAATTTTCGGTCCTATGTTCGAATCTTATTTCAGCCACAGAATTTCTGTCTTTCGGAATTTCGGTAAGCTGACAGGATATGCACACTTTAGTTTCAAGATGTACAATCTGTGAAAATTTGAAGAAAATCCGACCATAAATGGCGGCTGTAGAGCGTGAACACCATTTTTCACTATTTTTAGCTCTGACGTCACATGACGTCATATGGTGCTGAAAATTTTTTTGCTCAAAAGAGTATATTTTACTGTCATAACTCTGAAATTTTCTTTATTCTGAACAACTGGCATCATGTCGAAATCATTGCCCTAAAATAAAAATTAAGAAGTATGCTTATGACGTCACATGACGTCACGACTCAAAATATATGTAGAAATTCTGCAGAACTGCAAACTGTGTAAGTTTCAACTTTCTATCTCATTCTGAAGCTCTTTAATCCTAAAATGAAATTTTCGGTCCTATGTTCGAATCTTATTTAAGCCACAGAACTTCGGTCTTTCGGAATTTCGGTTAGCTGACAGGATATACACATCTTAGTTTCAAGATATACCATCTGTGAAAATTTGAAGAAAATTCGACCATAAATGGCGGCTGTAGAGCGTGAACGCCATTTTTCACTATTTTTAGCTCTGACGTCATCTGACGTCATAGGGTGCTGAAGATGCTTTTTTCAAAAGCGCATCTATTTCTGTCATAACTCTGAAATTTTCATTATTCTGAACAACTGGCATCATGTCGAAATCATTGCCTTTAAATGAAAATTAAGATGTATGCTTATGACGTCACATGACGTCATATGACGTCACGACTCAAAATATATGTAGAAATTCTGCAGAACTGCAAACTGTGTAAGTTTCAACTTTCTATCTCATCCTGAAGCTCTTTAATCCTAAAATGAAATTTTCGGTCCTATGTTCGAATCTTATTTCAGCCACAGAACTTCGGTCTTTCGGAATTTCGGTTAGCTGACAGGATATGTACACCTAAGTTTCAAGATGTACCATCTGTGAAAATTTGAAGAAAATCCGACCATAAATGACGGCTGTAGAGCGCTAACACCATTTTTCACTATTTTTAGCTGTGATGTCATGTGACGTCAAAGGGTGCTGACAATCATTGAAATCAAAATTTCCTCACGTGACTGATAACCCATAAAAATTTCATCGTCCTAGGACTATTGCAATATATTAAAATAAGCGTTTAGTTAGGAAGAAGAAAAGAATAATAATAATAAAAAGATGACGTCACCTGACGTCATATGACGTTTATTTTCACATAATTGTTAAGACACTCAGAGACCTACTAACTGACAAAATTTCAACTTTCTATCTCAAATAGGACAGTTTTTATAAGCATTTAAAAAGTGACGTCCTTGGTTCGAATCTTGGATCCGCCATAGATGCTTGGACTTTTCGAATTTTGAAAAACCGGACACCGGCATACACAATAAGAACGTAATATACACATTCTGTGAAAATTTGATGAAAATCGGCCCATTAATAATGGCTGTAGACCGCGTACAAACTTTCGTAGTCAATTTCAAATGTGACGTCATATGACGTCATAGGCTTCTGAAAATCATTGAAATCGAAATTTCAGCGTCTGATTCAATTGTCATTAAATTTTCATTGCCCTTCAATTTCAATATATAGAAATACTCTTGTTAATATTAGAAATACTTTTTTTTTAAAAATTTACGCCTTGGTTCGAATCTTGGAATCGCTATAGAACCATGGACTTTTCGAATTTTGATAAACGGACAACGAGATGCACAACTAGAACTTAATATACACATTCTATGAAAATTTGATGAAAATCGGCCCATTAATAATGGCTCTGGACCGTGTACAAACTTTCGTAGTCAATTTCAAATGTGACGTCATATGACGTCATAGGCTTCTGAAAATCTTTGAAATCGAAATTTCAGCATCTAAAGCATGCGGCATTAATTTTTCATTGCCCTTCGAAAATTTCAAGATATAGAAATAATCTTGTTAGAATTAGAATTTCATTATCATATAATGACGTCACGTGACGTCATATGACATTTATTTTCACAAAATGTTTAAAACTCCCAGAGACCTATATACTGACCCAATATCATCTTTCTATCTCAAATAGGACCGATTTTATAAGAATTTGAAAATTTACGACCTTGGTTCGAATCTTGGAATCGCTATAGAACCTTGGACTTTTCGAATTTTGAAAAACCGACACCGGGATGCACAACTAGAACTTAATATACACATTCTGTGAAAATTTCATGAAAATCGGTTCATAAACAATGGCTGTAGACCGCGTACAAACTTTTGTTGCATATTTCCAGTGTGACGTCATATGACGTCATAGGCCTATGAAAATCATAGAAATCAAAATTTCCTGACCTGGCTAATAAGTCATAAAAATTTCATCGTCCTAGGAGTATTGCAACATAGAAAAATAAGCGTTTAGTTAGGAAGAAAAAAAGAATAATAATAATAATAATAAGAAGAAGAAGAATAAACAGTACAAACCCAATAGGACTTTCTGCTTTAGGCAGAAAGTCCTAATTAGTATATGACCTTGACCTTTGCATATTATGCTTGATTTTTTTCTATGAATTTATTTGTTTTATAAAAATGCATAAACAGTGGAATAATGGTGAAGATTGAACAAAAAATAAAGTCAGGAGCAGCAAAAAAGGGGAAACATATGGATATACAATTGTTTGATAAGAGGATCAAACTTTGGACTGTGGTCATTTGATCAAATGAAGTCCGATCTTCAAAAACTAAACATTAATGGAAAGATCTCTTCACAGACTAATACTTTTGTTCATATACTTTCTATAAAATATTTTTAGATTTGGAGCTATTTTATGCCGATAAAAATAATAATAATTAGTATATGACCTTGACCTTTGCATATTATGCTTGATTTTTGTTCTATGAATTTATTTGTTTTATAAAAATGCATAAACAGTGAAATAATGATGAAGATTAAACAAAAATTAAAGTCAGGATCAGCAAAAAAGAGGGAACATATGGATATACAATTGTTTGATAAAAGGATCAAACTTTGGACTGTGGTCATTTGATCAAATGAAGTCCGATCTTCAAAAACTAAACACCAATGGAAAGATCTCTTCACAGACTAAAACTTTTGTTCATATATTTTTTATAAAATATTTTTAGATTTGGAGCTATTTTATGCCGATATAAATAATAATAATTGGTATATGACCTTGACCTTTGCATATTATGTGTGATTTTTTTTTCTATTACTTTATTTGTTTTATGAAAATGCATTAACAGTGAAAAAATGATGAAGATTGAATAAAAAATAAAGTCAGGAACTGCAAATAACCTTAAAAGTCATGCTTTTAAAATGTTGATTTTTCGAAAATATTGGTAAAGTTTGACCGCATACTGTTGACAAACCATGCATTTCTCAAAATCGCCACACCATATATTTTGTGCGTATATGTCTTGCGAATCATATGCAACAAACAAAATTCTCATATCTCATCTCTGAAAAAAATGGGCACTTTTTTCGTAGACCTACCTTTATTTCATCGTTTTTTTCGAGATTTGAACTTTCAACCTCCTGTAGCACGAAAGTTTTATATACGCAAATAATTGAAACGTATCATATTTTATTAAGTTTCTGACATGGAACACAATACAAAAAACCGCATTTGAATCGGACCTCAAATAACAGAGTTATTAGCCCTTAGTCATTTTTACAAAACGCCACCTAGCGGCAAAACTAAGACAAAAATGAAAAATTTCTCAACGTGAGGATCAAATTCAGATCTTAGGACAAAAGTGGTAAAAAAATCAGAAATGTGACTTTTTTCTATCATGGTGATATGCCGTTCACAAAAAAAGGTTAGAAAAATAATAATAAAGATAAAAAAAACAAGAGGGCCATGATGGCCCTGGATCGCTCACCTGAGTACCATTGCTACAACTGATTACAAGGTTTTTAAACAGACAAGAATTCTGATATAACTCAATCTTAAACATTTTAGCCCTGACAATACAACACACCAAATATATAAGCGCTGGGCCTTATGGCTTCAGAGGAGAAGACTTAGTGCGGGGTCATTTATCTCCAAAGGGCCACCATTTTGAAAATCTTGATAATGAACCATTAGATGATGCTACATACCAAATATCTAAGCTCTAGGCCTAATGGATTCATAGAAGAAGATTTTTAAAGATTTTCCTATATAACTCTATGTTAAACAAGTGACCCCTGGTGCGGGGGCATTTATCACCATAGGGTCATGATTTGTACAATCTTGGTAATAAACCATAAGATGATGCTTCATACCAAATATCTAATCTCTAGGCCTTATGGCTTCATAGAAGAAGATTTTTAAAGATTTTCCTATATAACTCTATGTTAAACAAGTGACCCCTGGTGCGGGGGCATTTATCACCATAGGGTCATGATTTGTACAATCTTGGTAATGAACCATAAGATGATGCTACATACCAAATATCTAAGCTCTAGGCCTAATGGATTCATAGAAGAAGATTTTTAAAGATTTTCCTATATAACTCTATGTAAAACAAGTGACCCCTATTGCGGGGGCATTTATCACCGTTTGGCTATGATTTGAACAATCTTGGTAATGAACCATTAGATGATGCTACATATGAAATATCTAAGCTCTAGGCCTTATGGATTCATAGAAGAAGATTTTTAAAGTTTTTCCTATATAACTCTATGTAAAACAAGTGACCCCTGGTGCGGGGTCATTTATCACCGTAGGGCTATGATTTGAACAATCTTGGTAATGAACCATTAGATGATGCTACATACCAAATATCTAAGCTCTAGGCCTAATGGATTCATAGAAGAAGATTTTTAAAGATTTTCCTATATAACTCTATGTAAAACAAGTGACCCCTGGTGCGGGGTCATTTATCACCGTAGGGCTATGATTTGTACAATCTTGGTAATGGCCCATAAGATGATGCTACATACCAAATATCTAAGCTCTAGGCCTTGCAGTTTTGCAGGAGAAGATTTTCAAAGTTTGCATTTTTAAAATCTATTTTTAGCTCCTGTGACCTACTTTTTTAACCAATCTGAATAATTTGTACAACTTTGATAGAGGGCATCATAAGGATGATTCCTGTGAAGTTTGGTCAAAATCCCTTCAGCGGTTTATGAGGAGATGTTGTTTAAAGCAAATTGTTGACGACGGACGCACGCACGCACGCACGCACGCACGCACGCACGCACGACGGACGACGGACGACGGACAAAAGGCGATCACAATAGCTCACCATGAGCACGTTGTGCTCAGGTGAGCTAAAAATAAAACAGAAGAAGAACAATAGGTTTTCGCAAGCGATGCGAAAACCTGATAAACAAGAGGGCCAAGATGGCCCTAGATCGCTCACCCGAGAAAAGTATCATTCATTGCCTGTACAAAACAGATTGCTTTAGAATTAAGATGATGAGGTGAAACAATGTTCAGGAATTTTCTGACCCCATCCACAAAAGATATCATCATGACAAACATTCTGCCAAAGTTTGAGGATGATTGGAACAAAAATGTTGCCCTCAGAGTATAAACAAAACTTTTCTAAGATTTGACCTACTGACCTACATTTCTGTCCAACCTGACCCATTTTCGAAAGGGTTCAAGATATCATCAAGACAAACATTCTGATTAATTTGAGGAAGATTGGATCAAAATTGTGGCCTCTAGTGTGTAAACAAGATTTTTCTAAGATTTGACCTACTGACCTACTTTTATCCAACTGACCCATTTTCAAAGGGTTCAAGATATCATCAAGACAAACATTCTGACCAAGTTTGAGGAAGATTGGATCAAAATTGTGGCCTCTAGTGTGTAAACAAGATTTTTCTAAGATTTGACCTACTGACCTACTTTTTGATCCAACCTGACCCATTTTCAAAAGGGTTCAACATATCATCAAGACAAACATTCTGACCAAGTTTGTGGCCTCTAGTGTGTAAACATCAAAATTGTTGACGGACGACGGACAAAGCTCACCCTGAGCTATGCTCAGGTGAGCTAAAAACAGATCAAACCCAATAGGACTTTCTGCCGAAAGGGCAGAAAGTCCTAATTATGTAAAATCAAGTTACCCCTGGGGCAGGGCTAGTTTCGACCCCAGGGTCATGATTTGAACTAACGTGGTAAAGGTCCATAAGACAATGTCACACACCAAATATCTAAGTTCTATGCCTTTTAGTTTTGGAGGAGAAGAATTTTTAAGATTTCACTTCAAAAGTTTATTTTTAGCTCCTGTGACACAGATATACAACTGACCAGAACCATTTGAACAACTTTGGTAGAGCTTCATGCAAGGAACATCACAGGCAATTTACATCAAATTTGGCCCAGTGGTTTCGGAGATGTCATTTAAAACAAGAGCCATGTTGACATGGCCATCCCCTGCCGTACGCTTGCTCTTTAGAAGATGTGTTGAAGAGTAGAACATTTCATTCTTAAAAGAAAATTTTTAGTAATGAAGACTGATGTTTAAAGTGATTATAGATATGAAACCCCTGTGAAGACCTACTAATTCCTCTATTTTGAGGTCTACAGGTAAAATGTCAAGGTCATTGTGATAAAAATTAAGCCTGAAAAATAACAAAGGACAGTAACTCAAAAATTATGAAAGATTGAGTGATCATTCTTAAGCACTGCATTCCTCTTCAATGAGATCTATCCACCTATGAAGTATAAAGTTGATACCTCAAATACTTTTCGAGTTATGCTCTGGACAAAACTTAAGTCTGAAAAATAACAAAGGGCAATAACTCAAAATTATGAAAGGAAGAGTTATCATTCTTGTGCACTTCACAACTCCTCAATGAGATCTATCCACCTATGAAGTATCAAGTCGATACCTCAAATACTTTTTCGAGTTATGCTCTGGACAAAAATTAAGTCTAACAAGAGCCATGTTGACATGGCCATCCCCCACCGTACGTTTGCTCTTTAAAAGATGTGTTGGAGAGTAAAATATTTAATTTTTAAAAGAAAATTTTTAGTAATAAAGGCTGATGTTTAAAGTGATTATAGATATGAAACCCATGTGAAGACCTACTAATTCCTCTATTTTGAGGTCTACAGGTAAAATGTCAAGGTCATTGTGATAAAAATTAAACCTGAAAAATAACAAAGGGCAAAAACCAAAACATTTTGAAAGGTAGATTTTCTTGTGCACTGCACTCCTCCTCAATGAGATCTATAAAGTTTTGAGTTGTTATCTCAAATACTTTTCAAGTTTTGCTCCGGACAATAAGTAGGCCTTAAAAATAACAAAGGGCAATAACTCAAAAATTATGAAATGTAGAGTTATCGTTCTTGTGCACTGCACTCCTCCTCAATGAGATCTATCCACCTATGAAGTATCAAGTTGATACCTCAAATACTTTTTCGAGTTATGCTCCGGACAAAAATTGAGTCTGAAAAATAACAAAGGGCAATAACTCAAAAATTATTAATGGTAGAGCTATCATTCTTGCGCACTGCACTCCTCCCAAATAAGATCTATCCACCTATGAAGTTCCAAGTTGATACCTCAAATTCTTTTTAACTTATGCTCTGGACAAAAATTAAGTCTAAAAAAATAACAAAGGGCAAAATCAAAAATATAAGAGAGTTATCATTTTTTAGCACTGCACTCCTCCTCAATGAGATCTATCCACCTATGAAGTATCAAGTTGATACCTCAAATACTTTTCGAGTTATGCTCTGGACAAAAATTAAGTCTGAAAATAACAAAGGGCAATAACTCAAAAAGTATGAATGTAGAGTTATCATTCTTGTGCACTGCACTCCTCCTCAGTGAGATCTATCCACCTATGAAGTATCAAGTTGATACCAAATTTTGTCGGACGGACGGATGGAGACTACTACTATATCCCCTGCCGAAAGGCGGCAGGGGATAACAATTGTGGATGACCAACAACAGACAGCCATTGATCCTCTAAAAAGCTCACATTAGTACTACGTGCTCAGGTGAGCTAAAAATAAGGGAAAAATATAAATCTTACCTGCATAACATGGAACTGGGTCTGCACATATCATATTAAACCTGTTGGTTTCATCGTCCCTCGCACAGTGGAATCTATCTGGACATTGTTTTTCTTTAGCTAGGCACTGCCATTGTGATGAGGTTTCTGCACTGTATGGTGGACATTTACTGGTTAAGTCCAAGGCACCAACACAGTGCGTGAAGTTCTCCTCTCCTGATGCCTAGCAACAAAATGAAATAAATACGAAATGGGAATGTATAACACAGATCTATGCAGGGCATATTTTAGAAGATTCGGACAAACATTTTCTTTTTCAATCAATTTGTTTGGATTAATGGTAAATTTTGTTAAGCTAGGTAAACGCATTTTTTAAATATTATGTGAGGTACTCTCCAAGGATCACATTCTCCAACCAACACAGTGTCAGAGGATATGTCACTTAAAGCAAAGTGCTGACAGTTTTGACCAGAAATAAAAACAAGAGGGCCATGATGGCCCTGGATCGCTCACCTGGTATCATTAGGCTATGTAAAATCAAGTGACCCCTGGGGCAGAGCCAATTTTGACCCCACGGTCATGATTTGAACAAAGTTGGTAAGAATCGACTAGACAATGCTACACACTACCACACTCTACTTGGTAGAGGTCTATTAGCCCATGTTACATACCAAATATATAAACTCCAGACCTTGAAGATTTTTCTAGTTTTTTTTCCAATATAAGTCTATGTAAAATCAAGTGATCCCTGGAGCAGGGCCAATTTTGACCCCAGCGTCATGATTTGAACAAACTTGGTAAGAAGCGACTAGAAATGCTACACACCAAATATCTAAACTCTATGCTTTGTGGTGTCTGAGAAGAAGATTTTTTTTTTTTTTATATTACCTATGTGAAATCAAGTGACCCCTGGGGCGGGGCCAATTTTGACCCCAGGGTCATAATTTGTACAATCTTGGTAGAGAGTCATAAGATCATGCTACATACCAAAAATCAAAAGGCTAGGCCTTGTGGTTTCAGAGAAGAAGATTTTTTAAATATTCATTTTTAAAATCTATTTTTAGCTCCTGTGACCTAATTATGCAATGGACCAGAACCATTTATACAACTTTAGTAGAGCTTCATCCAAGGAACATTCCTGCAAAATATTTTTCAAATTGGCCAAGCCGTTTAGGAGGAGATGTTGTTTGAAGCAATTGTTGACGCCGGACGCACGCACGCACGGACGCCGGACAAAAGGCGATCAGAAAAGCTCACCTTGAGCATGTTGTGCTCAGGTGAGCTAATAAAGACACAGGGTATTGCAGTGAATTTTCAGGTGAGTGGATAAAAAGTTTATATAAAACTGACAAATAAAAGATATTTAAGCAAGCAATATGTTTCTACAAATTCAAGCAAGATGCAGTCAGGAATATGAAAACATATGATCAGATGCAGTACAAGGTGTGTACACCTACATCACAATTACTGTCATCTCTGTTCACTCACCAGTAAGTGACATCAACAGTCCATCTCCCTATCATATGAATCAATTTGTCCCATTTCTCCCTTACTTTTCTCAAATAATTAATTGTATACATGCAAAGTTTATACAAATATCCTTACTTGTCCAAACACATTTATATATGTATACATATATACACACATTCAAATTTCCATTTGTAGATACTGTTTTAGAATTTTGCATGGATCAAGATTATTTTAGCAACTTCTGTGGAGGGTCACCCCATGATCAGATATTTTTAAGCAAGTTGTTGATACGCACAACGGACACCACACAACTGCGAATGGTTGCCAGGTGATCAGAATAGTTACCGCTTCCTGAGCTTGAGGTTCGATCCCCAGCAGAAGATCGTTCTGGTATGGCCAGTTGGTGAGCCGCCAGCTAGTTAAATAATGGTTACCAATTGTCTTCCTGCCTGGTGCCTGGCATATACGAGGGAACTGGGAAGGTACTTGTGAAAGCAAAGTGGTGTCTCATAATTCAAAACTGGCTGGCCCTTTCAATAGGGATGACACTATATTAAACAAACACTTATCTTTACCTAGCTCAAGTTCTGGTGAGCTAAAAACAAGGATTTGAGTTAAGAATAAAGAGAAAGGATATTATGAAATCACTATCATGCTCAACTATTTTTATGCACAAAACTAACATTTGGGAAATCTATAGATGTTTGAGACTGGGGCTATAAGAGGGGGATTGGAAGGGGGTTGTGTTGATTAATTGTGTTTTCCAATTTCAATATTGCCTGTTTTTTAATCAAGAATTAAACAATGACTTTATTTTGATTCTATTGATGAAAAATGTCAAAATCACATTGGTATAAGAAACAAACAAAACTTTACTTGTTTATATTTCTGAAACCTTACTTATGGTAGTCATAACAACTAAAAATTATTAGAAACTCCAAAAGATAGACAACCCCACATCCTTGGCAGACACAGACTCACTGGCCACAGCCTCTTAAGTCAGTACTGTTACCTCCAGGTGAGCTTACAGAAACATCAGATGGTTGAGGCTTTCCTGTGTTTTGCTTGTATCAAAGTACGTCTTCACTCTTTAAAAACTAAACTGATGTCTCACATATATATGGCCTTTGTTGCCGGCATTACTATGACCAGCTTGACTTTGTTTTCAACTTCACTGAACCACTGACAAGATGCCACAAGTGTTTTCCTAAACTGTATCAACATGTCCTACAGGGTAATATTCCCAGTCTGCCATTGTTAAGGACATGGAAAGTCTCACACTCTTGATTTCCATTGTCAGAAACTCTGCCTGGGCAGTCCCTTGCTTCAACATATGTAGAAGCTTCCTACACATAGGCAGCATATCTTTTTCAACATGAAGATCTTCTAGTTTCCTGGTGACAGTCATACACTCCTATGAGTGTATCCTCTTAAAGGTAGTGATGGTTAGTTTTAGCATATTCTGGCCTCAGATGCTGTCATTGTCTCACATTGTAATGCAGTGCTCAAGTTGTTTGTGTGCCTCTGTATCTTATATCCAAGAAACACAATAAACAAAAGGTTGAATCCTTCCATCTGTGTCTGGACCATGAGCATATGATTCAGAATCCCTGACAATGTCACAGTGACAGTCCCGTAAAGACTGCAGAGTGGTGCAGTACAGACCAACACTATCCAAATACAATCATTATGTAAAGGCTAATCTCTTTCCTTGAATTTTCAAGGTTAGTGTCTCTCCTTGGTGAATATTTGATGGTTTTGACAACTCATGCACTGTGTCTTTCTGTACTTTGGGTCTTTTCATTGATTTGTTAACGACAAGATTCAAGGCATGTCAATAGCAGTGGCAGTACAGTACTCTGGGTTCCTTATTGGTGATGTTAACAGCCACACATATCTTGGCACCAAGCATGGTATTTGCCCTGTTGTTGTATGGCCCAAAGCAATTTCCTAATGATATTTTCATTCTCTGCTAAGCATCCACTATAACATGCAATATTGTCTATATCAATAGAAGTCACCATGTGTAGACCAATGATCTCATTGTGTATGACCAAATCACTGTCCACATGTTAAAACACTTAATGACCAGCAGTAGAGCTGAAACAAGTACCCAGGTACCCGAAGGACAGGTAGAAAATTGCTGGTACCCAGGTATAAAATTATTACCCATTACCTAATTTTGGACTTTCCGATAAGGATACCCCATGTACTTCTTTTCTTCATAACATATATGAACATATAGAGTAGCCAATTTGTAATGATATTTTTTAACAAGATTCTACTCTCTGTCAAGAAAATATCTTCTCAAGCATTCAAGACAGAAGAATATTGGGAGTACAAAGTCTGTTAGGTTCTTATTGAAATGCATTAAAATCAACACCTTTGATACAGGTGAATACATTTTTTATGAAATAACTACATCTGCAGAGGTACCCGCAGGTAATAGCAAGACCGGGTAACAAAAATGGACTTAAATCCGCCTTAACCACCAGCATCCTGTTTGACTTGTCATTCAATCATCTGCCATGATACTGAAGAATTTGTCTCTTCTGATGTTTCAAACTTCATGCAAAATTCTGAGAGTCATTACATGCATCATTCAATTCTGTATTTTATTTATCTGCTTTCTTTTCCATCCACTGACCTCTTATCATATCCAAACTACAGATTCAGAATCTTGATGAAGGTGCTCTGGTTGCTGTCTTTACCTTGTAGTTGAAGTCCTTGGTGTGCTAGAGACCATAGGCTGTTTCAGTAAACTTTGTCCGAAAAAAAAAATCTTTGTAAGAGTATTCACAGATATAAAATAATATTTTTCCTTTATTTTTTTCTTTACAAAAGAATTTGTGTTTATATAATGGAATGAAATTGGTTAACTACCTTCATGTTTTACTGTGAAAAACTTGACTATTCACTATTTGGAACAGCAGACTTACAAAGTTAAGTGAAATGAGCCCCTGATGTTTCTTAAGATCATAATAAGCTATTGGCAATTGAGTCTTCTTTCTTCATTATGCTTGGCACACAAGATTTAGCATCTGTTGTTTGATGTGATATTGTGATTAGGGTGACATGGTCTGACAGTTCATGCTTTCTGAACTCAAGAGTTGCATCCCTCCAGTTACAAAACCCTGCTATAATGATGCTTGTAGGAAATCTTGACCTCCTTCATTGCCTGACATTAGAAGAAAATGTCTTTCTTGAAAAAATCATTTCAGACAAATAGCTCTTTTTTTGCACCAGTATGTAAGATTTGAAAATGAGAGAGATTCAGTTTGAGATCTGTATGTTTGTGAATATGATCAATCAACAACATAGATTTGTATCACATGTATATCTAATACACTCATAAATTCATGAGAGTTTTGTTCAGATGTTTAAAATAGTTTTCCACTAATGTTTTATGTTTGAGATTATATTACAATTTTCCACATTTATTGATTTTCCATTTTTTTAAAAACAAGATTCAATATCATCATAAATAACATAAATAAACAAACCTCATCATAGTGAAGCCAGTAATGTAACTTGAACCACAGAAAGCTGGAGATCTTTTGTCCAAAGGAACAATTTGCAAATTTGAACCCTCAAGGCTGATTAGGCTTTTACATGTTGATTTAAAGAATTTTCAGGAAAAAAAATACGCACGACCCCTTCAAATTTGATACAAGTATCTTAGCAAAAAAAGAATGTTTTTTCATCTTTGATCTTTTTTTTTAAAGAAATAAAAACATTGTCTGATTGAACTTACTCTCTGTTTGAAAATGAAAAACATTAATACATTTGTCCACTTTTTTATCACTCATTATAATTTGGATAATCTGATAATTAACAATTGACATTTATTACCACATTCTTAGTAGGCCAAAATTGATCTTGTTTTGATTTGCTGCATAGCGCCAAAAAAGGCAATCATTTTCATGGTTGACTGAAATACACTGTAGTCCTGCTATAATGCAGTTTTAGGGGTCCACTGTAGCAACCCGTGTTATGATCTGGGATCGTTTAAGAATATAAGCTATATAGGAATTAACCCATCCCACCCACTGACTTTTCCTTATTGGTTTTATGTATGGCAGACATTTTCTTTTGAATTTGATATATAATTAATTGCTAATCCTTTTAGAATGTTATACTCACAATCCTTTAAGAATGTTACACTCAAAATCCTTTAAGAATGTTACACTCACAATTCTTTTAGAATGTTACACTCACAATCCTTTAAGAATGTTACACTCATAATCAAAATAATTTGATATTAAAACTATAATAGCGATTGGTTGTTTTGTTGTTATATTTAGTGAAATAGAAATTATCGCACCCCACCCACTGAATTGAACAACTGCCACCCCTGCCCATATCAATTTTAAGAATATATAGCTACATGTATGACACAAAACAATACTTACATTGACACTTGTACCAAATATGAATGCCAGGAATATAAAGAATTTATCCATATTCTGAAAATATAAAAAATAATCTTTTTCAGATAAGAACCACAAAGATATACTAGATTTCATTCGTTGATACGAATGATAGGACTTTCTGCTACATTTGTTAAACACTTAAAAGCTAAAAAAGTAAAAGGATATGAAATTCCAGCCTTTAACTTGCTTTTGTATGGCCATAACTTAAATAAACTTTGAAAAATATAACCGTTTAACTTGGAGGATATGGCAAAAGTAACTGAAAATCATTTTTTTATATCAATTTATTTAACTTGGACTATTTTTATAATCTATGTTACAAATCAAATTTATTTAAAATGCTTACAATTCGAATTTCATCCTGTAATAATTGCCGAAGACCGCGTAAAAGCTTGTGTAGACAGCGTCAAATTTGATGTCATGTGACGTCATAGTCATAAGAAAATCAATGAAATGAAATATTAAGTATCTTGAATATATCAAGTAATTTTTTCATGCTCCTTACAACTTTGCAACATATAGAAATTAACGCGTAGATATATTAACATTCTTTTTGACCTTATGACACCAAATGACATTAATCCTCACAGAATATGAATAAGTCTCAAAGACTAATATTCAGTCCAAATATCAACTTTCTAAATCATCTGGAAGCGATTTTATATGTATTTGAAATTTGACGTCAATGGTTCGAAACTTGGATTCGCCATTGCTTTTTCGAATTTGTAAAAAGGGACCCGGGATACACATATAGAGCGTTACATATACATTCTGTGAAATTTTGATGAAAATCGGTCCAAAAATAATGGCTGTACACCGCGTAAAACCTTTTTGTCCTGATGTCAAATCTTACGTGATATAACGTCACATTAATATGAATTACATTGCATTCTAAAGCACATGGATTGATGTACATACCATTAGATTTCCATGGTCCTGGGAAGTAAACAACATATTTAAATTAACGTGTATATATCAGAAGTTATTTTTGACCTTATGACGTCATGTGACGTTTATCTTCATAGAATGTAAAGCACTCTTGGAGACTTATATACTATCCAAATATAATATTATATTTCTAACTCATCGGGAAACGATTTTATGCGTATTTGAAATTTGACGTCAATGGTTCGAATTTTGGATCCGCCATAAAACCTTTGCATTTTCGAATTTGGAAAAACCGGACACCGGAATGTACAACTAGACTTTAACATACACATTCTGTGAAATATTATTGAAAATCAGCCCAGAAATAATGGCTGTAGACCGCGAAAAAGCATTTTTAGACGACGTCAAGTTTGACGTCAAAACACGTCATAGTCAAATGAAAATTATTGAAATGGAAACAGTTCTATCTGAAGCATATGCTATTAAATTTTCAAGGTGCTCGGACGTAAACAACATATAAAAAATTAACACATAAAAATTAGAAATTACCTTTCACCTCATGACGTCATATGACGTCATATGACGTTCATCTTCAGAGAATGTAAAGTAACCCTTGAGATTTATATTCTGTCCAAATATCATCTTTCTAGCTCATTTGTAAGCGATTTTATACGCATTTTAAATTTGACGTCAATGGTTCGAATCTTGGATTCGCCATAGAAACTATTGCATTTTCGAATTTTGAAAAGAGGACACCGGAAGGCACAACTAGAGCCTAACATACGCATTCTGTGAAATTTTGATGAAAATCGGCCCAGAAATAATGGCTGTAGACCGCGTACAAACATTTTTAGACGACGTCAAGTTTGACGTCAAAGCACGTCATAGTCAAATGAAAATTATTGAAATGCAAACAGTTCTATCTGAAGCATATGCTATTAAATTTTCAAGGTGCTCGGACTTGTACAACATATAAAAATTAACACGTAAATATTAGAAATTACCTTTCACCTCATGATGTCATATGACGTCATATGACGTTCATCTTCAGAGAATGTAAAGTAACCCTTGAGACTTATGTTCTGTCCAAATATCATCTTTCTAGCTCATTTGTAAGCGATTATATACGCATTTGAAATTTGACGTCAATGGTTCGAATCTTGGAATCGCCATAGAACCATTGCCTTTTCGAATTTTGAAAAACGGACACCGGAAGGCACAACTAGAGCCTAACATACACATTCTGTGAAATATTGATGAAAATCGGTCCAGAAATAATGGCTTTAGACCGCGTACAAACTTTTTCACCTGACGTCAAAACTGACGTTATGTGACGTCAAATAAATATGATATTCATTGCATCCGGAAGCTCATGGTTTGAAATATATGCCATAAAATTTTCATTGTTCTGAGTCAATGGCAACATATCGAAATTAACATAAATATAAGAGGAAGAAAAAAAGAATAATAAGAAGAAGAACTAGATGTCATTCGTCTAAACGAATGATAGGACTTTCTGCAACATGTGTTAATGCAAAAAGCAGGAGATAGAAGTTTTATGTAATGACTCACCTCTGGTAGTATTTAATGTTCATGCTGAACAATTGACATTATATTCCGCGAAAAATAAGCGTTTAGTAACGAAGAAAGAAAAAAATAGTAGCAGTAGTAGTATGCTTATGAAGTCATATGACGTCACGACTCAAAATATATGTAGAAATTATGCAGAACTGCAAACTGTATAAGTTTCAACTTTCTATCTCATCCCGAAGTTCTTTAACCCTAAAATGAAATCTTTGGTCCTATGTTCGATTCTTACTTCAGCCACAATGCTTCGGTTTTTCGGAATTAAGGTTAGCTGACAAAATATTCACACCTTAGTTTCAAGATGTACCATCTGTAAAAATTTGAAGAAAATCTGATCATAAATGGCAGCTGTAGAGCGCGAACACCATTTTTCACTATTTGTAGCTCTGACGTCACGTGACGTCATAGGGTGCTGAAAATGCTGTTGCTCAAAAGCGCATACTTTACTGCAATAACTCTGAAATTTTCATTATTCTGAACAACTGGCATCATGTCGAAATCAAGCCCCAAATTAAAATAAGTGATATGCTTATGACGTCCTTGGACGTCAAAATTCAAAATATTTGTAGAAATGCTGCAGAACTGCAAACTGTGTAAGTTTCAACTTTCTATCTCATTCTGAAGCTCTTTAATCCTTAAATGAAATTTTTGGTCCTATGTTCGAATCTTACTTCAGCCACAGAACTTCGGTTTTTCGGAATTTCGGTAAGCTGGCAGGATAGGTACACCTTAGTTTCAAGGTGTACCATCTGTGAAAATTTGAAGAAAATCCGACCATAAATGGCGGCTGTAGAGCGCGAACACCATTTTTCACTATTTTTAGCTCTGACGTCACATGACGTCATAGGGTGCTGAAGATGCATTGAAATCAAATTTTCCTCACGTGCCTAATAACCCATAAAAATTTCATCGTCCTAGGACTATTGCAACATATTAAAATAAGCGTTTAGTTAGGAAGAAGAAAATAATAATAATAATAATAAAATGACGTCACGTGACGTCATATGACGTTTATTTTCACATAATTGTTAAGACACCCAGAGACCTACTAACTGACAAAATTTCAACTTTCTATCTCAAATAGGACAGTTTTTATAAGCATTTAAAAATTGACGTCCTTGGTTCGAATCTTGGATCCGCCATAGATGCTTGGACTTTTCGAATTTTGAAAAACGGACACCGGTATACACAATAAGAACATAATATACACATTCTCCGAAAGTTTGATGAAAATCGGCCTATTAATAATGGCTCTGGACCGTGTACAAACTTTTGTAGTCAATTTCAAATGTGACGTCATATGACGTCATAGGCTTCTGAAAATCATTGAATTCAAAATTTCAGCATCTGAATCATTTGTCATTTAATTTTCATTGTCCTTCGATAATTTCAATATATAGAAATACTCTTGTTAAAATTAAAAATACATTATCATATAATGACGTCACGTGACGTCATATGACGTTTATTTTCACAAAATGTTTAAAACTCCCAGAGACGTATATACTGACCAAATATCTCTTTTCTATCTCAAATAGAACTGATTTTATAAGCATTTAAAATTTACGACCTTGGTTCGAATGTTGAATTCGCTATAGAACCTTGGACTTTTCGAATTTTGAAAAACGGACACCGGTATACACAATAAGAACTTAATATACACATTCCGTGAAAATTTGATAAAAATCGGCCCATTAATAATGGCTCTGGACGTGTACAAACTTTCTTAGTCAATTTAAAATGTGACGTCATATGACGTCATAGGCTTCTGAAAATCATTGAAATCGAAATTTCAGCATCTGAAGCATACGGCTTTAATTTTTAATTGCCCTTCAAATATTTCAACATATAGAAATAATCTTGTTAGAATTAAAGATTCATTATCATATAATGACGTCACGTGACGTCATATGACATTTATTTTCACAAAATGTTTAAGACTCCCAGAGACCTATATACTGACCCAATATCATCTTTCTATCTCAAATAGGACCGATTTTATAAGAATTTGAAAATTTTACGACCTTGGTTCGAATCTTGGAATCGCTATAGAACCTTGGACTTTTCGAATTTTGAAAAACGGACACCGGGATGCACAACTAGAACTTAATATACACATTCTGTGAAAATTTGATGAAAATCGGTTCATTAATAATGGCTGAGGACCGCGTACAAACTTTTGTAGCTTATTTCACGTGTGACGTCATATGACGTCATAGAGATATGAAGATCATAGAAATCAAAATAACATCTTTTGGAGAATATGACATCAAAATTTCATTGTCCTTGGACCATAGTAACATATAAAATTATGTGTTTAAAAATTAGAAATTTGATGACGTCATATGACGTCACAAGACGTTTATTTTCACATATTATTTAAATCTGTCGGAGATCTATATACTGACAAAATATCAACCTTCTGTCTCATTTAGGGACGATTTTATGAGCATTTATCAATTTGACGTCCTTGGTTTGAATCTTGCATTCGCCATAGAACCTTGTGCTTTTCGAATTTTGAAAAACGGACAACGAGATGCACAACTAGAACTTAATATACACATTCTGTGAAAATTTGATAAAAATCGGTTTATTAATTACCGCTCTAGACGCGTACAAACTTTTGTAGCAAATTGCAAGTGTGACGTCATATGACGTCATAGGCATTTGAAAATATAGAATTTTTTAATTACGCATATGAATAATATGCCATCGAAATTTCATTCTCCTAGGATGATTGCAACATGTGAAAATCCGCGAGGAAGAAAAGAATAATAATAATAACTAGATTTCATTCGTTGATACGAATGATAGGACTTTCTGCTAACATTGAAAAATATAAAGATTAATTCCGTTAGAAAGAATATATATTAAATTCCCTACCTTTTACTTTTTTTTTTTCGTATGGACTTCTCATGCATGAACTTTTTGAAATAAGCCATATTCCAAAAATAAACAAGTAACTGGTGTTGCAAGCAACACTTGAGTCCCCTACCGGTGAGGTGCATAATTTTTCCATTACCACAGCAACCAGAATTTTGGTCCAAGAAAAACAAGACTTTGGTTAAAGTAAATGTAAGGGAATATTTAAGTTATGTCCATTTAAGCAAGACTTACATGTAGAGTTGTTGTTCTGCTGTGCCCACTATACAATTCATGCAAGCAAGACAGATGCAAGAAATAGAATTAATAATAGTTAGCTTGCCTGATCCAAAATGTTTTTCTTTAGTCTTTAGTCTTGTTGATGAGAAATGAGAACTTTCACTCTGCATCACCACCCTGACTATATACATGCCTTATAAAATTTATTATAAAGTTATCGCGGTCGCGTGATCCCATTTTTTGCCATATTTTCACTATTTCCGTTACCATAGCAACCACAATTTTAGTCAAAGAACAAAATTAAAATGATGTGCATAATCTACACATTGCCATCTAGTCATAAACCAAGTTTCATCAAGTTAGCTTGCTTAGTTATAAAGTTATCGCGGGATCCTATTTTTGCCATATTTTCACTATTTCCGTTACCATAGCAACCACAATTTTAGTCGAATAAAAAAAATAAAACAATGTGCATAATCTACACATTGCATCTAGTCATAAACCAAGTTTCATCAAGTTAGCTTGCTTAGTTATTAAGTTATCGCGGGATCCAGATTTGAGCGGACAGACAGACGGACGGACAGACGGAGGGCAAACCTATAGTCCTCTCCGGTGTGAACACCGGTAGGGGACTAATAAATCTTTATTTTGATAAAGCTTTCTTATAACTTGACCAATTTTACTATTCTAGGTACCAAAATAAATGGCCTGAAATTCCATTGTAGCATATTTGGGTCTAGTTTTATAGGTATTCAAAATATAAACAATTAAACTTAAACCTCTTAATTCTGCATATCTTTTTTTTTTTTTTCATTTACAGTCGCGGGAATGAAATAGTAAATGCTACCATGCAATAGAATCGTCGACGCGTGTAGCCTCGTGAGTAAAATTCAAATAACACTTGTACATACGATCGAGACGACTGTATTACACAAAGTTACTAAATTTTGCGCTTTTAGCTAATGCCTAGGCACAGGGACTTGCTCCCATACACACACACACCACACAGCATTGTGTTTTTAAATTGAAATAAATATCACAGGGATTTGAAGTTCAGTAGAATTTAGTATTCCGTATATATAAGAAAAAATATGTTTTGTATGTATGGAGTACTATTATTTTCAGAATTTTATTTTAAATTACTGAACTTCAAATCCCTGTGATATTTATTTCAATTTAAAAACACACACTCACAGACAAGTGAATTTATATCTAGTCTTTAAATTTTTCCCTTTAAAATTTAAATTTAAGGTTTCAGATTGCGGGAAAATAATCGCAATATCGCTGACCAATTTCGCAGCGTAAAAATCCGAATCATCCCGAAATGTACTGCGCTGCTGGTCCAGGTTGTTGTTCTTTTCTCGGATTCGCATATATTTCAAACAAATAAACATTCAAAGGAGGATTATTTTCACGACAATTTTGTATATTTCGATAGAGAAATATATATTTGAGTGATTCCGTATGTTAACTTCATAGATTTATTTGAATGATTTGAAAAAAACGGAGTTGAAGCGAGTCGACCCCTGAAAAGATGTCCACCCTTATTGATAGTGTATGTACAGTGTGTGTGTGTGTGTGGTGTGTGTGTGTGGGAGCAAGTCCCTGTGGCCTAGGTTACACATTCAGGATTTTTACTGCCGTCCTTGATAGGACCATTCCCGATTAAAATGTGTCAAAAGTCTGATCAAGATCCTGTGATTCGTGGCTGGAAATTCAAACTTTTATTAAAATTTGTAAAAAACATTTATTTAATCACGACAACAATCAGATATTGTTCAGGAGGCGTCCCGATCCAAACCGTTTCCAGCAGAATTCGTCCCGATTATCCGTTCTCAATCCGATTCTGATCCGATACAGCAAAATTTGTCACGACATAGTCACGATTGTTATCCGACTAGACAAAATCGGCTGAGTTTCCCGAATGTTACGGGACGCACCTAACTGTCAGGAGTGCTTGGCCGACCTCTCCGGACCATTCCCGAATCCGTAGGACTCTGTTACGAACATATACGACTGCGTTCAGACAATGATAGGACATTGAGGATAGTAATCCGACTTTTTCGCTTTTCGTGTCGTAGCGCTGTCTGATCTCAAAAAGGGAGCCATAATCGACACTGTGTGAACGCCGCATTACAGACAAATTAGCTTGCAGCGTCTTGAACGGATGACATTGTGTTGATCATTTTGTTTTAAAACGTCTACACTTATACACGCTCATGGTATCTCAGCTGGCAATTAAATTACATTGTACTATAACATATATTTTCACATAGGTTATCATTTATCATAAATTTGGAATATAGCTTGTACAACATTTATCGATAGATGCAACAATAAGTCGGGAAATTGCAATGTTTCAACAACGGTCTAAATGACATGTGTCAAAACGCTCAAAGGATTATGGGTAACACAATGCTGCAACTGATATTCATAAGTAACGTAAATAAAATGATTTGACAAAACATTAAATCATTGTCAACACTTGTTTAATTTGTTTGTTTGTTTGTTCGGTTTAACGTCCCACCGACAGTATTTCAGTCCATTTGGAGACGATGTCTACTTAATGCAGTTATAGTGCTGCCACACTGCAGTATCACGTCGTAGACATGTGGCATGATATCACACCCAGTCACATTATCCTGATTACCGGGCCAACCAGTCCTGCAACTACCCTTATATGCTAAGTGTCAAGCAAGGGAGCTATACCAGTACCAGTTTTTACGACTTTGGTATCGAACCCACGACCTCCCGCTCTCAAGGCGGACGCTCTAAACACTCGGCCACCGGGAACGGTACACCTGTTTAGCTAGTTAATATCAATATGATATAAGTAAAAAGTTTGTTTTTTTTCAATTTATATGACTAATACATGTCTGTAAACTTACATTTTCCGAAAATGCTTCAATTAAGGTGAAAGCGAAAGTAGGATATTTTATGAAAATTCTTACAAATGGCTTTATATTCGTATTTTTGATGTAACTTCCTTATTTCTTGATCAATTTCAAAACTCTAGGTGCCAAAATAATCGTCTTAAAATTCTCTACATCCCACTTGCTTAATGTAAAACTTATTTCTAATGATTCTTAAGATATAAGTCGTAAAATTCTGACATGACGGCAAAATCGCTGAAATTCTATATGTTTAAATTTTTATTTTTGATGTTACTTCCTTATACTTTGATCAATTTCAAAACTTAAGGTACAAAAATAATCGTCTTAAAATTCTCTACATCTCATTCGCTGAATGTATTGACTTATTTCATATGGGTTTTAAGATATAAGCCTTGAAACTCTTACATAACGACAAAATCGCTGAAATTTCTACATGTTTAAATTCTTATTTTTGATGTAACTTCTTATACTTGGATCAATTTCAAAAACTTTAGGTACCAAAATAATCGTCTTAAAATTCTCTACATTTCACATGCTTATCTATAGGAATATTTTTAATGTTTTTTGAGATACAAGCTCTTAAACCTCTTGAAAAATGAAAAAATCACCAAAGCTATATGCACGAATTTCGTTTTTTCCCCATTACTCCATGAATCTTAGGTCAGTCATTAAACTTTAAGCATCAAAAGAACGGCCAAACATTGCTCTACAAATAATATTCATCATCATATTTTCAAAAATCAAAGGTTTTCGAGATATAAACTGTTAAACACACTGAGGGTTACCGTATTTTGTTTTTTCCGCCATAACTCAACCGATTCAACCCGATCATCAAAAACTAAATATAATCTGAAAGGTCTTTCTAAGCACTACAAATTATACGCATAGTGTCTCGATAGAATATTTATCGTATTTGAGATATTTAGGCCGAAGAAAAACCCGATAAATTGATATATGACCTTGACCTTTGGGATTTTCCGGAAACGGAAGTGACATGGCTCTATAGATTCTAATACTGCATCTTCAGACAAAATTTCAAGTAAATCATGCAAAAAAATAAAGCCTACAGAGCTTAAAAACCGTTAAGTTTTAATACGAAAGTTTTAAGAGCATTATGACGTCATGTGACGTCATATCGCGTTCATCTTTTCAGAATGTATAGAAGATCTAGAAACTAATATTCAGCCTAAATCTCAGCTTTCTAGCTCTTCTGGAAGCGATTTTATACGCATTTGAAATTTGACGTCATAGGTTCGAATCTTGGATTCGCCATAAAACATTTTGCCTTTCGAATTTGGAAAAACGGACACCGGGATGCACAACTAGAGCCTAACATACACATTCTGTGAAATTTTGATGAAAATCGACCCAGAAATAATGGCTGTAGACCGCGTTCAAACTTTTTCACCTAACGTAAAATCTGACGTTATATGACGTCATATGAATATACAATTCATTGCATCCGAAAGCTCATGGTTTGAAATATATGCCATAAAATTTTCATTGTTCTGAGTCAATGGCAACACCTCGAAATTAACACAAATATAAGAGGAAGAAAAAAAGAATAAGAAGAAGAAGAAGAAGAAGCAGAAGAATAATAAAAAAACAGTACAAACCCAATATGACTTTCTGCCTGTAGGCAGAAAGTCCTAATAAACATAACAAACCCAATAGGACTTTCTGCTTTAGGCAGAAAGTCCTAATAATAAGAAACAGTACAAACCCAATAGGACTTTCTGCCGAAAGGGCAGAAAGTCCTAATGAAAGTATAATCTACAATTAACAGGTTTAAGATTTGTACAATTAGGACTCTAAGTAGAGCTGATCATGATCTTTTCTTAAACACCTTCCTTAAATACTTTTTATAAAACTTAATGAAAAAAATGAACTAAAAGTGAATATAAAAGACGATTTTCAAACACAAAAGTTTTTACAAAACTGAAAGTAAAATTTTGACATGTAGAGCTAGCAATAATATGCGTCAGAAAATATTCGCATTTAATCATCGGCATGATTTCGGCATACTGTGATAATGTCTAGCGTTACCAAAAATTAATTTACTGAAGTTAATAAAGCTAAAGAATCAAGCATTATCCTAAGTATTCACCATATTTTCGAAATTCTGAAAAACGGCCTACATGTATCCTCGTGTACACAGTTCTGATGCACCTAAGAAAAAATGTGGTCTTTTTTAAAATTTAACGTAAACAACAAAAAAATTTCCATTGTATGGTAAACTTAGTCATTTATTCATGGTCATACATTGTTTTCAAGTGGCTGACGTCGTTTTTTTTTCCAATGAGAACATCACAATTTTGCATGTCTATATAATTCATTGAGGCTGACTTGAGAGTACAATAAAACGACGCATCTGATTGGTTTTATATTTAATCATTGAAGCATGTAAATAAGAATTAGATTTACGTGTCAGAAATAATGTACGGGGGAATGTTGGTTGCATAGCTTTTTTTTATTTCATTGATCACTAAATTTTATATGCAGATGAGAAAAAGTACTTATTGAAAAGGGGGTTTTGCATATGTTGTATAAAGTACATCAAATTATAGTCCTGCATCAACTAACAACATTTTGGCTTTCTAACGCTCAAAGGGAAGTTGACAAACAAAACTTGAAAGAATGATGTTAAACGGAATCCATTTAATAAAAAAACGAGGTCAAAAAAAAAAAGGCGTCAGAATAGTGATGCGTCGGAACAGAGTACCGTACGATAGTGCTTAACAACGCTGTAAGTCCGGGAGGATTTGGATGTAAATCATCAATATCACATTTCCAAAATTATTTCCGGTAATTAATTATTAAATATTCTATGTAATAGAATCAAGCGATATTGTAAGTAATCCATACTTTGAAATTCGAAACTGATGTTAACTTTTACTGAATGATTCTACATGGCAGAGAAAAGTAGTATCTATAGACACTACCGGTTCTGGATCACTTTTTTTTTATGACAAACAGAGCCTTTCTAGTCATTTCTTACTATAGCATATTTTTTGCCGGAGCTACCGCAAATTTTCGGTTTACCAGGGCCCGCCCCACCCCAACACCCGAGTAGTATAGGAAATAGCATAAAAAAACCCGTTTTCGTACCTGTGCTAACACACTTTGACCAAAAAGTGGGTAACCCCATATGGGTACACATACTAGAGTATTGTAAGAGGTCCTGGAGAGAGTACAACATTACTATAGCGCATTTTTTGCGGCCACAAATTTCGGCTACCCGCCCCACCCCAACAGCCGGGCCCGCATATGGACTCACCTGTTCTGTAAACACTAACCTCTAAAATTTACTATAGCGCATTTTTTGCAGGATCTACCGCAAATATCGTACCAAAATTCACCATCCAAAATTTCTAGGCCTCGCACCACCGTATTTTTGCCAGCCGCCACGTATTTTTGCCATCAAAAGTTTCTAGGCCACCGTATTTTTGCCGCCCACAAAATTTCTAGCCGCCACCGTATTTTTGTGGCTACATATTTTTTGCCAGGACCCCCTTCCTAGCCCTCTACGTATTTTCCCACCCCCCTGTATCCAAAGTTTCTAGTGGCCAAACCATTTAGTTTCTAGGGGCAGCCCCCGTATTTTTTGCAAGGACCCGCCACAGGGATATTCATTGTAGTGGGGGTCTCTAAGGTTTGTGCTCGCTGGTGCAGATATAGAAACGTTGTTGCTTTTAGGTTGTGAAGGCGTGCAATTTTTCCATGTCACTCCAACTACTTTCCATACGAGAATCTCAGCGAACGAAATATGGGCCCCCACCTTTGGCCGTCTGCGAAATTTTTGCATATCCAGCATAGTCTCTTTTTTTGCTCTCGCGTGTATCTATCTCTTCTTGCTGCTCGCAGCGAGCAACTAGTTTGTCTAAGCTATTGTTGCCCTCCATCTGGGCCAGCACTTCTACCGCATATCTGTAGTTTGCTCCGCCATGGGCTTCTAGACGCTCCAGTGGGATGGCGGACTGCAGATATTTCTTCCAAAGTGGGAGCGGAGACAACAGCAGAGTCGGAGACAACAGCGGGTTGTGCATGTGGGCATCTGCGCCCCGCCTCTTCGCCTCGTCTGCCAACAGCCGGCCTCCGAGAGAGCGGATTTCTTGGATCTGGTCCTGAGACATTCTCGTTTGGTGGCATGGTGTACACAAACTCCCACCTCTCTCTAGATGGGAAATCCCACGAACCCCGGGAAACCAGGAATTTGCAGAAGAAACCCCAGGATTGTGGGAAATCCCAAGATTGTGGGAAATCCCAGGAAACCTAGGAATGTGCTATATGCTATACAAAGCTTGGCAAATGCTATACAAACGCTTTGGCAAATGCTATACAAATGCTTGCATGCCCAATACACTTGCTATACACAAAGCAATTGGAAAAATGTACAGATTTGTACATACATCTAGCATGGAGCTGGTTTGCAAAAGAGGCCATGTGCCGCACTTCCCTTTCGACGAATTCCAGAAACTCCTGGAAGAATACGACGACGGGCCACCTAGATTCTGGAAATCGCTCGAATGCCTAGAAGATGCAACCATGCAACAAACAACAGTTTGGGGCAAATAGAGGCGAAAAAATGGTTGGCTTGGCGCCTGGGGGACTCAACGCCATCGGTACCGCGGATCTGTATTCTTTTGTTTGCTCGAGGGAGTCGTCTTGGTCTAGTGCAGAATTGCCAGAGCGACCAGGCAATCTTCTGTTTTTGTGCCGTCATTTGCTCCGCACCAAGTTTGCAGAGTATGGGAGCTCGCGTCTTCTGCAAAGCCTCAATCCCCACCCAGCGCTTCTACCTTTCTCTCAAGAAAGTAGCCATATACCCAGCGTTTCTATGTCTGCCAGTGTCTCTCCGTTTTTCTCCGATTGGTGCTAGAAATAGTATGGTGCGGGGCATGTTGCGGAAGAAAATCGAGGCAAAGCTCCGGTTGGCGTATTCGCCTTGGGGCAGGTTGAGCACTTTCCAAAACTTCTTTGGGTTTCAGCACTCGAACCACCTGCAGTGTGGTGAGTTGCTTGGCTTCTTGCTGCGCAGCCACTATGGCCTGGAGTTCCTGTTCTTTTGCAGCCAAGATCTACAGCGTGGCAGGGCGTTGGGGGTCTGGGGCATTTGCAACTCGGATCGGGTTCTAAGAGATCTTGCGTTCTACCAGAAGACTCAGGGTGGTTCTATTTCGATTTCTAGCCCTTTGAGCCTGTCTTTCCCAATTGGAGGGAGCCAAAATGTTGTTCCGGCTGTCTACTTTCGATTCGAAGAATCGGCACAGGCGCCAAGAACGTTCTCGAGGCCTTTGCTCGACGGCTATACGCACCTGTCGTGACTTTTCCGCATATGCCTCTGCGCAGCTACCAACTTCCAGAGGTGTTAGATTCTTCGGCGTGGCATTTCTGTCCTTCTTCGTAGTCTCTCTGTTCTTTTTCAAGTCTAGCCCAGGCGATGCGCCACCACTCTTCGGAGTTCGTTGCGTCCATATATCTTGAAGGCATTTTTCATGGTTCCTGGTAGAGAGCGTGGAGATTGTACACCATTCTGCGATCCCAGGTACCTCTCGTATTTCGTAGGACGAGAGTCTACGCCTATTGCTTGGCACTTGTTGGTCCTCCAAACCCACGAGACAGTAGTCGAAGAAGGTAAGAGAGTCATGGGGTCGGGGCCATTCGGGTTTAGCTGTGTCAGGCTCTTGTGCTGCCAAGATTGTGCCTGCATCAGGGTCCTGGTGTAGCACCGGGGGGGCTAGCTCTACACCCTCCTCGTTTGCCGCTAGGATGTCGACCCAGAAGATTGGACATGCTCGGAAACCGAAGTTGACCACACCCACTCCACGGCCCTTTCCCAAGTAGCGTCATTGTCCGAGTTGGCTTTGGTGGGTCACACTCGGATGCCCGAGATTCTGCTCATTCTCGGTGCGCGTACCAGGCGACGAATTTCCATCCCTGCAGCCTGTCGGCCAAAACAAGGCACCGACAGATACATGGGGCCAAATTTTCCCACTGCTTGGCAGACAAATGGACTACAAACAAGCATTTGTTTGTTGGGCAAGACCGTAGCCAAACCCTCTTCTACTACTTCTTTGGCCGTTTCCGTCAAGAGGTCCCACCCGTGGCAGGCATATTACAGAGACTTCGTACACCCTCGCACCTGTACTTCAGGATGCAAGAATGTGCAGCACAAGTGTTCGTTCAGGCAGTTGACTAAGTCGGCCAGGCGGCCGCCAATAGGCTTGCGGACCCGCTAGCCTCAAAGTTCTACATGACCTTGTTGTACAATTTTTGTGCGGACCGTGTAGCTGACTTTGTTCGTACGCACTCAGGTGCATGTGTGGTATCCCACGCTGTCAGTGTTCACCAAGATTTTGTGTGTTCCCCTGGAGCGCATTGCGGCGGCCAGGTCGCCATGCTCTCGGAACCCTTCGAACTTGCAAAGGTAGTCCACAAGCACTTCCCGGTCGAGAACCCCAAAAATCTTGCGTGTAGTTGATACAGTATAGTCGTAGCTGTGGGCCAGCAACAAGCGCCCGAACGCTTGCAAGGAGGCTTGCAACTCGTCTATAGGTATCTCGGACACATTCACCTTTGCCACGAAGATACCGGCCGGTTTGGTCCATGGGTATAGCTCTCGCCATTCGCCAGCATCTTTCTACCAGTCCAACTCGATCCAGCAACTGTCTCCCGAATGGCGCTACCTTCGTGTTTCCTCGATCGAGAGCGTGTGGACTATGTTTGTCTGTATGTGGCTGCGTATGGTGCAATCTGGGGCCTTTCCATACTCTCATGCACGGCAATGGATACCTGGGCAACGATATTTTTTTGCAGTTCCATTCTCCCCAGTCGTGCAAGAAAGGTGCCCGCCACAGGATACGCAGTCTTGTAGGTAGCCAAAAACGTATATGTTGACGGAGTCGGAAGCCCGTCCAAGGGGTGCAGGTGCATGCGGCGTAGATTGCCAGCCAATTAGTTGACCTTGGCGATATCCGGAACTAGATTGCTCTCATACGCATTTTCGAGTAGCAAATGGACTGCCACAGCCTTGTCGGACCTAATCCCATAGCTTTGAAGGTTTTGCATATTGCCATCGTCGTTTGGTAGCTCTATATACTTTGGACTACATTTCTCCAATTGGAATTTTTTGACAACTTGTTAGCTCTCTATACTTTGGGCTACATTTCTCTCATTGGAAATTTTGACAACTCGGTAGCTCTATATACTTTGGGCTACGTTTCTCCGATTGGAAAATTTTGGGCGCAAACCCTAGAGAACCCAACTACATGGAATAGCCCCGTGGTGGGTCCTGGCAAAAAAATATTGGGGCTGCGCCTAGAAAATTTGGGTGGGCCGCTAGAAACTTTGGATACAGGGGGGTGGGAAAATTATGTAGAGGACTCGGATGGGAGTCCTGGCAAAAATACGTAGCCGCAAAAATATGGTGGCAGCTAGAAGTTTTGTGGGCGGCAAAAATACAGTGGCCTAGAAATTTTGTGGGCGGCAAATATACAGTGGTGGCTGGCAAAAATACGCGCACAAGGCTAGAAATTTTGGATGGCGAATTTTGGTAGCTGAAATTTGCAGTAGATCCGCAAAAAATGCGCTATAGTAACCCACTTTTGGTCAAAGTGTGTTAGCACAGGTACAAAAACAGGTTTTTTATGCTGTTCCCTATACTACTCGGCTATTGGGGTGGGGCGGGCCCTGGTAGCCGAAATTGGCGGTAGCTCCACAAAAAATACGCTATAATAAGAAATGACTAGAAAGGCTCCGTTTGTCATAAAAAGTGATCCAGAACCGCTAGTGTCTATACTACTGAGAAAAATAACTTTACAACGAATCCACCTGCTAAGTACACATCAAATGTGTGGAAATACTTCAGTATTTTTACCCATGATGAAAAAAGGCCATTTTTAAAGACGGCAACTTAAATGTTGGATATACTAGCAGTACAACTAACCTGTGAAATCACCTAAAAATTGATTCGATTTCAAACAAGAGCTGTCAAAGGACAGCATGCTCGACTATTCAAAATGCTTGTTGGTAAATCAAATGAAATCTATTTCAATTCTTTCCCTTCACATACCCTGTACATAATAAAAGTCAAAAATGAGATACCTTGATATCTGATACCCTTATATTTTTATGATGTCTAAAATCAATCCCATGCCTAGTTACTGAGACATAAGCATATAAACTGTGCATGCAAAACTTTGACCAAAATTCCAAGCAAGAAAAGGGCCATAATTTTGCATAAAATTCAGTCAAAAAGTTACCCTCCTTGGTTTTCTGATGCCCCTGAAGACACTCCTTAACTGTCTAGTCAATTCCACAAGCAATTTCTGAGATATAAGCTGGATAGTAGCTTGAATGCAAAAATGTAACCAAAATTCTAAGTCAAAAGGGGCCATAATTTTAAAATATATTCCATCAAGTGTTATCTTCCTTTATAGTATGATACCCCTAAACACAATAAAGTGTTTCAAATCAATCCCATGCCTGGACTCTGAGATATAAGCATGGAAGTACATTGCATGCAAAATTTTAAAACCAAATTTAAGAGTTAAAAAGGGGCCATAATTTGTAACATATTCTATAAGAGTTACCTACCATGAAAGTATGATAACCCCGAAACATATTAAAGATGTTTAAAATCAATCACATACCTGGATACTGAGATATTAGCATGAGAGTATCCTGCATGCAAAACTTTAACCAAAATTTCTAAGTTAAAAAGGGGCCATAATTTGTAACATATTCTATCAAGAGTTATCTACCATGAAAGTATGATACCCCTTAACATATTAAAGATGTTTCAAATTAATTGCATGCCTGGATACTGAGATATAAGCATGAGAGTATCTTGCATGCAAAACTTTAACTAAAATTTCTAAGTTAAAAAGGGGCCATAATTTGTAACATATTCTATCCAGAGTTTTCTACCATGAAAGTATGATATCCCTAAACATATTAAAGTTGTTTCAAAATTAATTGCATGCCTGGATACTGAGATATAAGCATGAGAGTATCTTGCATGCAAAACTTTAACCAAAATTTCTAAGTTAAAAAAGGGCCATAATTTGTAATATATTCCATCAAGAGTTATCTACCTTGGTTGTCAGATGCCCCTAAACATATTCATAAACTTTCAAGTCAATAACATGAATGGTTATTGAGATACAAACTGGAAATAGCTTGCACGCAAAACTTAAACCAAATTTTCTATTGCATGCAAAATTAACCAAAATTTCTAAGTTAAAAAGATGCCATAATTCATATTAAATTCAGTCAAGAGTTATCTACC
Source organism: Solen grandis (assembly GCA_021229015.1). Taxonomy (NCBI): domain Eukaryota; kingdom Metazoa; phylum Mollusca; class Bivalvia; order Adapedonta; family Solenidae; genus Solen; species Solen grandis. The sequence continues at coordinate 44,206,318 of CM037793.1, forward strand.
TTGGTTGTCTGATGCCCTTAACATATTTATAAAAACTTTCAAGTCAATACCATAAATGGTTATTTAGAGAAAAGGTTGATAGTAACTTGCATGCAAAACTTTAAACCAAAGCTGCAATGCCGACACCGACGCCAGGGCAACTACAATAGCTCTCATATTCTTCGAATAGTTGGAGCTAAAAATAAAAACGTTACCAAATTGAAAGTAAGCAATATGTGTGTAGAAAATAAACACGTTTTTATCAAAGCAGACAAATGATAGTGGATCTTATCTTTGGCATTTGAATTCCATGTTTTTTTTTTGTTTGTTTTTTTTTAATTGTGGAGCTTGAAGAGTTGCTCGGTCTAAACTTAACATGTTCACTTTAGGTTTCACGATTGTTTATTGTTATTATCAATAAAACTGTTTAAATTTCTTAATATGTTAGTTCTTTTTGTCTTAGGATTCTTTAAGGTTTAAAACAGTGATTCGTGATCCGATCTATGAATCGTCAGTCACGGATCATGGATCGGATCGGACTGTCACTTGCCCAACAATCCACAGCCCTAACTCTAAGAACAGGACATGTGTAACTGACTGCTCAAGATGGTCCCCAGTATATGTAACTATGATATATATACATGTTTTGAGTTGTAAATAGGAATGATGACAAAAAATGAGCATCTAAAGTGTTTTTCTAACATTTTACTAAGTGACCTAGTTTTGATTCTACCTGAATTTGCACTCAACTGGGAATCTGCAGTCATCATTCTTATCAAGTTTAATGAAGACTGGAACAAAACTGTTGGCCTCTAGAGTGTTCACAAGATTTTTCTAAAATTTGCCTTGGTGACCTACTTTTTGACTCCATGTAGCCCAGTTTTGAATTCATCCATGATTTGATGTAAAAAAAAATTCTGACCAAGTTACATTAAGGTATGACTAAAACTGTGGCCTCTAGAATGTTAACAAGGTTTTTCTATTATTTGACCTGGTGACCTAATTTTTTACCCCACATGACCCGATTTCAAACTCATCCAAGATATCATGTAGACAAACATCCTGACCAAATTTCATGGCCAGTGGGCCAAAATTGTTGCCTCTAGAGTGTTCAAAAGGTTTTTCTAGGATTTTCTAAGATTTAACCTAGTGACCTAATTTTTTACCCAACATGACCCAATTGCAAACTCATCCGACATAGCATAAAGACAAACATCCTGACAAAGTTTCATGAAGATTGGGCCAAAAATGTGGCCTTAAGCATGTTCAAAAGGTTTTTTTTAATATTTGGCCGGGTGATCTAGTTTTTGACCCCACATGACCCATTTTGGAACTCATCCAAGATATCACGTAGAAAAAGATCCTGACAACATTTTATGAAGATAGGGCTAAAACTGTGGCCTGTAGAGTGTTCACAAGGATTACCTAAGATTTGACCTGGTGACCTAGTTTTTGACCCCACGTGGCCCATTTTCGAACTCATCCAAGATATCATGTAACAAAGATCCCGACAAAATCTAATGAAGATAAGGCTAAAACTGTGGCCTCTAGAGTGTTCACAAGGTTTTTCTAAAATTTGACCTAGACCTAGTTTTTGACCCCACGTGACCCAATTTCATACTCATCCAAGATATTGATATGTTTTGGTTACGAGTGAATTTCGAGTCCAAAGTTCTTTCATTATTACGGTGTTTAAAGACATAGACATTACTTTTATTCACTCCTTTTGTTTACTACAAGAGTTAGAAGTTAACTCTGCATTATTTTTGCAATCGTACCTTGATTAATTTATGCTAAGTAATCCATTTTCTTATGTGAAACAACTCATTTGTTATCAGGCATGTGCTGCAACTTTGTTTACTGGCAGCCATTTTTACTATTGATTTCTGGGAATTTCTCTGGGAATACAACAACAAGACCGTGGGAAAATGTCATCTTATAGTAAAATTGTTACTACGGTGTGTAAAATGGTCAATTAGTATATTTTATATAGCAGTCATTGTACATCTTTGTAGTTTACAACTTGGTCTCCAGCATGACGTTATTTTGTCGGCTGATGTTCTTGATCAATATTTGATCAATTCTCGAACATCTTCGATCCATTTTTGGTGCGTTTTCGATCCATGTACACCGATCACGATCAAATGACGTCATCCGATCAAGTTTTGGTGCGGGAATCGAGATTTCCTATAAATACCGGCTCAGAAGCCGTGTAGAGTCAGTCAGATTACAGCATTGCTCGAGGTACATCCCGTTGTAGCGGGTTTAAATAGGGACAGGGTAGCCTTATGGAGAATAATGTAGTTGGTGCTCATTATTATTAAGGCAGCGGTCGCCCTTTTTGTTAACCCTCTGAGTATTTGCATATAAGTAGGACCTTTATATTAGAATTTAACTTTAACTAGAATTTATAGAATATCTTCTGGCATAAGTAAACTACGTACTGGGACTTGAAGTAACTGTACTGAGCAACTGAAACATTTTTTCGCATTAAGTTATACAACATTCTGGATTCATACATTTTTATTTGACATTTATATAAGGAGTTGGACCTGACTCGTGTATTTTAGAATGTAGTTTTAGCTACGTGGCGTATATTTAAAAGTAATTTATCGCGGATACGGCAGCTAGTAGTTTATCAATGAGTGACTAGTTCGCGATGCGATTATATAGCCACGTGACTGTGATTGATTTATCTCATACATGAACCTGTACTATATTTGAAAGCATTGTTACATATAGATATCTCTCTGTATATTATATAATTATAAAAGTTTGAAGTTTGTGCAGAACTCTGAGTATAATTAAATTAATTACTGTACACATCGTCTACGTGTCATCACCTGCAACCCCCCACTTACAACACCCAGATAGAGAGAGAGAGAGAGAGAAGGAAAGGGAGTGAGAGACAGAAACAATCGGACGCTATCTTAAAAGGGCCCCTACTACTGGGACGTAACAATATCATGTAGACAAACATCCTGAACAACTTTCATGAAGATTGGGCCAAAAGTGTGACCTCTAGAGTGTTCACAAGGTTTTTCTAAGATTTCATTTGGTGACCTAGTTTTTGACCCCACATGACCCAATTTCAAACTCATCCAAGGTATCATGTAGACAAATATCCTGACCAAGTTTCATGAAGATTGGGCCAAAACTGTGGCCTCTAGAGAGTTCACAAGCAATTGTTGACGACAGACGACGCATGACGGACAAAAAAACAGTCACAAAAGCTCACCCTGAGCACAAGTGCTCAGGTGAGCTAAATATCATAGACCCTTCAAAAAATTGTCACATTATTATATTAAATATTTCATATTGTAACACTTTTACTTTCTTTTAACTTTCATATCTTTTTTTCTTACACCAAATATCTTTTTATAAGATATTTCTTTTAAATATGATTAATGATTACCTACATCTAAAATGAAATTAAGATGGCAAACTACACTTGGTCTATTTCTAATGTCATAGGGGTCCTGTGACTATAAATTGCATAAACTGCCAAGCAGCTTAAAAAATAAGCATTTATCATACTTCTGAGAGTTATACATGTATTTGCAAAAATAAGTATGTTTGTGATTTATCTTATGAAAATGGACTAAATAGGAATGGTTTTAGAAGTAGTAAAATTTTCTTAGTGGTTCCCCTCTAAGGTGTGAGATATTATCTAAATATTATTGTTCTTTGCCAACTATGTAAAATAGTTAATAATGAAAATTCATGAAATAAGTGCTATCAAGAAATTAGTCACATATGTTCATGTCAGTCAATATCAAAACATCAGTAATGATATTTGTTATGCATATAATGACTGGAAATAGAATTCATATTTGTATGTATCTTGTAATTTGTAAAATGGCCGGGTTGTCAGGTTTTCAAAATGGCCAACCCTTAGTTTTTTTAAAGAACTTTTCAAACCACTGGCAGATTCAGGGGGGCATCCGGCGCGCACCCCCTCTAAAATTCCAAGAACATACATATATGCAGACACACAATTACCTCCACCCCCCCCCCCAAAGCTGGGCATAGCCAGAGGTAATTGGATGTTGAAGACTACGTCAAACGTGGTGGTCTAGTGCCGAGGTCACTAGCAGGAGGAGGGGCAGATCCCCCTTTTCATAAGAGGGGTTCTCCCTCGAGAAAATTTTGAAAAATTTGTGCGATTTTCTGGCTTCTGGTGATGTCTGGATGGACTTCTAACCCATCAAATTTGGAACACTTTTAGGTTATTTGTTTGGTATGATTCGATTAAGACAGTAACAAAAACATTTGACATAAAAAATGATTCATTAAGCAACACTGAACGATGCAGTTTAAAAAAACTAGCACAAATTAGGAACACTCTCAGCTTGTAAGTGGCATTAAGTTTATATACTGGATAGATCACAGATAAGTTTAAAAGAGGGTTTTTCAGAGTTATTCTTGTATTTACTCTTAGAATAAAAAGATTTTCGATCTGCAAATACTCTGATCACTTCTTCAATATCTTATTTCTGTATGCTTATAGGCATGTATCAAAGCCAGTGATGAAAGCTATATTTTGATGTGTCCCATGATTCTTTTATCAGTCATGCTTCCCATCATCAAGCAAGATTTCAGCTTTTAAGCCTTCCAATGTCAGGATATGGCAGTCTGGTCTGAGCAGTAGCCTTTGTCTTCTTCACTTCTTTCACTTCACTTTCTATTGTCTGGCTCTCGTGATCAGAACAACCAACAGTTGAAGCTGCGAGCTTCATGTATTTGAATAACGTTGTCTGAAGAAACACAATGTTTTCTGTTTATAAATACAATGCACACGTATGTGGAACCCCTATACATGCATTAGATTCCCAATCCATGCTACGTCAAGCTAATTGGCTGTGTAAATCTATTATTACTTTATTAGACAAGGGAGTCTGAGTTATTTGTTTATCGGTAAAGCATTTCTAAGTAGGGGATTGACTTCCACAGGTGTTTCAGTTTCTTTCAAATAAGTTGAAAAGCAGCTTTACAATTTATTTGAAAGAAACTTATCATCCAAATATTTTTCAGTTTTTACGTTATTTATGAAAGGGCATAAAAAATGTTGGGGCCCGAGCTTCTAGGCTTCTGCCTGGCTACGCACCTGCATTGTCACTGCCTACATTTTTTTTTTTAATATAGCCCCCCCAAAAAAGCCTGAACTCCTGGATCCTAGTCATGACTTACCTTAAAAAACAACCTGAAGTAAATGTTTAATTGCTATATACTGGGGCCATAGAGTATACTGCAAGTAACTCATCTTGTAAGCAAGCAATTATCCTTCCGTACCCCAAATCCGGCAATAACCTAAATTCTACGATGGTTTTTTTTTTGTTACTCACTTAAATTCTAGCATGATTTCGGAAGTGAAGGTCAGTTATGTAATCACGTAAACAAAAAGAATTAGTACATTATTGTGATAAAATTGTGTGTTTTTTCTGATGCAATTTGAACATTCATCATCCTTTCCTTTTTTTCAAAAGATATTGTTGCTAAAAAAAAAATATTGACAATCGTTGTCTGTCATTTTACTATTTTTACTACCGAGGTCATGTGACATTCTACGTCACACTCCTGCCAAAATAAAAACCAATTTTGCCAGATTTAGGTTATGTTTTCAGATCGATGTAGGAGTTTACAACTGCAATATTTGTTTATATTTAGCAACCACATAAAGACTAAAGTGTTTGCCATTAATCCTCAGTAACTTTTAAAAAGTTGTAGTAAAATTATAACCATTATAATTATAGATTACTGTGGTTTGTTTAAATGCCACTGACATTTATTTCTTATATAGCCAAAACACAGGATATCTAAGGGAAGCCAAACGTTTCGGTAAATGACCAGTTTGGTAAAGTGAATTTATAGAGTTATTGGTTTGGACGTTTCGGTAAAATGATTTTTAATAGTGTTCACTTATGTATATCACACCTAAAGGCATTGTGTGAAAGTAGATTGTATCATTTACACAGACATTAATTAAAATTAATAAGCGTGACAGAGTAAAAGAAAGATGTGCGTTTACCTATGCTATGTATATCACACATTTCTTTCTTCCATTCATTCATTTATTCTTAATATTTCTTTATAATTAAGTAGTAAAAGGTTCCGCTGAATTTGTTAAGTCCTGTACAATAACATAAATTTACTGAACAATTAACACAACAATGGCAGATACTTATTGTTAATCAAAAGAAAAATGACCAATATATAACTTTTTTACTGTATTTACATATTACATGAATGAAAAAATCTAATACAAAAATAATTGCTTAAGAAAAACTTTTTTATTCTTCCTCTCACATACATCTTTCTCTCTATCTCGCTTAATTAACTTTCATTAATGTCTATGTTAAAGATATTTTCGTATAAACAATCTTTTTTCACACAAGTGTTTAGTTGTGATATACAGTCCATTTATGATAATTCGAACGGACTACGGACTGACTGAAATGTTCGAAAAATCGTGTCATCCGAATTACCGTGTTAACCTACCGGTGGATATTTTGTGTGTTTGTAAGAAATACACGTCGTGATAATCAGTTGGCGTATGATGTACATGTATATAAATATAGAACACAGTTATTTTTTGTTTTACTTTATTCTGCATAAAAGTCATAAATCACATATTAAAGCACAACATTGTCAACAGTGTCAATGCCCTTCACTGAATAACTCGGAATAATAAATGGTGACTTACAAATGAATATGTAAATCTACGAATCGTTGTTATTGAAAGCCATGATATTACGCGTGCAAAGCAAACGCCAAAAGCGAAGTGATTGATTGATTTTAAAATTTTATTTTACCTCGCACCTTGAGCTTGTCATTTTGGCGAGTGAAAGTGAAGTGAGGTTTGAACACTCACACTTTATATTTCTGTTCTGTTCACAGTTAGATCAAAATTCACTCAGGTTGTTTGTTAACACTCTTGATAATCAAGTGACACGTGTAATCACATGATTCTCAATGGTTTGCATCTCCTTAACTGAAATGACCGCCAATCAATTAGCTTCTGTAAACATAGGTGTGAAAATACGAACGCATGTAAATTATGGTGACCACAGCGTCGAACTATTGTGTCATTGATCAACAGCTTGATTGCTTGTCGGACCTGTATTAAAGATCGAATTGCCGCATTTATCCGAGTAATTGTAAAACGAATCATTGCATTTATTTTATATGAATATATAGGAAAACTTGACGGGACTGTGACATTTATTCGAATAATGCCGTCAAACGAAAAATCGCATTCCGAATTATCGTAAATGGACTGTACATATCATTGGTACACACTATAAAAAATCATTTTACTTACTACACATCCAAACCAATTACTATATAATTCAATTTACTGAACTGGTCATTTACCAAAACATCCGTAAATCTATCTACACTAAATAAAGGAGTTATAGTCAAAACGTACCCACTACCAAAATGTACCCAAGTCAAAACGTCCCCAAATGGAGTCAAAATGTACCAAAATGTTGGTCAAATTGTCCCCATCAAGTTGGTCAAAATGTGCTCAAGTTAAATTTTTTTATGACTAAACTGTGTTTTTGAAGTACAATTAAGTTATATGTTTTTATATTATTTCATGAATGCCATCAAAAGTATTCCATAACATATGTTTTAATGATAAACACTTCAAAATAAAAAAAGAAAAATATTTCATTCTTTCAAACTATCACTTACCAGAACTAGAAGCTGAAAAAACAAGAATTTGATATAACTGTGAACAGCATAATCACCTTGCAATTAAGGTTGCCATCTTTCACATCTTTTATTTATGCTATCAATAATAAAATGCCACGGTGAACATGTTTTACTTAATTGGTGAAATCTGATTCAACTTAAGTTGTTTATAATTCCATTAAGACAAGAAGCCAAAACACACAATTGTAGAGATCAAAGGTACTGCTAAATTAAATTCAAATTTAGTTTTATACATGAATTATAAAAAAAAATGTTTTATTCAAAAACTAAAAGTAGATAATATATTATTTGAGAATATTGATATTACTATTTTTATATATCATAAGAAAAAAAAAATCTTAGGTATGTTTTGACTCGCTCCTGAATAAGGTAGATGATTAACGCAAATTACGTCAGGTTTTATTATAGGAACAAGTGCGAAATAATAGCTGTACACTAAGACCATTTACTAAAACCAGTGAGATTTAAAACATGACTAGATATACCGTCTGAATTGGGCTGTCTGAGTTCATGCAAATAAATCATTACAGTACGGGTCCAACATACTTTAAAATAGAGGCAACACAAATTGCTCTCTAGCTTACCTTAATTCCTAGAACAACAGAGTTCTATATAATAACAGAGGGCTATATGTAATAAAATGTCGTATTTTGTTCATGCTGAATACCGTAAAATACTTACGTTAAAAACTCGGAATGTCATTCGAGAATCAATTCTTTTCTGAAAATCTATGGCCAAATTCTAAAACGAAACAATATTAATCCGGGAATCCCCTAGTCTGGAGTTCCTTCCCCTGACACTACGTTACTTTAGTTTAAGTTCGGTAACCAGACCAGGGAATCCCCGCGATGAGAAAGGGTCGTACTAAAACGCTGACGAATCTGCTGACGATATAGAACATATATTAAACTGCTGACCATATAAAATTATACAAAGAAATCCCTATCTGATAATTATTTTCTATTGTCATTATTATTAGACATGAATGATATAATCATTACCGTTTTTTTTTTGTTTGTTTTTTTTGCATTACACCGACAATATTAACGAAAAAGCTAATTATATTTAATAACTGTTAAAGTTTAAAGAGCACTTTCGGTACATTTATCAAATAAATACTACAGGTATCAAGCGGCAAAAGAAAAAAAATCTTTCATCTTTTTTTTTTCTATATGATTGAAAATTGAGTATTAAAATAAAGTCTTAATTATCAATCAAAACAAGCTAATGTAGACAAAATTATACTAACACAAGCAAACTGCATAAAATGAGCAAAAGCTCCAGGTATATAAATTGCTGTTGTTTAATTTTATAATATATATCCACAAGTGATTGGAGTGTAAAATTGTCTTGTGATTGAATGTATTTGTGATTTGCGCAAAGTGTTTTTGTGTTTCTCGACATTGTGTGTTTTAACATCATGGCTTGATTGTAGGACATTCGCAGGTCAAATACTTAGACAATTTTGCTAAGTGTCCAGTGTTTTCATACCAGGATTTACTGGCGTGTTTTTCTTGACGATGGAAAGGGGTATTCGAAATTTTTGGACTTTAAATATCAAATTTTTTTCTCGTTCAATGTTGTTTATAAGTTGAATTTTTTAAGCTTGCAAAAATTTTTAATTTTTTCTAAAATTTTTTATAATATATATCGTTTTCTTTTTTTTTTAATTTTTTTTTTAATTTTTTTTTTTTTAACGGGGCTCCAAATTGGAACCCGATCTTCAAAATACTTTAATATATGTCCCCTTATTTTTCCCAAAAAATTTCTCATTTGCTTTGCTTAGCATTTCATATTTTTATAAGAAAAGTTTTGGGTGCTTTAAAATTTTTTTCCATATTTTTTAATATAGTTTTTCTATAAAAAGCATAGGAATCTTTCAAAATTCACCCAAAGTTCTCTATTTGTGTTTTTTTACTCCAATTTTTTCTGCAAATTTGGTGTATGTTTTTTAAACGGCCCTGGGGGTTTTCCCCAAAATTTTTTCCCCACCGAGTTAAGAGTTAAGGAAACCTCTAACTTGTCAAAAAGTTGTTCTTTTTAGTCAGTTTTTTAAAAAGGGGTTAAAAAATAAAATTATGAAATTTAAAGAGATGTTGGAAATACCTTTGGGTTTGCCCCATTCCCCTTTTTTTATATAAAAAAAATCCTAAATATTTAAAATATTTTAAACCCTTTTTTAGTTTAATGGAAAAAAATCATTCTGTTGTCTTCAAGTGTAAAAACCCCCCCCCTTTGAAATTTTAAAATTTTTAGATAAACTTTAAAAAGGTAACATAGTAAACGTGCGGGGCCCCCGGGTTGAAAAAAATTGGAGTCGATTTTAAAATTTTGGTATGTTTGTTGTCAACCCCTTTTGAAAATAATTTGTAGCGCTTTTTTTCTTTTTGCTGAAAACATTTAATTAATATTTTTCTTATATAAATTACGATCATTTTTGTCGAACATCTTTTTCCCCGCAAAAAGCCAAAATATTAGTTTTTTTTACTAATAATTTTTGGGTTAAGGCATGTAAAAAAAGATACAGTAAGGTTGTTTTTTTTTTTTGGAATCCTTTTTATTATCATTATTAATTATTTTTAACCGTTTTTTTAACTATCAAAAATTTGGGTAAAATTTTTGATAAATTTATTTTAGGGTTTTTTCCCGGCCCGGACCCCGGGGGGGGGGGGGGGGGGGGGGCCCCCCCCCCCCCCCCCCCCCCCCCCCCCCCCCCCCCCACTGCCCGGGCAAACTTTTTCAGGCAAAAAAAACCCTTATTCATCAAGTTGTTTTTAGGAAACCCCACGGGGGCCCCCCTACTGAACCACCCCCATAACCACCTGCCCCCAGACTCCCATTGTCTTTGGCCCCCCTTTTTAATGTGTAGGTAATCCAACCGGGGAGTCGCCATGATGTGGGATAAACTGTGGTTGGGAGCGGAAATTCCTGATTGAAGAAATTCATGGCACTAATAATTGGGGGAAAAACGGCAATTTCCAAAATTTTATCAGTTACAACATAAACTATTTAAGCAAAGCAGTTTAAGAAAAGCAAAAAAAAAGTTAACAAAAACAAAACTAATGGAAATTAAAATGTAATTGCATCGAAACAATTTCCTAAACCAAAAGGAAAAAAAATAAAAAATAATAATAAAACAAATTTCGAAAACACGCAACAATTTTTTTAATTACGTTTTTTTTTAGATAAAATTTTAAATCTTGCATTTTAAAAAGGGGTAATTACGCCGGGGGAAATTATGAAAAACAGGATAAAAATTGCCAATTTGTTTTTGAAAAAGTTAAAAAAGTAATGATTTTTTTTTTTTTTTTTCTGTAGCAAACCCCCAGTTAAGCTCCCATCGCTACCTGCAAAATAAATTAAAAAAGAAATGGGGTGTTTTCTAAATTCACATTTTACTATTTTTCGTAACTTTTTAAGTATTATTTTTAGAAACTCCTAAAATATTTTTTTCCGAAAGGAATAAAACAAAAGCAGGCCCATCATTTCAGGGGGTTTTTTTCTTTTGAATATTTACGAAAAAATAATTAAATGATGTTTCAGGGTTTTAATAAAGAGACC
>CM037793.1:44217676-44267676 GCA_021229015.1 Solen grandis
AAGTCAGCTGAACTCACCCCATATGCAACAGTTTGCTTATTCAAGCTTTGTAAAGACCCTTGACCAGTATTGCCCCTATGAGGGCCAGGAAGTCTGTATGTCTACTTGTTCATCATCTCTTTTCTACAAGATCATCACCCTGTACCTGTTGAGGTTGACAGATGGCACCATTTTCAACAGTGATTTGTATTAGTGATCTGAAGCTTTAGATCTAAAATTGTGATATGTTGTTGATCTGAACTTTTGGATCTAGAATGGAACTAAGTTCATGTGTGTTAATACATTCAAGTATTGTTAAAAACAATCACATTCACCGTTTAGCCCATCCCCCCCCCAAAAAAGGCCCCCAACATTTTGCAGAGAAAATTCTAGCATTTAAATAGGGTTTCACGGTATGTGCATTTTCTCAATTTAATGTATCTTAAAATATTATTGATGATATTGATTAAAAGCTATTTTGTATTTTAAGATAGTTTATGTTGTTTAAATAAACCATGTCAATAAAATTATAACTTGAAACTTCAGTCCCAGTAAGGATGTAATCTTGAGTTACATCTATAGGCCAAACAAGATGACTGCAATATCCCTCTCTGAAAGGATCAAAGGAAAAAAAAAAGTTTTTTTACAACTTATATTAATCAATCTCAATGTCTCTGGTGACAGGGTATATGGTCATATTGTGGGAGGAAACCAGAGAGCCAAGCAAAAAATCATGTGTCTGGATGGCTGAACACTGTACCCTCTCACGTACATGACCAGGAATTGAACCCAGGACACATAGGTGAGAAGCGAAGCACATTACCACTACACTATCCAGGCACCCTGGCACCCAGTGTAACATGTAATCATATATCTAAGCAAACATTCTCCTCTGTCATGAGTTAAAGTCTTATAACAAGTTCTGTCTGAAAGACAGCTTCCTAAACTATTTTGGTGCCTTACAACAACAAAGAGTTTTGCAATAAAAGGCAAAAACAAAAATCACTGAAATTTTCAAAAGGAACAAGAGCTGTCAGAGGACAGCATGCTCGACTATGCAAAATGCTTGTTGGTAAATCAAATGAAATCTATTTCAATTCTTGCCCTTCATATACCCTGTACATTATAATAGTCAAAGATGATATATCTTGATAGTCTGATACCCCTTAATATTTTTATGAAGTCTAAAATTAATCCCATGCATAGTTACTGAGACATAAGCATAATCACACTGTGCATGCAAAACTTTTACCAAAAATCCAAGTTAGAAAAGGGCCATAATTTGCATAAAATTCAATCCAAAAGTTATCCTCCTTGGTTTTCTGATGCCCCTGAAGACACTCCTTAATTTTCTAGTCAATTCCACAAGCAATTTCTGAGATATAAGCTGGATAGTAGCTTGAATGCAAAAATTAAACCAAATTCTAAGTTAAAAAGGGAGCCATAATTTTTAATATAATCCATTAAATATTATCTTCCTTTATAGTATAATACCCCTAAACATATTAAAGATGTTTCAAATCAATCCCATGCCTGGACTTTGAAATACAGTAGAACCCCTTTAAACCGGACAAGGTTGGGGACAACATAAATTTCCAGTTTAGAGGGGTTTCCAGTTTAGAGGGGTTTTGACCTTTTGAACAACAAACCATGTCTATATATACATGTATAAATGTAATGCAGTATATGTGTTTGTTTTATGCTGGGATTGAAAGGAAGGGATGAAAAACTGTTTTAAACTGTTTATTTATTTATTTATTTATTTATTTATTTTTATTATTGCATTTTTCAGAGTCTCTGATTAAGTTAATCTTGTCTTCAAGAGACAGTTCTATTCTTCTACGTTTTGTCAGAGGTTGAGACATGATGATCTGTTGAAAGTTAAAATTTAACTGATAAATCACAAAATGAATGCTAGCTACCACTTTTGTAATTAATCAAAGAAGCTTATTTTCTATTGTTCACAGATCGTAAATTTATTGGTTACTATTGTGTATTTAACTGGCAATCACAATCCTGTCCTTAAGTTTCACAGTTAGACTTACCAAACTACAATTTCTAACGCCTCTCGTGTTAATTTTGGGGATCATTATTAATTTCAAACACTGATTGTTGGATTAAAATTGTTTTCATAACACTCATCGGTCTTTCCTTACATCCAATGCACCGGCTAAGTGTATTTTTCACACCTATGTTGATCACACAATGCACCGACAGCGGCGAAATGGCGGATCCCTACAGGTAGAATTAATTGCCTCAGGCAGTTTGGTGTTTCGAGTTTGTGTTCTGTTTATTGGGTTGATGTCAGGTCTCAGACACGTGTCCGGTTTCCAGGGTGACTTTTCCGTTGCTATGAATGAAAGTGTGCCCTGAAATACGTCCGGTTTCCGGAATGCAGGGTTTCCGGTATACAGAGTTTATGATTATATGAAATAAATAAGGGTTGAAAACGGGACTAAAACTTTTTTCCAGTTTAGAGGAAATTCCGGTATATAGGTGTTCCGGTTTGGAGGAGTTCCACTGTATAAGCATGAAAGTACCTTGCATGCAAAACTTTAACTAAATTTCTAAGTTAAAAAGGGGCCATAATTTGTAACATTCTATCAAGAGTTATCTACCATAAAAGTATGATACCTCTAAATATATTAAAGATGTTTCAAATCAATTGCATGCCTGGATACTGAGATATTAGCACGAAAGTACCTTGCATGCAAAACTTTAACTAAAATTGCTAAGTTAATAGGGGCCATAATTTGTAATATATTCCTTCAAAAATGATCTACCTTGATAGTATGATACCCCTAAACGTATTAAAGGTGTTTCAAGTCAATCGCATGCCTGGATACTGAGATATTAGCATGAAAGTACCTTGCATGCAAAACTTAAACCAAAATTTCTAAAAGGGCCATAATTTATTACACATTCCATCAAGAGTTATCTACCATGAAAGTATGATACCTCTAAACATATTAAAGATGTTTCAAATCAATTGCATGCCTGGATACTGAGATATAAGCATGAAAGTACCTTGCATGCAAATCTTTAACTAAAATTTCTAAGTTAAAAAGGGGCCATAATTTGTAACATTCTATCAAGAGTTACCTACCATGAAAGTATGATACCTCTAAACATATTAAAGATGTTTCAAATCAATTGCATGCATGGATACTGAGATAATAGCATGAAAGTACCTTGCATGCAAAACTTAAACCAAAATTTCTAAGTTAAAAAGGGGCTATAATTTGTAACATATTCCATCAAGAGTTATCTACCATGAAAGTATGATACCTCTAAACATATTAAAGATGTTTCAAATCAATTGCATGCATGGATACTGAGATATAAGCATGTGAGTATCTTGCATGCAAAACTTTTACCAAAATTTCTAAGTTAAAAAGGGGCCATAATTTGCAATATATTCCATCAAGAGTTATCTACCTTGGTTGTCTGATGCCCTTAAACATATTCATAAACTTTCAAGTCAATGTCATGAATGGTTATTGAGATATAAACTGGATTTTAGCTTGCACGCAAAACTTTAACCAAATTTTCTATTGCACGCAAAACTTTAACCAAAATTTCTAAATCAAAAAGGGGCCATAATTTATATTAAATTCAGTCAAGAGTTATCTACCTTGGTTGTCTGATGCCCCTGAACATATTTATAAACTTTCAAGTCAATACCATAAATGGTTATTGAGATATAAGGTTGATAGTAACTTGCATGTAAAACTTTAACCAAAAGCTGCAACGCCAATGCCGACACCAGGGCGACTACAATAGCTCTCATATTCTTCGAATAGGCGAGCTAAAAAAGGACCATAATTATGTCAAAGTCCATGAGAGAGTAATACACTCTTGCCTATAAGTGGAGGTGATGGTCATAAACAGGCATTCCAAGTTTCAAAACAATACCTTAAATGGTGCAGTGAAAAAAGATCTGGTACAAAAAACATTAACAGAGATTCTAAAACTAAAAGCACGAGGGCTGATTGATAAATTCACAGAATTCTCCTCTCAAGAATTTATTCCTTCATCAAATCACATGAAAACTCGTATACAAGTAAAAGAACATTTTTTATCTTTCATTATCAGGTAGGTGAATGGATATTCAATACTTAAGAAGATTAATGGTATCCATAGTAACCATTGTTTGGTTACTTAATCACACTATTATTTCCCATATTCTGAATTCAATAAACAAGCTAGTGCTCAGTAAAATTTAAGGCGCAAACGCATCTGACGTAACAAGTGTTGGACGGTTATTTTGAAGGAGTGTGTTATGGCCATGGCTTCAAAATGACATACAACATCAACAGATGGCACTGACTTGCCTGCAGTTGTCAAATTTTTTGTGGGACTCCAACTTTCTGGGGGTAGAAACATTAACACAAATTAAAAATTTAGATACATTTCCAACCAGTGGAAAAACATTTGTCTACAAATGGCACATTTAATATAAGCGGTTTAGGGATGGTAGAAACTCAGTGTTTGAGGACGAAAGACCAGGTGGCTGACACTGACAGTTAGAACTAAGAGGCCAACGGTTTGAAACCTCTTTAAAATTACACAACAGGGCATGTGAACTAATTTCGTAATTCAGTGAGGATTAGTTTAAGGTAACATATGAACAGTGTAGATAGTAGTACATAGACATCACCTGTGTTCTGCCTAGGATGCGGCCATGCGGCACTGGCGAATTAAAATTTCATATGTTGCATGGAAAATTTACCGATGGGGTCACTGGGCGCATAAAAAGAAAGCGAGGAATGGATAAATTTTTCCTTGCCCCCTTTGTGGAACATATTTTTCAAAGTAGAAGTAAGTTCTCTAGTGGCAATAGAAGTAGTTCTACACTTACAAGAAATTTAATCGATACTGCTTAGCCAGCTTCACGTATCAAGTCATTTCATCGGCTGAGTGTATACTACTGTCCAATCGCGAGCGGTTTATCAATTCGCTATATGCAGTCGTAATGGCGTATTATTCAAAATGAAAGTCGCGAACAATTTTAAGCTATTTCGGGGCTGAATCCTTTAAAAAACTTAAATCAAATGAATGTGTAGACCACCCCCCAACAAGATTACATCAGGGATAAAAAAAAAATGAGGTAGATACCCAAATACTGCAAGAAAAACGGTGTCAATCTTTTGTACATAACTGACTATGGGAATATCGCCTGGTTACAATTTGACGAAATAAATAATGGCACGGCCTGTGGTTTGTGCAAAAACATTTCAGTAACCAAATACGAAAGTTTGTTGAGTTTTCCAGGGGATTTAATGGTTTTGTTTTGAATCTGGAGGGTAGTACTGAAGACCAATTCGACTTCGAAAGGGATTTAGAACACTGAGGTCTGCAAACTGAATAAATTCAGAACTACAGTAGAACCTCGTCAAATTGAAGTCCACGGGACCAAGCTGAAAACTTCGAAATACCGATTATTCGGATTAAAAATCCGATGAAAATTTCATTTTGTGAGCGTACGTGTCTGCGTTTTCATTACCGGTGCATATTGTGGACATCATTATGCCGTGAAAACCACCTATTAGGTGTACGAATATACTATTTGCAAGTTATGAAAAGTAATGAAAATATATCATGATCTACTTAGATGCTTTTGATGAACATCCTACCATGTCAAACAATGATACATATTTTTACCGTTGATCTGCTGCTTCAGGTAGCGTCGCATGCCGGTGACGAACGCGATGATATGGAATGTACTAAAGATCTGACACCTGGGTTTATCTGCTGGCATGTGCATATGCATATTATGCAATCTGACATCGATTAGCAATAATCAACATTTCCGGTGGGACACATGTTGCCCAACCCAATCTCGAAAAAAGGTGTGAAAAACTTGCCTGAGCCATCACTCCAAGTGCCTCCACAAAATAAACTTGGTTACTGACCTGGATACAATTGATAATAAGGCTGATAATTAGTTTATGAAATTTATGAAATTGGACTTTGAAATAAAAATTGAAAAAAGTACATGAATTGCGACCTTGGGACCGGGATTTTACTTAGAAATAGCTAAAAAAAATCAAAACAGCGAAATTCGGATTAAACATTTTTAGTTAAAATAAGAAGGGAAGAAATCGAGACCGAAAATAAACTTCGAAATGGCGAGGAATTCCATTTAATGATGTTTGGTTTGGCGAGGTTCTACTGTATATGTTTGAATTCAATTGTTAAAGTCCTAAAGAATAAGTTGACTGTTACTGTTCTATGTACAGATTGTTCAAGTGTGCATAAACAATAACATTGGTACAGGAATAGTTTTTTTACATGGAAAATTATGTTGGGCACCATTAAAAATTTGATTGACCCCGTTTTTAAAGCCCAAGGTCAATGTCCCAACATACTTGAATTCTTGGCAGAACACTGCATAGCAAGAAAATGTGTCTGAGACACTAATGCCCCGCCAGGATATTTCCTAAGATTTGACCTGGTGACCTAGTTTTTGACCCCATGTGACCCATTTTCAAAAACATCCAAGATGTCATGTAGACAAACATCTAGACAAAATTTTATGAAGATTTGACTAACACTTTGGCCTCTAGAGTGTTCACAAGGTTTTTCTAAGATTTTACCTGGTGACCTAGTTTTTTATGGAGACTATTCGTTGCCAAAAGTCCAGCCTTGTTGATCTGAGTTGAACAGTTTATTTTCCGACAAAATACACAATTAATTTGAATTTCTTAGTATTTAAACTCCAGAGATACATTCTTGGACTGAATTTGCCGATGCAACATTGTAAATATGTATTTCAACAAAATGCATTTTGATAAACTACAAAACGCCTTCTTACTTTAACGCTCGCAACTTTACATTGTCCATCATGATTCGGCTCAGCTTAATGCAGGTTTACACGTTTGCAATGTTGCCCATTTCCCCACCCACAACATCATCGTAAATAAATGTAATTGTCCGCTTACTTTCGGTATTTTCCAACAAAGACTGGCAAATCTCCACGCAGTTACCTCCCATGTACGAATAAGGGAAGTGTTGCAGCGTGTAGGTCTACACATTCAAGGTAAATGCATTATGAGAATTAAACAGTATCACAATTATTTACTAAGCATCATGTGTTTCAATTGCATGAGTGCCATTGTATGCAGGTATTGAATCAACATCAGAAGATATAAAAAAAAAATATTAGTTTTTGAAACATACCCCACCTACATTGTAAAGCCAGCAATATAAGCTTAGCATGGCGTAAATTTATATTTAGATTTTTATATCCCTGGCCAGGATTTTAACTTTGATGTTTTTTTAGTCGAGCCACCAAAGCCACATGATATGAGAATCCACTTCACCACAATTGAGCTTTCTTCAAAATTTAATATCTAGCCAATGCCATTACTGATGTTGTGAATTCGCGCTCAATGCCACTTTCATAAAACAAGAGGGCCATAGGGCCACAAATCGCTCACCTGAGTACCACTGCTCTATATGCAACCTAGTATACATGTATCATACTGATATACATGTTTCTCAGGAACTTGACAGTTTTTCTTACCCATTTTAGCAATAGTATGGAAAAAAACAGTGATCATGAGATTTCAGTGTGGTACTGCTGATTGAAAATGGACAAAAAGAGAGATGGTCCTTAACCTTTTCCCTCATTAAAACTCATTTTGACGCCCTTTATAGGTACCACATAAATCCTGATTTGCAGAAAGCCCCACTTAAGGTAGCGACATTGGGTAATAACGGTAAAATGCATCAAAATGGGTTTTTAACGGAATAAAATACTTCACACCTTCTTCTAATGATCTGTGAAAACAAAAATCCAATATCTCACTTTAAAATATGCGATTTATGGCCCTGAATAACCAGACCCCATTTAGCTGAAAAAGCAGTCCGCTATTTCGATCACGTGACGTCGAGTAGGTGGGGCTTTCAGAGGCGCCGTGTAGGGAAGTCAGTTTATACGCTAGGAAGATATTAGTTTGTCGTTTGTCAAATAACTATCAGTTACTATAGCAGCAGGTTAATGTTTATTATCACCTGAAGTAAATATGAGAAATAAAAGAAATCTTTTCAATAGTATTTAATATACTCAACATCTTAAAGTATTTGTCCTTTTATTTGAATATCGAAATGAACTTCATTTTTTTTCATTACACTTTATCAGTACAATTGTTTCCACGCAGTCTCTTAGAGACCCAAATAGAAACAAATTAGAGGCCCGTTAGTTGTCAACATGTAGCCAGTTACACTGGGGACAGGAAGTCTATTACGTAATATACTAGGTGACAGCTCGGGCCCCGAGTCCAGTAAACTGTGTGATATATGACCAAACGGCACACGGTAATAAAAGCACACGTGCAGTACACACAGGAAACCAGTTTTCAGGGGACACTGATTAACCCGACCCAGACAAATCAAGTCATAATCTATATAGACAATATTTTTAAACACAAAGTTTTTGTATTGTATTGTTGCAAAAGTAGTAAACAAAACTTTATATATGCCAATACGTTTCAATACGGTTATTTTCAGTTAAAAGTATTCCCTCGCAATGGCTTTATTTTTATAAGCTTTTATTTGCAATTATATTTACACATACAATCATTATAATTACTAATTTTAAGAAATCAATCTATTGTTATAGAAGTTTACAGTTTTGGTATATTGGGGTTCGTATATATTGCATGTTAGCAGGATAAGAAACCGTTTATATGTAAGAAATGATGAGACAGTGTTGATAAATAAGCAAACCAATCAAAAGTCCGATAAAACCCATACTTTTTTGTCGTGATGATTTCAGTTAAGAATCTATAAAACGACAAAAGAGAAAATTTGCTTATTATTCAAAGACAGGCGTGATGTCGATTTTATGACGTGCGCTATATACGACGTCTGTGCATGGAGCATAAATAATGGTTATTTTATTATAATCGATTATTTCTATTAATTTTGGAGATCTGTACCAGAATGAAGATACAGACTGATGAAACAAAATGTGTCCTTTAATTTTATTTTCATAGACATTTTGGTGCATTTTACCGTTATTACCCAATGTCGCTACCTTAACCAAAACCCTAATTATGTATCATATTGAAAGAGGCATAATATCAAATAATAAAATACGATATACATTGTATGTAATTAATAAATGCAAAAAAACACATTTCAATCATACCCTGCCCCTACGACTGCTCGGCTTAGTGCGGCTTCGGTATCCATTATTTCCCTGTGTGGGGCCCCTTATCTCGACGCTTGAAGATAGTCACGTGACTTTTTATGTGTTATATGCCGTGTGCACTATGCCACTAGATGACTTTAAGGGATGTAAACCAAAAGTTTAGGTACTAATATGTTCGGAAAGTGTGAATAATGGACGATGTATCAAACAGCTAAACTACTGAGCAAAAAGAATTTAATTAAGGCTGAACAGTTATGCGATAATCCCATTTAATTAGCACATTTTGATCGTTTTATTTTTCAAGCTAATTTCCCACACACTGGAATTAGCTTGTAGTGGGGGTGTTTGGACAGTGATTACAAAGTTGATTGATGTCCGATTTCAAAGCGGTTTTCGTCTGTCGGAAGGTCTTTGATCCGTCTAGTGATCCGTGTCTCAGTTTTTCGATAATTGTTTTAGTTTTGTTACAATGGCTAATTAATTGACGAGCGGCGTGTTTCGAAGCGAAAATAAAAAGTTAAGTTAAATAACTTTTGAACAGAAAATTTTAAAAGAAATTTGAGACAGGGATCACTAGTTCATTTGTATAGATACAGTTTAATACAAAAACGAAGTTATTTAGTGAAAAAATGACTTAGATATCGCTGTCCGAAATTTTCGAAAAATGTGTGCAATATGGGGAATAACAAAGGTACTAATTATATTTTGTCGACTCTGAGAACAGATATCTTGACATAAGATAGGGGTATAACTTTTGTACTAACTATGTTTATACTCAGGTTATTCAAAACCAGTAAATTTGATAGTTGTCCATTACCCAGTGTCGCTACCTTAAACCTTTCCAAATTTAATTGTAAAATCCTCATCCCCAGACCACTAAAGAGCAGCAAACAGCATAAAACCTGATCAGCCTGCGAGTAACAGTTGGACTTGCAGGCTGATTGGGTTTTATGCTACTCACATAGGTATTTTATAGATCTCTATGAGGAAAAGGGTTAATTATTATGAAATAAGTTGCAATTTATTACAAAGTGTTTTTAATCATTCGTTTTTAAGAGGTGTTTGGTAATCCCTGTGTACTGGAACACTGACATGAACCAAGTAAAGGCAGACAATCTGCATATATTCACCCCCCCCCCCCCCACAATCACTTTAATGATGATGTTCATGCTGCTGCTGATTTAGGATAGTATGAATAACCCTTATATCTCTATCAGGTGGCTTTGTGTAAAACTAGCCTAGTATCTCATATACATAATAGCAGGTAGTGTAGTTTTGCACTAATTCAGTGGGGCAACACAGTCCAGAAAATGTGACCTCTGCCAGAAGGTCAGACTAAGCTATAGGAATGGTATTTGTGGTAATGTTATCTTCTCCACCTCTGCATATGTAGTGGAATCATCCAAATGACCTATCAGACTAGTGGACTATCTCATCTAAGGGTACAATTTATTTTTTTGTTTCTAGCTGGTTTTCTCTCTCTCTCTCTCTCTCTCTGTTAGACTTCTCTCTCTTTAATAAGTGGCCTTGTAATTTAATGTAACTTTTTTGCATTTTATTAAGCTACCTGGCAGCCATGTTTATTACAGATCAGAAAAATTTTAGCAACTTTGGTAGAGGTTGACCCAAGGAACATCTGTACCAATTTATTTTAAAATCTGGCCAGTAGTTTTGAAGAAGATGATTTTTAAAGTTTTCATATTTTTTTTTCTTTTTGTTGCCATGGCAACCAGAGTTCTACATGGATCAAGTTTATTTTAGCAACTTTTGTGAAGGGTGACCCAAGGATCATCCCTGCCAAGTTTAATCAAATTCTGTCCAGTGGTTTCAGAGGAGATGTTGTTTAAAGGTTTCTCTATATACATATAAGGCAAATAAGCCCCGCCCCTGGCGGCCATGTTTTTTTACGGATCGGAATAATTTTAGCAACTTTGGTAGAGGTTGACCCAAGGAACATCTGTACCAATTTATTTTAAAATCTGGCCAGTAGTTTTGAAGAAGATGATTTTTAAAGTTTTCATATTTTTTTTCTTTTTGTTGCCATAGCAACCAGAGTTCTACATGGATCAAGTTTATTTTAGCAACTTTTGTGAAGATTGACCCAAGGATCATCCCTGCCAAGTTTAATCAAATTCTGTCCAGTGGTTTCAGAGGAGATGTTGTTTAAAGGTTTCTCTATATACATATAACGCAAATAAGCCCCGCTCCTGGCGGCCATGTTTTTTAACGGATCGGAATAATTTTAGCAACTTTGGTAGAGGTTGACCCAAGGAACATCTGTACCAAATTATTTAGAAATCTGGCCAGTAGTTTTGAAGGAGATGATTTTTAAAGTTTTCAAATTATTTTTCTTTTTGTAGCCATGGCAACCAGAGTTCTTCATGGATCAACTTTATTTTAGCAACTTTTGTAGAGCCTCACCCAAGGAACATTCCTGCCAAGTTTCATTAAATTCTGTCCAGCGGTTTCAGAGGAGATGTCGTTTAAAGCAAATTGTTGACGACGGACGAAGGGCAATCACAAAAGCTCACCTTGAGCACGTTGTGCTCAGGTGAGCTAAAAAGCCGATTTTGTAATTCACAATTTTCAGAAAAACAATTCATAATTTTCACAAACAAAGCTGAGGTGTACCGGACTCAATTTTCTGAATAACAATTCAATAACACATCCAAAATTAAGGTGCCTTAAGTAGTCAATATTGACTATTGGCAGTTTAAAGTTCAAGTTGAAGTATTCATTATGTTTTTAATCAGGAGATGTTCTGTAAAGATATATCTCCTACTTTAATAAAGATTGATCCTTTGATTGTCACCTAGTATATTAATGTTTTAAATGCAAAAAAAAAGTGTCTGACTTCCAATATTATTTTGAATCTCTATGTTTGTTCATATACATACCTGCAGATTGATTAAGTTCTTTAAGAAAATACACAAAAGTTACATGCCATCAACTTTCTGTGTCTTAATCCAACTTTTAATGGGTTTTTTTTTTCAAGACGGTAAAAATTACAGCTTGACTATAAATCAAGATTTCTATGCAAAACAAATATATATATATAGAAGGAATAAGTCAAATTGATATTTAAGGTTCAGTAAAGTTGCTGCTTTACTATTGTCCAATTTTCAAGTCAAAACAGATGGAAGATTTGCTACAGATAGATCTATACAATAATTTTTACAGGCCAAATTCTGGCTGCTGCCTTTCCCAGTAATATTAAGTAACATTTAATTACTATATCACAAATATATCCTTAATACTAGGGTATGACTGGATAAGAAAAAACAGAAAAAAAATCTATGCAGTTTCTAATGTAAAGCTTTCATTTCTTAATATTTACTTATAACGTTAGTAAAATTAAAACCAAAATTATGAAGCTTAAATGTCTGTACATAGCAACTTCCCTTTCATAGATCTACATAACATTTTTTCAACCATATTTTTTTTTCGTTTTCATTTTACCATGTATATATTAAAAGCGTCCAAAGGTAAGTATAATGATTAACAACTGATGTTTATAAAATTATTGTACCTACAAAGTATCATTTTCAAACTCAGGTAAATACGAAATCTTTCTGTACTTACCGATTTATCATGGTGTAAGAGTTACCTCTCTTTATTTTCCGCTTGTGAAATTTGGTCCGCCTTTAAATCTTTGCCTATTTCCATGATACTGCCATATATGGAAGTTGCAAAATCGTCTACAAATGTTAATCGCGTAGAAATGTAAAAGTCAAGTATGCAGTTGTAAACCTGAGAGTGTTATCTGATGCAGCTCCATTCTCAAATGTCGTGATGTACGGCGTAAAACGTGTTGTGTATGTCGTTGTACATTTCGTAAATTTGAGTTTGAAAAATTTTAAATATTATTTGCATTTTATCTTAGCTGCATGTTACCAAATTACATTGTAGAAGTAAAAACGTTACTAGTTAAATCGAGATAATCAAAGCACACAGTATGTACCTCTCAGATAAACGTTTATACTTTTACAAATCTGTTTAGTTGAACCGAAGTATAAATTGTCATGATTACTAGGCTGGATTTTTGGCAACGAATAGCCTCCATAGTTTTTGACCCCACTTGACCAAACCAAGATATCATGTAGACAAACATCCTGACCAAATTTTATGAAGATTGGGTTGAAACTGTGGCCTAGGTGTTCACAAGGTTTTTCTAAGATTTGACCTGGTGGCTAGTTTTTGACCTAACGTGATCCATTTTCAAAAACATCAGAGATATCATGTAGACAAACATCCTGACCAAATCTAATAAAGATTGGCTTAAATTGTAGCCTCTAGAATATTCACAAGGTTTTTCTAAGATTTGACCTGGTGGCTAGTTTTTGACCCCACGAGACCCAATTTTGAGCTCATCTAAGATATCATGTAGACAAACATCCTGACCAAATGTAATGAAGATAAGGCTGAAACTGTGGCCTCTAGAGTGTTCACAAAGTTTTTCTAAGATTTGACCTGGTGACTTAGTTTTTGACCTCACATTACCCATTTTTGAACCCCATTCAAAATACATTTTAGACAAACATCCTGACCAAATTTTATGAAGATTGGGCTGAAACTGTGGCCTCTAGGGTGTTCAGGAGGTTTTTCCACCTCATGACCCATTTTCGAACTCATGCGAAATATAATGTAGACTAACATCCTCATCAAATTTTATGAAGATAAGGCTGAAACTGTGGCCTCTAGAGTGTTCACAAAGTTTTTCTAAGAATTGTCCTGGTGACCTATGTCTTGACCCCACATGACCCATTTTCAAAAACATCAGAGATATCATGTAGACAAACATCCTGACCAAATCTAATAAAGATTGGCTTAAACTGTGGCTTCTAGAATATTCACAAGGTTTTTCTAAGATTTGACCTGGTGACCTAGCTTTTGACCCCGCATGACCCAATTTAGAAATCACTGAAGATATCATGTAGACAAACATCCTGACCAAGTTTCATGAAGATTGGGCCAAAACTAAAAATCTTCTGGCAAAAAAAAAGCATAAACACAAAGGTAAACCTGGGGAAGAACAATCCATTTCAGCATGTTCATCCAACTGTGAAATATAGGTCACAGAATGAATTCGCATACATATTAAAAAGATCATATCAATGTACATGTGTACCTATTTTCATCAAGATGTGAAGTCATCTTCATAGAAAAAAAAACCTTAAACGCAAAGGTAAACCTGAGGAAGAACAATCCAGTTCAGCATGTTCATCCAACCGTGAAATATAGGTCACAGAATGAATTCGCATACATATTATATGGATCATATCAAGATGCCTTTTCATTACACCAGGTAACGAATACGAATACACATCACAATACAGGTTCACGAATACGAATATTTATTTATGAATATGAATACACCCTGGTATAAAGCAGAAATAAAATACAAACTAAATTCAGATAGCACATATCTTGAAGTGATTCAGTGACTGCTATCTCGTCAATCATAAACTGTATCCCAATGATCATTGAATAAAACCGAACAAATTGTTTGAGAAAATATATGATAATTAAAAAATAAATTGTTTGAAACATGAACAAACATTACTTTTCTTAAAATAAGAATTTGACTTGTACTTGGAATAAGTAAACACTATTAACCCTTTACCACACAGACCCGTATATTCCCGTGTCTATCGATTACCTAACAGACCCGTATATTCCCGTGTCTATGGGATTTCATCATTGTTATTTTCAGAAAATCATATAGGGTTACTATTAATAGTTTTTGAGTAAATTGTACCTAAAGTTAGCTGGGGTTCATCTCACTTACGTCATACAAAAAAGAGTACAAAAGAAACCGTTATTGTTTTATGACCCCCTGATTAATACAGAAGTGCTAACTTTAAACGATTTATGGCCTTTGAAGTAATTGGAGCGGAAATCAAGCGTGGTCTACTGGCCACTGATCACCAGTCAATTACGTAACAATGCGTAACTTATGGCTAATCCGTGGACAGTACTGGCCTGCAGACGCTGATAAGGGATACTCTAGCCTGCAATAAAACCACAGGTGGACAGATAGTTTTGCATTGGTCAATTGTTTTTGCCAATGTGAAAGCTTATTTCAATATTTATGAATATTAATTAGCTTAGATCTTCTATGAATATGTCAGAAAAAAATGATCAAATCAGTTAATCGTATGAGAACACTTGCCTAATCGCATCAAAATTTCTAATCTACCATCTTGCGTAATTAGATTTACAACAATGTCTGACTCTGATTCTGAAAGCTTTGCTTTTGAGTTGATTTTGATACTAGGAAGTCTGAGTTTTCTGGGTTTTCTTCCTTTGATGACTCTTCCGAGTCCGATCATGATGATCGGAACCCATTTCTGATTGGGGACGTAACTTTTCACCACAGACGGTGCGTTTTTATTTACTGAATACAAGAAATTGCTTGTGATATAAGATAAAATTACATGCTCTTTTTCAACTTTCCTTTGTGGTGTAGTGGTTAGTGCGTTGGTCTACGAAGCCAAAGGTTGCACGTTCAAAACCAACCTGTTTTTTTTTTTATTAAATTTTTTTAATTTTTTAAAAAAAATTTCCAAATCAGAAAAACATGCAACATAATAAATAACAAGAATAAAATATAATAAAATAACAAGAATAATATATAACTTAAGATTAAATAAAGCAATTTAAAAAAAAGCATAGTATTATATTATTTGTATTTATAAAAAATACTTTATTATAATAAAATTATGGAGAAAAAAATACAAAGTCACCTACTTTAACACTTCATTACTGCTAAACAAAGGCATAAAACTGTATAATATTTAGTACCAATGGAAAGAGAATTTAATTTCCTACAAACTTTACATTGACATAAATAATGTCAAACTTACAGAAAACACTAAAAAAATCATATTTTTAACACTAGTGTGTGTAATGTGTGTGTAATCACACATTAGTGTGAAAACCCCTGTTCAGATCAGATAGCAGCCTTATCAGCTGACCATATAGGTAAGAGATTAGTGATGTAATCTTATCAGTGTTCTGTAAAGGATGCTGTACAGCTATATGTACTGTGTGGTAAAGGGTTAAAAATGACATTGCATTGTTTTGTTGTAAAATATAGCTACAAAAACATATTAATAAACCAGATGGTCCATGCATAATGTTAATACCGGTATTTCTTTACATATACATAATTATGATAGAGCTACATTTTATTGTTTATATTTTATAATATTTGTTCGTATTTTTATTTGTCTTCCATGTTTTAATTTCAATATTTATCATATCAGGAACATGCAAGAAATAAAAACTATGACAATTTAAACTGACAAATCAAATTTATCAACAGTGGATTTGTTATTAGCTATCGTACATCATGATATCTGAATATCATTTTCAAACTAGTTTCTGATGTTTACTCTCTCTTTAACAATCTTAATCTACAAATAGATAACACTTGTACTTGTTTTCAAAATACACTTTGTGCTGTTACCTTTAAGATCTAAATCAGTTACCTGCAACTCTCTCGTTTAAGGTTCATTAAATGACAGATTATCTGTTGGCCATTACACAATGTCATTGGTTTCAACAAGCATTACAATATTGGTTACATGCAAGCTCTACAAAAATATCCAAATGTACCCAAATGAAAGAATCAAAAGAACTGTGCTGATTGACTAGAGATAAAAAAAACTAGACTGTACTGTATGAAGCATTTATAAGAGTACACTGAAGCTGATACAATAATGACACTCGTCTAAAAGCAACTAGCAAGGCGAAACAGTCAAGCATTGGATTTCTATGACACTGATTATTAGGTTTTTATTTGCATCATTGGTTTATCAGTTGTTAATTGGCTTCTTGTAAATATTTGGTTATTTGCCTCGCGACTAATGAATACGTATTCGAATGCTGGCAATATTCGGTTCACCGAATACATGAATTTATCGTTACACCCTAATTTTCATCAGGATATGAAGTCATCTTCATCGATAAACAAACCTTAAACGCTAAGGTAAACCTCATGAACAAGAACAATCAATTTCAGCATGTTCATCCAACCGTGAAATATAGGTCACAGCATGAATTCGCATAGTATTACATTTAAACATACAGTTAAGATTTTTCCCCAGTCACTGATTGGTCAATTTAAACCAGCAAATTATATCAGGAATTGCTAATCCTCTGGAGAAATAGTCTATTGATGGTGGATTAACGTTGACTGTGTTGGCTGTTTCAGTCTGAAGCACAAGTTGTCTTGTCTTTACAAGTACTTTCTGATTGACGGATATTCACCCAGGTAATTGACCACAAAGGGTCTGCGCTTGCTGTTTTAAACTATACCAGAAATGATTATTAGACAATGCAGCTGTGTATCAATAATTTGTGTGACTGATCACATTGATATTCAGTAAACTCTGTAACGATATCGCATGTAGCGATATACCACTTAAATGATACGGATCAAACAGTCCCTGCAAACATCCTACATAAATAAGTAGAAGTAGAAGCAGAAGCCGATAACTTGGTGTGATCAATAATATTCTGAGAAGTTTGTAGGGCGCAATAATTTAAATCAGTGTTAAACATGGCTAAGCAAAGGAATATTATTGAACTAAATGAAAGTGGATTACAAGCTAGGGATGTTGCAAAAAGATTAAATATTAGTCAGAACTTTATTTCTAGCATTGGAGAATAAACTAGAACTGTGTCCAAAGGACACGGATGCCCCCACTGTGCAGATGTGCTCGTAAACAAGAGCAGCTTCATTTAATGTCTACAAAATTCTGTTCTTATTATAGCGTTTCAGTTGAAATTTCCTCAATTATGTATTAATGATAAAAAAGTTACCTAACTCTTGAGGCATCATATTTGGTTTCTTTACAGATGGAATACAATATTAGTGTCTGAATAAAACAAAACTTTGAAACACATGTCTGGTCTCCTAAAACTGCAGGAACACAATGCTGTGATCAGAGAAATATGTTGGGTATACAGTTACTTTTGGCTGTGGCAACTCATCTTTTACATAGACAAGATCAATATAGATCCACTTAAGTGTGTTGGTAATGTCACACACTGGCGATAATTAAGCAGAGATTCAGATAGTCTTCTGTACCAAACTGAATCAACGTTGATGTTGAAATCACCTAGGATTATGTCAGGTTGCGTATCGTATACTGTGCTGGTAAGATCTGTACATTGTCCATCTACACATTAAGGTTATTCATCACTGGAAGTTTAAGCAAAATCTGCCATCTGGTTTAAGAGGAGTTGCTTTCACAAAATTTCTATATGGTATATAGTGAAAAAATCAACAAAGGGCCATAATTCTGTTAAATTTGGTCGCCACGAAAAATTCCTTCCCTTACTTCCATCTACACATTAAGGTTGTTCATCCCTGGAAGTTTAAGCAAAATCTGCCATCTGGTTTAAGAGGAGTTGCTTTCACAAAATTTCTATATGGTATATAGTGAAAAAATCAACAAAGGGCCATAATTCTGTTAAATTTGGTCGCCACGAAAAATTCCTTCCCTTTACTTCCATCTACACATTAAGGTTGTTCATCCCTGGAAGTTTAAGCAAAATCTGCCATCCGGTTGAAGAGGAGTTGCGTTCACAAAATTTCTATATGGTATATAGTGAACAAATCAACAAAGGGCCATAATTCTGTTAAATTTGGTCGCCGCGAAAATTCCTTTCTTTACTACCATCTACACATTAAGGTTGTTCATCCCTGGAAGTTTAAGCAAAATCTGCCATCCGGTTGAAGAGGAGTTGCGTTCACAAAATTTCTATATGGTATATAGTGAACAAATCAACAAAGGGCCATAATTCTGTTAAATTTGGTCGCCGCGAAAATTCCTTTCTTTACTACCATCTACACATTAAGGTTGTTCATCCCTGGAAGTTTAAGCAAAATCTGCCATCCGGTTTAAGAGGAGTTGCGTTCACAAGATTTCGGGACATACAGACGGACTGACGGACTGACGGACTGATGGACTGACGGACTGACGGACTGATGGACTGACGGACGGACGGACGGACGGACAAGTGCAACGCTATATGCACCCCACTTTGTGGGGGCATAAAAAGGGAGACACTGAAAATGGCAGGCTAAAAGCAACATCAGACCATGCTGACTGCACTTTGTCAACACCAATGTAGTTCTCTAAAAGCATTTTATGTCCTGGCCTACAAATCATTTTGAGGAACAAATTTTCAAAAAGTCAAAAAATGCAGTAAAGTTTGTAAACAAAACTTATGCCTGCAATACTATTTGAATTGTCCTCCACAGAAACTGGAAAATGCACATAAGTGCATCATAGAAACAAGAAATTTGTTAAATGACGTGAAACCAGGATTTCAAGTGTCATCCTATGCAAGCAAATCTGCTTTTATTAACAGTGACTTTGACCTTACTGATCTAAAAATCAATCCCAATCTTTCTCTTTCCATAAGGTATCTAAATACTAAATCTGATCATCATCCAAAAGAAGTTATTTGACTGAAATAGAAAATCCAATTTTTATTAACAGTGACCATAACCCTATCATCCTGAAACTCATCCCAATCTTCCTCTCCATCAGGTTTCTACCTACCAATTATGAAAACTGTATTGCTATTCTAACAAGAGATATTTGACGGGAACAAAATGTTTGACACCCGCCCATCTGACCAACGACAGATGTTGGTTTGCATAAATCAGTCATCATCTGCTTGATGATATATTCTACCATGTAAAGGTAACGTCACACTCCTCGTCTTACCTCTACACATTAACGCATCACAAAGCTGATTCTGGCTTTTTCTACATGTGCGCCTAATTACGCCAAGCATTTGCGCAAAAAAGTAATCCATTGTTAATTGACATAAAAATATCAAAGTTAGGATAAATCTCAATATTTTCTCATAATGAAAATTCAATTTGGACATATTCTAGCAAAATTAGACATCTCAATTTTGTGAGTTGATGGTTTCCCTGTAAATTTACATCACACTAGAAGTGAAGCATTGCGTTAGTATACATAGCTCAAGAATACAAATATGGCAAGAACTGAATACTTGAGAATTAGTACAGCTAAAATGCTATATGGCATTATTGGATTAAGGACCAAAATGGCGGCCATGTCATTTAACAACAACCTGTGTGTGTTTCGAGTGATATGAGGGATGAATTTGAAATGTATAACTGGTAATATTTAATGCAAATGTGACATGTGGTTTATTTCATAGAGGGAAGTTTTATCTGGAAGATGCCATTTTTGTTCATGAATTTGTATGATTTCATTTTCTTATGACTCTCATAGTTGGCCTCAACAGTCCCCTGGTTTGGGTATCCAGTCAATTCATAACCTTACCAATTCGTAACTCATTTTTCCTGGTCAGTTTGTAACCTATTTTTAATGGTCAATTCATAACCGGGATTCATAACCTGTACTTAGCCAGTGTTCCATTAAGTAGGTGTAAACTGGTATCATATATGTGTAATTATTAATTGTAACTAATGTTTAAAACAAGTGCAAGGATGGTTGATAAGTATAAAGTTTACATCAGGTGTCAATGCGTTGCCGTGATTAAGCATTATCGTATTGTATCGTACTTCAATTGCTAATGACAAACGTTTCATTAAGTAGGTGTTTTTTGGTTTTATGGGTCTAATTCTTGATGACCATTGATAGTTTCAAGTTTCAAAGTTTAAATCAGCAATACATATAGCTATTATATTCAAATATTATATTCAATAAACTTTATCACATATTGCAGAGATGTAAAAATCCACTCGTCCGCTCGTAATTACAGGTGAATTTCATGGTCGGACGAGCATAATTTCCCTGAACACTCATCCGACCGGACGAGTAACTATTCACGGCCAAGAAAAAAGAAATGTTTCAGTAAGAAATGAATTTCATATTGTTACGATGGTTAATCGAGACCATAAAACGCTTTACTTGATTAAGGGAGCTAATTTTGACAAAATAACCCCTTAGCGACACTTTTTTTTTTTAAGAAAAATCCGTAAGGTGCTAGCGCAGACTGATTCACAATATTATACGGTATTTTTTCAATATCTTTTTTTGTTAGTTGACACAGTCCGGGACTGCAAATATGTTTTGTTTCCGGCGGTCAAATGTCGAAACAATTGTCAATGAAGACACTTTTCGGCAGCGGAGATAACGAAAATACAAAAAGCGAGAGTTAAAACGAAGGAAGCAACAAAGCGCCTACGATAAAACGAAACACACAATAAAAGACCTGGATCATTCCGTGGTTGATGAAAAAAGAAGGAAAATTGTTTTGCAGTGTTTCCGCAAAATATCTAAAGCTTTATATCGTCGGAGGTCCTAACTGCGCCCCTGTCCTAACTCCACCACTTTCCTTTTTTATTATTGTAGTCTCGCTATATTTTATCACACGTGTAAGCGCCTGTGAGAATTTTTTTTGATATGTCTCTGTACATAAACTCAGATGATTTGTACAAAGTTTTGATTAAAACAGATAAATATTGCAAATTTTATCTTGCACCACTCTTTTTATGTGTTTTTTCTTAATACAAAATGATTTCCACTCAGAATGGCCCTTTTACACTCAATTTTTTAAAATAAAAGTATCTTGGAAATTCCATCTGCTGTGTTTACATATTTATAAGTGGAAGTCATATGTGTACAATTCGCAACTGCTATGACGTCACCTAGGGGGCGGAGTTAGGACCACACAAAATGATGGCATAATATGAGTATTTGACTCGTAATGTATTAACAGGGCTCACGCTGTCGAGCGCCAAATGCGCCAAATGGCTCATGATTATTAAAAGTGGCCCGAAAGTTTTGAATTTGGCTCATTGTCTTGTCGCATGGTTTTTATTTTTGTCATTTACCTAATGGCAGTTGGCACGTACGTGTTGATGATTTAGTAGTTTATCGGCAATTAAAGAAAAGGTAACGACGGATTAAGGATACGATGGTTATTTATTTGGCTGTCGGAACAAAGGCACACTTATTGGATTGTTTGTTATGGTTTAGTCTGACGATATTCATTCTTGTTCGGCAAGCGATAATCAAAAGATGCGGTAAGTATAATTAAAGGGACAATTAAAGATGGTTAAGACTAGCCTTAGGAATTCCCTCAATGTAAGGTCACTTGAACGTCTGCTTATGATTTCTATTGATGGGCCTGCTTTGGAGGAGTTTGATTTTAAACAGTCATTTAAGAAATGGGCAAATCAGAAGACTCTTAGAATTTTAGTGTAACTTCATGGGAAATGAAACACGGAACTGAACACTGACTCTTACCGAAAATGCAACAGGCTTAATGTATATATGTGTAATATAAGAATGTAAATATGAAATACAGTATGTATGTATGTAAATAACAGAATGTTAATATTTAAAATTATTTTGAATTCTTTGTTTTTGCTGTTTATATCAGATGTTCTGAATTACAAAACATAGTGAAAACTATTAAATAAATGATGGTATATAACAGCACTACTGTCTTGTTACTTTACTGCTTCCCTGTGTTACAAAATGGGTATAGAAAAATGGGAGAAAGAGAGAGAGAGAGAAAGATAGAGAAGGGTATGTAAAACAAACAATAAAAGAATATAAAAAACACAAAATGCACACATACAAATAAAATAAACCAAAGATTTCTGAACAATAATACCACTAGTAGCACATATAATCATTATAAATGCCCATATTTTGTCGTATTCTCATTAAATTATTGGCTCATCCTGGCTCCAAAATTTGGCTCAAAGAAAAAAAAAGTGGCCCCAATTTTGGACCATTTGGCTCATGCCTTGGCTCATAAAAAATAATTCCCAGCGTGAGCCCTGATTAAATGTTATTTTCGAGTGAATAAAAGAATTTTTTGGCGGGTATCAATTTGAATTTAATAGAATTAATCGGTACATGAGCAGTTCTTATTCTATGTATTTTATTTATGTGGCATTTCCTAATTAAATCTTAGAGGGGCCCAGAACAAGCAGGACGAGTGACCTAAAAGAAAATTTTACACCCCTGTATTGACAATAACAGTTTATTTTATTAAGTGACAAATATTTTCGACTTTGTTTGATATCATTTAACTGTATTTGGTACCTATTAACATTAACTGCATATAATTAAGACGTAATTAATGTTGTATCCGATGTTATATGAGAGGTAAGAAGTTGTGAACTGACCAGAAAACGGTTACGAATTGACCAGAAAAAACAGGTTACGAATTGGTTAGGTAACGAACTGACAAGCATTCCATGGTATAAGTTTAGTTGAACATATTTGGAAATTGATGATACCGACGTTATTTGATACAAAATGTTAATGACGTGGGGGCTCCAAATGCTACAGGCGTGTGAGGAGGTGCCATCTAGATTTATACACTGTATACATAATCTTCCCCGACGATGCCGACAGGTCATTGATTCAGAAAGGAGATAACTAAATATATGCCACATTCAAGATCAAAGAACTAAAGCATTGATATTTTATAAGTACACCTACCTTTCTGTAACGACTTTGAAATGCCAGCGTCCATTTTGGCACGTGCAGTACACGCAGACGAGCGTAGCGGATCTACTCGGCATTCTTCGGCAAAAACAAAACGGTTATCAAAGGATCTTACAGACTCTCGGAATTACTTAAAAGAAAACCAAAATAAGCTTATTTACATTGCCTAGAAATCACCTAAAAGTATTAAGTATTTGTTCCTTTTATCTTGGTAACTTAAGTTTACATTGTGTGTACTAAGTGAGGTTATTTTTTTTCTCTCTCTTTTCAGTCATTTCCAGGACAGATAACTCAATATTTTGTGCCAGTAACACTTCATTCAATTTCAATTCGATGTTTAGTACTGTATTCTCTGTCACTGTGTAAAAGTTTTAGAAATTCTATGCAACAGATTTATATGTAAGTCGCATACACGAATATATATGTTACCGGGGTTAAATAAATAAGGAGTCCGATTGCAGGTTTTTGAATGTATTTAAAATAAAAACAAAACCTGTTGAAGAAAAAGAAAAGAATATGATCATAATAAACAATGCTATCTACTGAAAATAATATCAACAAATTCCAAGCGACAGTCTAATTTCAAATAAATACAATTTAGAAAACTAAATAACTTACCAGGCGGTGGTAAAATATAAAGGCTGTTAAATAAATTCAATATATAAATCTTCCTTAGAAAATGTTAACTTCACTGTCCGAGGACAAAACCCAGAATGAGAAAATGAGTCGAACAGAGAAAGTAAGAAAGAAACGATACACATGACTGATTTATCCATCATACACTCGATCAGCACTCACAAAATGACACGTCATGATGCACACCTTTCCTTAACAAACACACTCACTACTGACATGCACTAAATACACAAAACATGACAAGTGACATGCACAACATAAACAAAAATGCACAATATCACATGAAACATGAATTTCTGCCTAATGACATCAAATAATACCTGGGTAATATACATACATATATATATATATATATATATTTTTTTTCTTTCTTTCTTTTTTTTTTCTTTTTTTTACAAGAAAAACGCAGTATGTTTATTTGCGTAAGCATAGTGAAAATTCTATTGAACAGAATAGCTTAAACTTTGAATAATGACTGGAAATGAAACAATTAACAATAATGTGAAATAAAATAAGGTATTGATGGGCATGATTTTTAAGTTTTCTGCACATGAAAATGACATAAAAGAGCAAAAAACTCACTGTCAGGGGCAGATAACTCAAATAGAAGAGCGGTGACCCCCATTTCCCATCCCACCCCATAAATTGGTTTCTAATGTAATTCTCTATAATCATGCAAAGTTTTAGAAAATTCTCACGACTAGTTTTAATTTTCCTTCTTTTTCTATATAGAAAATAACTGCAGTGTGCGCGTATGCCTGAAACAGCGACAGAAAGTATATGGAAGTGTTTCGGAATAATTTTGCTCATAATACGCAAGGCATGACGGTACATTACAGTACACAAAGGTCAAGTACGTTTCTCACTCGATGAAATGGTGATGGTTGATAAATAGAGCTAGCATAATGTGGAATGAGGATAACGTATCAGTAACGCCAGTGATACGTATGTCTAATGGTGCTGTCACATAGCATCGGCTAAGCCCATTTAACGGGCCCATACCGTTTGATTTAAATGACAACCGGTGATACGGTGATAATATGTCCGTCTACCTTTTTTTTTTTAGCCTTGTACTTAATGTTTCCATACCGTCACCGGGTCCATACCGCTTACCAGCCAGTGTCACCGTGTCCATGTCGGGTCCTCACCGTGTTGCTACCGGTCCCTTACCGCCCCCATACCGTTCGCTGAACGTTCGCACCGCCTTGCTGATGTCACATACGGTATATACAAAAGCTGGGAATTCACCTGTCCTGTCACACATCAGTTTACGAATTTTACGTACATGTACTCCTCATAATTTTTCTCACAATTTGTAACTAATGCAAAAACGTGGAATAAAAGCTGCTGGCAGAGGGTTCGGTAAAGTAAGAAAGCGGCCGGAACCGCAGGATCCTCCAACCAGATCCACAACTTCAGGGGTAAGAAGCACAATCCCAAGTATGAGTCTTCTGATAATGCGGGTAAGTCTCATTATTTTATTGTCTGTATGTTTTTCTTGTCTGAATGTTATTATTGTGAATATTGTCAGTAAGTAGATTATTTTTCAAATTTCATATTTCAAATTCGTCGTATTTACACAATAAACTATGGAGTCACGGTGTCTTGCACGGTTTTTAAACGGACGCAATGAAAACACGCGGCAACAGGCCGGTATGGAGACGTTATTTGGCAAATATTCCGAGATTTAACGATAAGATCGGGAATGTGTCACAGAAAGGCCGCCGAATATCCCTGAATGGGCGAGACATCACAGAAGCATCGGGGATTCCTAGGAGGAATGCTGACAGATGCTAAAACATCGGGAACACATCGGGAAAATTTTCAATGCAAGCAATGAATTCTTTTGCAGTTCTCCCGATGACTCCACATGGCTCGCGATGCTATTTCCATCGGGAGTACATCCCATCCCCGAGGAAAAAAAAGCCAAGTGAGCATCTCGAAAGGAATGTGGTATCCCACTGAGCCAGGCCCCCACCTGCTGTGACCAGACCTGCTAATGGCTGGTCATCACTAATCTGTCACAGTAAAACCTCTGATGGGTTAATGCAAAACTAAATTAACTGCTAGTATGGAAGTGAGACAGTAGGCTAGTTTTACACAAAGCCATAAACATTTTAATGAATGTTAGTGATAATGTGGGTTGTTTACTGTATGATCCCTTACATATTCTTTATTGCATTAATTACTAGGTGTCAATTTTGTAACTGCATGATTATTTATTTATTTCATAGTTAAATATTTGATTTTGAAAATACATGAAAGAGATACAAGTTTTAGTATTCAAAATTACTTAAAATGAGTCTGAAGGACATTATTCTGACAATGAATGACTTTTTAAATTGCTTTTGTTAGAAACGTTTCCAGATGTGCTGCTCAAACCAGTGTTGATTTTCTTGCATAAACATGAGCTGAGGGAAGAATTGAGAGAATGAAAGTATTTAGTAATACATAATTTATTTCCAAACTTAATGTCGCTTTTTATGAAAAATTTTACAAATCAAAATAAAATATAAATCAAAATATATATGAGAACTAAAAGAATGAAAGAAAGAAATAACAAAATGTATAAGAAATAACAAAATCAACCAACAAAGTAAGAAAGAAAACAAATAAAGATTTATATTTAATTAAATAAAAAAGAATAAAAAAAGAACTGATAGAATGTTTTCTGGTATTTAGGATTGCGTAATTGGTATATTCACAACTATTTCCTTTACAAACTGTGAATGACTATGTTCAACCCCTAAATACAGCATACATACACTTGGATCTTGAACAATACCTGTGTGACAGACACATCGTGACAGACTGTGGCAGCCTGACTTACCAGAAAACACACATGCTGGGTGGGTGAATAAATGGGGTGGGGGGTCACTTATATAAGGGTTTTGAGATGCATTGACCGATATCATGTCATCTTTCACCTGTGCAAAGCAATGTTATTGAATAACTGCTGTGCAATCGTATTTCTTTACTGTTGTATTTACAGGCCCCGATCAAAAAATAAAAAATAAAATAACGGTGGGGAAAATGGTGGTTGGGGCACTGATATTATTGAAAGGGCATTACTTCTTCCGGGTAAGAAATATGGGTTTATCGTGCATTTTCATTCACAAACTGGCATAAAATATTTAAAAAGGGTTTCCTGGACCCACACACAAAAATGACTTGTGTACACTATCAATTAGTGATTGCATTGAATAATCATCAGTTTGGGACTCAACAGTGTAAAAGATAGTTTTGTTTAAGACTGAGCCAAAAAAAAATAATATAGATTTCACGTTAAACATAATTATTTTGTCAAAAATGTGGAAGGGAATATGATCGAACTTATTGATATTGACTGTCTAATTGTCGATCTGGAAGCAGTCTTCACACAGAGATTCCCAGAAATACTTCAGGCGCACGTTTTGATACAAAGCTTTATTTTTCGACGTGTACAATGTACATAGTCAATATAAATAAAATAACCACATAATCCATTTGGTCACATACAATAAAGACAATTTCTTGTCATAGAGGATGAACCACATAATAGGTAAGCACACACACCCACACACACACACGCACACACACAAAATATGCATATATTTTAGTTGTTGTTTTTCTTCCTTTTTTCTTTTTTTCAAAAAATATTTTTATGGCTTATAATTACAGATTTGTGATAATCTACAAGTACATTCGATCGTAATCACAGAGATTAACTTGTTATTTAAGATATATGTAGTAATAATGAACTGAACAAAATTGTTCCCTTAAATGCATGTTAGCAAAATTGTATGTACCATGGAGGTTCCCTTGTCAAGAAACAAGGAAATTATACGACAGAATTAAATAAAATGCATATCAACAAATTATTAAAATATATATATATATATATATATATATATATATATATATATATATATATAAAAAAAAATAATTAAGTTAATAATATAGTAAATTTCAAAGGTATATCCGATAAATGCACCCTGGATTACCTCCCTTACCGAAACGAAACGTAAGGGGAAGTTTAAAGGGTTAAGCAAAACGTAATTCAAAAAGATATACACATATACACAATTGTCGTATATTGGTAGCATATCCATTATAAAACAGCATTGGAATGTAATTAATTTAGACCAATACAAACACTATACAATGACATAAGAAATGTTAAGCTAATTTAATATGCTATATATGGCTGTACTAAAATACACCACAAACTTTATATTAAATAAATATAATAATACCTATATATCAGTTAGCCACATTATTTAGTAAACTATTTCTAATTTCCGTTGCTTTCTGCACATATAAAGCTAATTTAGTAAGTGTTGTCTTATTCTTTGATTTTAATAATAACATAAATTTATACATACTAGGTTTATTATAGAATTTATGAAACCTTTTCTTAAGTTTTCATAACACGAACATTTTAAAATAAAATGGTATTCGTCTTCTATATCTAAAGTATTGCAGCATTGACAGTATCTTTCATTTCTAGGAATTCTATTTTGCCCATACCTACCCGTTTGTATTCTTAAACTATGACCTGAAATTCTTAATTTTGTAATACTAAATCTAAGACTTTGTGGTAAAATATTTAAATAATCTTCATATTCAAAGATACTTTTACAATTATTATAAAGATCAAGTACACCACTCGATTCTTTTTCTGAATGCCAACTTTGTATAAAATTATCAATAACTCTTTGCTTGAAAATAGGTAAAAAACATTTTAAATCATATAATTCCGGATGATTCCAAACATCAACAAAACCATAATTACACAACAATATTTTTACCTTTTTAGCCCAGTTATCTAAACCTATATTACAATCACTAAGTGATTGCTCATAAACTTGTTTAATAATTATATTGTCTGTATTTAAAATCTTAAACCAATATTTGATAATTCTTAAATATCTTGCCACATACAAAGGGTATCTACCTAATTCACCATATACTGCAGCAAAGTGTGTGGGCCCCTTCCGCGTGACATTTTTTGTACCTTTTTAGTTTTAACTGACACATTTTTGTTTTCTTAAATGTTTAATCAGTGACAAAACAAACTTTATTCAGTAACAATAGATGATATTTAATATAAAATATTTAATATCCGTTTTATTTTGCACACAAATTGTGTATTCTGTGCATTAGTATTCATTGACTTTTTTAATATAACCCAAAAAAATATCGTAACATTGCTTATGACTGATTACTTAGTTTATTTATATCTTTCAGGAAATATATTTAGAGGACTTAGTTAAGAAGAATTTAATTGTTTCGTTAAAATAATACGTTACATGTTATGTAAAAATAGTAAAGCTGATGACATTTAGAAACACAAGCCATTTCTTATAAAGTTTAATTTACATGGCTAGCAATAGGTATGCATCTTCTCTGCAGAATACTTAAATAATTTTGCGTATGACCAAAAAAAAAAAAAGCATTACCTTTTTAACTTTTTTCCAAAACAAAATCGGCAATTTTTCTTACCTGAAAGTTCATCCACCTGGCAGTTAATTTGCCCGCTTTTAATTCAAGATTAAAATTTTTATACATGTACATGTAGAGAAAATTGAATAAAAAAATTCTTATTTCCGGTAGATTTAGTTAAAACTATGCCTCTGGGCTCTAATGAAAATTTTTCGATAGCAATTACATTTTAATGTTTAACTTAATTGTTGTTTTTAGTGGCTAATTTTTTTTTTTTTTAAATAATAGTTTTACTGATATAGCGTTTTGTTATTGCCTATTTTTCTTCAATCATTAGATCGCTCAGCAGACGATATGTCCTTAGGTATCACTCAACAAATAACTGTTAATCAGTGAACATGTCATTCAGTTTGCATACACAGTACAATAAACACATGCTTATCACATAGTCATGGATGACTTCCGATTCGGATTACCTACACATTAACAGCAGGGGGACCATAAGACAGTAGGAGGCTGGCTGGTCAGGTGGTTATACGGGTAGTTCAGTATGGGGCCCACGATGAGGATTTCCTCTAGACAGCACCAACATTATGTAATCAATAGATTGTATAGCTTAGAAAAAAATGTATAACCAG
This sequence comes from Solen grandis, assembly GCA_021229015.1. Lineage (NCBI taxonomy): Eukaryota > Metazoa > Mollusca > Bivalvia > Adapedonta > Solenidae > Solen > Solen grandis. The sequence continues at coordinate 44,248,003 of CM037793.1, forward strand.
GGATGCTGGGGGCAAGGCTCCCCCCCCCCCACCCCGCTGAATCCGGGCCTGTAACGACTGGCTAACGTGTGTCCGGCGAGTGAACTTTATCCCCGGCGTATTGCACTGATGGCCCTGGTAGATACTGATAATAAGTTCATCTAGGTCGCTGGGTAGAAGTTGGAAGTACTGGCTCAGTATCAGATAACTGTGGACTGAAGAACTCCAGCAACCACCAACACAGCTGACGAAGGCGGTGAATCTGGTGAGCGCTCTTTTCTCTCCTTCTGGACGAAGTTTTTTTTTTTCCAGGAATCTTTACAGTTCGGAAAAAGTCAATGCTCATTCGTTACGCATACGTTACTCACACGCTACACGTACTGACAGTGACATAAGTTGACATACACCCGCATACGTTATTACACTGATAGTGACATAAGTTGACATACACCCGCATACGTTATTACACTGATAGTGACATAAGTTGACATACACCCGCATACGTTACTCACACCTACACTGGCAGTGACTAAGTTGACATACGCTCGCATACGTTTTTCATACGTTGCATATACGCCAGTTATAGGTAAACATTCGCTGTTCATACATATTTCAAGAAACTGTCGTCGAAACTTTAGGTTAATACGCTTAAAAGTTGTAGTTTAAACATATTTTGTTGTCAAATATTTACAAAATAAACAAAACGGTATCAATATATGCAAATATACAAATGACAAAAGGGTCTGGCCACAAATTCTCACAACTTAAATAGAAGGTCATTCTCAAAAGTTGTACGAAACTATTCATACGTCCTTTTTACACGGGACATCAGAACGATTGTCCATAACTCCCTAGATACATTTAAAATTCATCGCAACACTTTCTTAGAATGGGGTCAGGACATCAATTTGTGCTGATAGAATAATTATGCTGTTTTGCATTATTTGCGGAAACTGGAATCATTCATCCATGATGCGCTGTTACTTCTGGGCACGCATGCAGCGGGTTTCATCGTACTGCGCGTGAAAATGGAAATAAGCTTTTTACTAGATAGACCTGTGTTAGGAGCATTGATTGTTGTCAGAGCGTGGTCGCACTGTTGGCATATTGAAATATTCAAATAAACAATCATTCAAATAGACAATTAAGTTAATTATTCATAAACACAAACTATTATAGCACTAACAATATTGATTTATTCATAGTCAAATTTTGAATGAAATCCCAAATCAAACTGAGAATTCGTTGCGTTCTAGAAGATGACTGCAGCAGAGAACAAGAATCCCCGTTAGATGATGATTGCAAAAAAAAAAAAAAAAAAGGATACAAGTATAGTACAGTACTCGTTCATCCCAGGACCTCGATAATAATTATTTATAGAATTTCTCGATCATGTTCGTACCGGGTATTCGTACCGAACGTTTTGATCTGTACCTTGTCCCCTGACACTCGTGTCACAATAATCACAATATTAATTAGTCTATGGGTGTCTATGGGTGGCAGGAGTCGAACTACAAACCAGTATGAGTTAATACGCTCCTCGATCCACTGTCCACGAAAAGAAAAAAAAGAAAGAAAAAAAAGTCGAGTACTTTAAATGTATTTTCGCTTTATGATATTTTCATTTCATGTAGCGTGGCACCGCTGAAACGGCTTATTTTCAATCTCAACATTTTCATTTACACAAAGGGAAGAATACAAAATATGAAATATAAATTTTAATTTTTTTTTAATATATAATTGTCTTATTTTTTCGGGGGGGAGGGGGATATACAGAACATAGTTATTTCCCTTGTATAGACGTGCCGCCATTTACAGTATCAAATTACTAATTAGCTGGATAGTCAAAAGACAATTTGTTTTACTCTGAAGTTAGGAGTTTATATGTTAAGGAGCCAATAGCATAAAAAGTGTGCATAATATACGCGCGATGTTTGTCTCTATTCTTCAGGTATGGAAACGGAACCTGATAAGTATCTAGATGAATAAAGGCAAGTCTATTTTATCGATTTTTTTGAAAGGAGAAATACTCGGACATATAGGGTAATTCGGATAGCAGTTCAAAAGTTTCTTAAACTATAAAGGAAGGGAGTTGTCAATATTGAATATCATGAATTTCTGTAAAAGATTGTTAATTACATGTGTCATTTGAGAAATATAGATTGGCTGATCAATTTTCACTTTTTTCATGAAATTATAAGATTCAGTACTTTTTGCCATCATTTTCAAAGAAAAAAAAATGGCAGTATCAGCTTCAAACTTTATACATGGAAAGATTTATTCATGTGAATTGCATTTCTCAAGTATAATAACCCCCCCTGTCCTAATTTCAAAATGATTGCTTTTTGTTAAAATCATGGTTAAATCTTGTTCAGAGCTCAGCATTAATAAAATAAGTCTGTAACTATAATTCTTAAAATAGGAATTGCACAACTCAAGAAACTTTTTTTTATGCCCCAAAGTTAGCTGTGTGAGTGTGTGCGTGTGTCTGGCATTTTTGTTTTTGGACAATAACTTTGTCTTGCATGCATGCAATTCAATAAGATTTGGCATCAAGACTGAGTGTCGCATGAAAGATCCAGGCTTGTAACTCAAAAGGTCAAGGTCACAATCACAGATCAAAGGTCATAAAATGGGATATTTTTTAGGTTCCAGACATTAACTCAGTTCTTGATTGATAGATATTTATATAACTTTGTATTAATGATCTCGTCAAAAGACGGAGTGTCGTGAGAAAGATCCAGGTTCTAACTCAAAGGTCAAGGTCACAGATCAAAGGTCATAAAATGGGGTATTTTTCAGTTTTCGACATTAACTCTGTACTGGATGGATCATATTTATATAACTTGTTATCAAATATCTCCTTGAGAAGATGGAGTGTCTCGCAAAAGATTCAGGTTGCAACTCAAAGGTAAAGGTACAATCAATGGTCCTATAATGGGAGGTATTTATGGTTTCTGGATACTAACTCTGTCCTGGATGGATATTTGCACCCACTGGCATGTAACTTCATATACATATAGACAGAACATATAAAAGAAAGAGCAGATTACAATAATTGTTAACTTGAATATATTTTGAATTATTCCCCTTTGTTGATAGAGCTATTGGGTAGAGGACACAATTACATGGTTTTCCAAGGAACACCCAAGTCTACTGTACATCAAGTATGTACTAAAATCTGCTAAAACAACAAAACAGTTCTGTGTCAAAGCAACTTTTTGGGAGCATATGTCACTGATTGTGACAGTTCTTGTTTGTCAAGATATATAATTGTGTTTCTCTTATTAAAATTATGACAAAGCAATTTTGATAGATCTCAATTTATATTTGTTGTTTTGTAATTAAGTTGTCACTTTACATTCAAAATGATTTTAAAAAATTGTTTGACTGTTTTATGAATAACCAAAGAGATGAAGTTTTTGTGGTCAGAACTGATTCTATTCTGTAATGCTAATCCCATTTTGTTTCTTCCCTTTATTTTTGTATTTTGCAATCTTTTTGATGGCTTGTGAATGTAAATAATGTTTGAAACATTACACATTTAAATGTTTGGTTGCAGGAGATGGTTTAAAACACAAGGTGTTTTGAATGAGATGGAGGGGGCATATTCCCAAGATGGTCCTGGTCAAGGAATGAGAGAGTTATCTAAAGTTGAAGAAGATAAGTATAAACACGGCCCTGTCATGGAGGGTCAAGAATTGAAGGTGCCAACTCACAAGTATCAGGATACAGATGATTTCACATCAAAGAAACATAACATTTTGAAACAACATTTGCAGCAGTTGATGGTTAAAGATCTTGACTTTCCGTTAAATGTTCAGCCAGGTAGTAATCAGTTTAAAAGTGTGGAATTCTCCCATCCAGAAATGCTTTCATCAGTGCAAGAGAGTTCTTCATTTTCATATACCTCTACCCAAGAACACAATATTGGTACAACTGCTAGTGTGTTGGATCCTGCAGTATCATCAGAACAGGTTTTGTCAACAACAGCAGGAGTTACCAAAGCATCATTTGGATCCGTGCCACTGTCACTTAATCCAATCATGTCCCACATATCTACAAGCAACGAAGGGCTTGATCAACTTAGCTTGCAGTTAGCTCAGTATCAGCAGCAATCATTGCAGTTATACTCCATGACAGATGCTAAAGTTACTCAGACATTACCTGAATATCAGCCCATGACAGGATATGAAAATAATCCAAGAATTAGTACAAGTTCCTATTATTATCCAGAGGGTCAGTCAAATGTTTCAGCAAGGTTGAATTCTTTTGCAAAAATGATGGACATGCAGATTTCAGCTAGTTATGGTTCTGTTGCTGATGGTAATGGTAAAGTGAGCGGGAATACTGCTAGTGTTGAATCTGCCATGGAACATACATCTGAAGAAGGGACCAGCTCACTAGAGTCACCCCTGAGGTCTGCTGATAATACCGGTAATGGTTTATCCACCATAGGAAGGGAGTTGAGTGATACTGTAGGAAATGAGTTACATCCTGAATTATCAGAGCAAACAGCTAATTGTACAGCTGGTGCAATTGACATTAACCCTCAAAATCACAAAAACACTAAGAAACAAACAGATGCTAAAGCTAGTTTGAATGAAAACTTTTGTATTGAAGAAATCAGAAAGTTTGGTAATAAATCCAGACAGCACTACGTTTGTGGCAGTTGTTTGAAGAAGTTCCCGGCAATTTGTCAGCTGCATTTGCACTTAAAAGATCACGGCTCAGGTGGTTCCTATCACTTTGATCATGTCAGCCAAACTGCTTTCCCAAAGTTTGATACATTCTGTAGCTACACACAGACAGAACCTGCTGAACAGAAACCTGACCAGGAACCCTTGTCCAGTGTTTCTTTTGAGAAAGATAATCAAGGTGCTGGAACTATAGAGGAGAAAGGAGTAACTAGTACTGTTCAGACAAGGAGATCTTCTAGAAAGGAAATTAAAAATACAGCTAAAACTATCTTGAAAGTCCCAGATGCTAATCAAAAAGTTGAAAAACAAGGTGGGAGGAAAAGGAAACAAGATAACCCAAAGCCAAGTAAGCCTCTTTTGTACATTGTGCCAATTGATGAAAAAAGAAAAAGGATTGGAAAAGAAACAAATAAAAAGAGAACTACTTGTAAAAAGAAAGCAAAATCTGACACTAAGCATGATATGGAATTAACAGAATTTGAAAATGAAGAACCATACTGTGAAGAAGGTGTAGATTCAGACAGTGATGGATTCATAGATAAAGTAGAAGATACATTTCAGCCAGATATTAATGAAGTGGTTGCCAATAGCAAGACACCAAATGCTAAAGTTTTGAACAGTAAAGAATCTGATCCGTCAGTAACTCTAAAAGGTGATATCCCAGATTCTAAACCTTTTAAGAAGAGAGGAAGGCCTAGAAAATCAATTGGTCCTGTTGTATCTCCTGAAGCTGAAGTGGAGAGTACAAACACTACTAGTCAAAGAAATAACAAGAGGAGAAAGAAGGACAAAACTGCTCAAGAAAATGACAACAATTCTGAAACTGTTGCTATCAGTCAGGAAGATGAGTTAAATCTGAAGTCAAATTCAGATCATGCAAGTGATAATTCAGACACTACTCAATCTAGTCAAGGGAAAGAAGCTCCTAAGAAGCTTCCTGCTGCTGATAAGAAGAAGAATGAGAAAGACAAGTATCAGGTATGTGATGTGTGTGGTCTGACAGTCCTGAAATACAAGTATGTGTTTCACATGCGCCAACACACAGGCGAGCGCCCGTTTATCTGTGAGAAGTGTGGGAAGTCATTTGCTCGCAGTCGGTTCCTGACAAAGCACCTTGTCACCCATGAGGAGGTGAAGCCTTGGAGATGTCCTTTGTGTCCATCCCAGTTCTGCCAGAAAAATGAATACAAGATGCACATGGCTGGCCATGCAGGTATGTACCGGTAGTCATTGTATGTAATTGTATTATTCAAAACTAGGACATGACCCTGGTATGTATCTGCTTCCTTGGACTCAAAGATTGTAGTAGTTAAGGTCAGGAAGGTCTACAATAAGGATTTCATTCTTATGAATAGATACTGATAATACTGAGAGAATAAGATGAGTTAGAAAATATAAAAAAAAAAAACTATGATAAATAGCATAAACTTATGTTAAATCTATATATTTTTTGTAGATAGGAAAATAAGTTCTTAGAACTTACACAAATCCCTCTTAACAGTTCCTGGGTTGGACCAGTACTTTGCATATAGGAAGGCCATGAGGAGTCTTGTTAAATGGTATTTTCTGTCTTGTAGTTAAATTATTAATATTTACATATGATGTAATTTTCATGTCTTAACATTTTGAGCTTTCACAAATAGTAAATTTTGTTTTTGATTAAAAATGACCATCAATAAATGACAAATTTTGGAAATGATTTTTACCATTCACCCCCCCACCCCCCCCACCCCCTCCCACTATGATCATCAAGAATTGTCAGTCAGAGTAGCATTCCTTGGAAGTTAACATAACAAATCAAAATTTACGAATTGATCAAGTTGATATAATCAACACTGTGAACCTATTTTAACAGTTTTAATATTTATTTAGGCTTATTTTAGATATAACTGTTTGGGGGGGGGCATGAAAGCCTCCAACAACTGGTGAAATATATATATAAGTTATATGTCCAACTTACTTAAGCAGCTTTTAGCTCACCTGAGCACAACATGCTCATGATGAGCTATTTTGTGATTGCCATTTGTCCGTGCGCCCGGCGTCAACAATTTTCTTTCAACAACATCTTCTCCTAAACCACTTGGCCATATTTGATGAAAATTGCCTGGGATGATCCTTTCATGAAGCTCAACTAAAGTTGTTCAAATGTTTCCAGTCTGTTGCATATCTGGGTCAGAGCTAAAAATTGATTTTTAAAGTGAAATCTTTAAAAATCTTCTTCTCTGAAACTGCAAGGCCTAGAGCTTAGATATTTGGTGTGTGGCATTGTCTGATGGACCATTACCAAGTTTGTTCAATCATGACTCTAAGGTCGAAATTGGCCCCACCCCAGGGGTCACTTGATTATACATAGATTTATATAAGAAAACCTAGAAAAATCTTCGTGTCAGAAACCACAAGGCCTGAAGTTTTGGTATTTGGTATGTGGCATTGTCTTATGGACCATTACCAAGTTTGTTCAAATCATGACCCTGGGGTCGAAATTGGCCCCGCCCAAGGGGTCACTTGATTTTACATAGACTTATATAAGAAAAATCTTCTTGTCAGAAACCACAAGGCCTGGTGTTTAGATATTCGGTGTGTGGCATTGTCTTATTAGAGCTATGACCTTTCAAAGTTTGGATGGCAGGTACAGTTTTTGTATTGAATTTAGATGATCTTGCTGTACTTCTGCATACATTATGTATTCAGTATGACACGTAATTGAGGGCAATGTTTCTCAGGTGAGCAATTCAGGGTCATCACGGCCCTCTTGTTTTATTCATATTTCCAAAGCACTGAACAGAGTGTGTTTTATTTTAGAGTGTGTTTTAATGTCTAGAAATGAATTATAGCATAAATATTAAGATTTTGATACTGGTAATTCCTTTTAGACTGTTATGGATGGATTCTGTAATTGATTTCATTTTTTCCCCAATACTTTATACTCTCTTTTTGTAATGTACAGACTGTTGTTCTTGCACTTAACATTTGGGAGAGACTATCAGCTAAACAATGGAGAAAGTAACAGACCATTGTGAGTAGGTGTGAAATGTGATATTCCATCCTGTAAGAACAACCCGATGATATTATGAAAAGAGAGAATTTCTATGTTATGCATACTTGTGAGTTTGTGATATAATTATTTTTTTTTAGGTAACCGTCCATACCAGTGTAATGTGTGTGAGATGAGGTTCCTCAGCAAGACGAGTCTTCACACGCATCAAGCCAACATACACATGGGGCTCACACGCTTCGAGTGTGAGGTGTGTAAACGAAGGTTCTTCAAACGATCCAGTCTGAATGTTCACCAGGCTACTCACTTTGAGGCCACTCTCAATTGTAGTTTTTGTGACAGAAAATTTCGTGACAAGACTGGCCTGAAAAGGCATGAAAGAATTCACACAGGCGTGAAAAAATTCAAGTGCCATATCTGTGACCATGCATTTATTCAGAGTACACCCTTTTGGGTGCACATGGAGCGGAAGCATGGCATGGACAAGTTGATGGTGAAGGGAATGCTGACAGAAGTCAAAGAGGCCAACAGACGGTCTGGGATCAAGACTGAGATAAGCATGTTGCCAAACTCTGATGACCTTGTGTATAGGATGGAAGCTCAGAAACACAGGGACAGTGGCTCTGCTGATGGGCGGCCAACATTAACGGACAGTCAACATGCACATCGTGATATACAGGACAAGGGGTCGGTGTTAAAGTCATATTCTGAAGTAAAGATCCCTGGTCTGTCCGTAAATGATACCACTAGCCAGAATCTTCAGGACTTGTACCCGGCTCAGATCGACCCAGAAGTCATGAACCGTCATTATAATGTTCACCTTTCCCTGCCGACTGCTGTTTCGCTGTCTGACGAGAATGGTTTAACAGACACAAGCTCTGCCTCTCACAGTGTGACCAATACTGTCTCGTCTGTGGTGCCACCCTACGCCCCCCTGCAGCAAGTGCTAGGCATGGGTGGGGTTGCCCCATCCATGATGGCCTTGCCCTTACAGCAGCATGGATACATTGGGTTGACCCAACTGCACCAGGCAGTGGACTACACCAGCCCCACCCCTCACTCCTCCTCATACACGGACATATCCCAGGACAGGGTCCTCCCACAGCCCTACAAACATGATGGATAGTGCGGACCAGTGCTGTATTCAGAATACACCTTGCTTCTTTAGCTCGACTGTTTGAAGAATAAGAAGGGCTATTCTACTCACCTGAGCATCGGCGTCTGCGTAACGGTTAAGTTTTTTGTACCAACTCACTCATTACTGAACCCTCGAAAGTATTGTTTTGAAATGTGGAATACTTGTATATGACCATCACCCCAACCTGTAGGCAAGAGGGGATAACTCTGTCATGGATTTTGACCAAATTATGCCCATTTTTAGCTCACCTGAGCACAACGTGATCATGGTGAGCTATTGTGATTGCCTTTTGTCCGACGTCTGTCGTCTGTGCGTCCAGCGTCAACGATTTCCTTTAAACAACATCTCCTCCTAAACCGCTGAATGGATTTTGACCAAACTTCACAGGAATCATCCTTATTATGTCCTCTATCAAAGTTGTTCAAATTATTTTGATTGGTTGTAAAAGTAGGTCACAGGAGATAAAAATAAATTGTAAAAATGCAAACTTTGAAAATCTTCTCCTGCAAAACTGCAAGGCCTAGAGCTTAGATATTTGGTGTGTAGCATTGTCTTATGAACCTCTACCAAGATTGTTCAAATCATGACCCTGGGGTCAAAATTGGCCCCGCTCCAGGGGTCACTTGATTTTACATAGGCTTATATAGGAAAAAAAATAAAAATCTCCTACTCAGAAACCACAAGACCTGGAGCTTAGATATTTGGTATGTAGCATTGTCTTATGAACCTCTACCAATATTGTTCAAGTCATGACCCTGGGGTCACTTGATTTTACATAGGCTTATGTAGGAAAAAACTAGAAAAATCTTCTTGTCAGAAACCACAAGGCCTGGAGCTTAGATATTTGGTATGTAGCATTGTCTAGTGGATCTCTACCAAGTTTGGTCTAATCATGTTCCTGGAGTCAAAATTGGACCTGCCCCAGGGGTCACTTGATTTTACATAGACTTACATAGGAAAGATTTTTAAAAGATATCCTTGTAAGAAACCACAAGATCATGGGTTTAGATATTTGGTATGTGACATGCCCATGTGGACCTGAATGAAGTTTCAAATCATTGTCCTGTGGTCAAAAATGATCTCACGCTAGGGTTAACTTGGATTTTTTGACTACATGTAAACTTTTTGTGTGGAATTAAGATTATATTGCTGTTCTTCTGCAAGTATTTTGTATTCAGTATGACTATGTTGTAAAAGGCAATGAAAGCAATATTTCTCAGATGAGCGATTCAGGGCTATCTTGGCTCTTTTGTTTGACTTAGAATCTTGATTCTTTCTGTACCACCTCATTTTTTCACTGAACCCCTTATTGAATTGTTTTGAAAATTGGAATACTTGTATATGACCACCACCCCAACCTGTAGCCAATAGGGGATAACTCTGTCCTGGATTTTTACCAAATTATGCCCCTTTTTTGACGTAGAATCTTGGTTATTTTTTTTTCTTCATTTTTTTTCACTGAACCCATTATTTTCTTTGAAACTTGATATACTTGTTTATGACTATCACCCCTGCCTTTGGTCAAGAGTTGATTACTCTGTTTTGGATTTTGACAAACTTGAAAGCTTGATAAAAATTTTCGTTCCACCTGAGTTTTCTGCTGAACCCTTGAAGGTGTTGCTTTGAAACTTTGAATGTTTGTGTATGACCTCTTCCTTCCACATGTAGAGAAGAGCACATAACTCTTTCATGGATTTTGACTAAAATATACCCCTTTTCTGACTTACAGTTTAGTTTTTTTATACTTGCTCATTTTTTCACTGAACCCTTCAAGATATTGCCTTAAAACTTGGAATACATGTTATATCCTTTGTTTACTTTTTGATAATACAGTGATTCTTATTTTGCCTTTTACAGCAGTATTTTTCTAGATTGACAAGCATTAGAATAGTTGAGCGTGCTGTCTTACGGACAGCTCTTGTTTCTTCTTCTTATCTTCTGTATTTCTTTACAATCATTTCTCAACCCTTCACCTCATTTATATTCATTAACAAATTTTTAACTCGATGAATATACATTTTCTGAACTTAAAGGGTGAATTAAACAGTGGATTTTTCTTTGCTATGCAGAATCTGAGCTAAACACATGTATGAGGAAACAGAGAAGACCCTGAGCTATAGGTGTTGTCTGATCTGGGACTGCTCTGTTTGCCAGTGCATCAAAAAGAGTCTATATGAAGTAAAGGGTTTAAACAACTTTTCATCACCTTCATGACAATGATGCTCATTTTAAATTATCATTATCACCTTTTTTTTTTTCAAGATGAAATCATTGAAATTATTTCAACTCTACTCTGTAAGATCATAAGTTGGGTCCATTTTTATCCTGAAGTCTAACTGGTTGAATGCTGTAAATATTTTTTGAAATACAAAAGTTACATTGCTTTTCAAAATGGAGGACTTAGGCTAAGTTATTAGGTATCATTTTTCCGTCATTTGTCTGTCTGTTCATCACACTTTTTCCATCATGCTTCAGCAAGTGACACAGGTGTTTTTTGATATAGTTTTACTTTATATTGATATCAGTTAAATTTATCACTAGTACAGAGACATCAGTTAAATTTATCACTAGTACAGAGACATCAGTTAACCCTTTCCCTCATATAGACTCATTTTGACGCACTCAATAGGTACCACATAAAGCCTGATCTGCAGAAAACCACAGTTAAACCTTACTAAACTTAATCATAATATCCTCATTTCCAGACCACTGAGGAGCAGCGAACAGCATAAAACCTGATCAGCCTGCGAGTTACTTGCAGGCTGATCTGGTTTTATGTTGTTCGCATAGGTCTTTTCATGGTTTCCTCTATGAGGGAAAGGGTTAAATTTATCACTAGTACAGAGAGTAACATGGGAAACAGTTTATCGGAGAGTTTTGGCTACTCTTGCAACCTGAGGTGTTTTAGAATTCAAGATTGCATTGGCAATATCTTGGTTGCAATTTTGATATCAACAATATCCTTTCTTGTATATAAACATGCACATAATTATTATCATTGAATATAATTTATGTGAATCATCAATGGAGATTAAACGCAATAAAAATGGTGCTAATGCAAAGAGATTATTTTCAAATTCTAGTGAAGATGAAATACTTAAGTAGATTGAAAAGAAAAATACATGTACAAATATCATTTTCATTGTTTTTCTTGTTGTACATGTATTAGAACAATTTGTATGGAACTTACAATGTTCATGTATGTCAGTTTGAATGATCTTCATTTGGTTTATATCTCATCACTTTGTTTGACAAATATTTTTAATTACATATTATCATACATGTTATCATAACAGGTTTGTACAATTTGCATTTACTAAATGGAATCTGCAATCAGTAAATTGTTTAATGTTTATGTTTTTTGTTCTGCAAGACATAAAAAAACAACAACATCTACATAAGGTAATTGACTTTCGTAATATTAATATAGGTATTAAAATGGACTTACAGGCTATCTAACAGCAACTCTTGGGTAGTTGTAGTCAAAGGTTGACCTGGTTTATACAAAAGAGCACATGGTTTTGTTTGTGATACTGTTTGTGAGCAGTTGACCTAGCCATGGATGGGATTGACTGGACTTACATATTTACCTGAACTTACATATTTACCATTAAAAACAGGAAAGGTGCTGGGTTAACTGTAGAAATACATGATTTTGTACGCAATGCTAAGTAACTGTGGTGGAAATGGGGTCTGTTTAAACAGGGCTTGAATTTAGCTTTTCTAGCCACTCGTAAATTTTGCGAGTAGCTGAAGTTTCAACTCGCAAAATTTATCATTGACTTGCAATTTTAATTTCATGAATGGTATATATTTTACAAAGGCAAACTGACAATACATTTCCTTCTCAGTGTGAGACATCTGAATTAAATAATTAACCAATAAAGGTCATAAAAGAGGTAAGTAACTTGTTTTGCATTGCTTTGACATTTTGTTTGTTACATAACGGCTGCATAAGATGATAAACGTAAACAGATTGTGCACCATATGTAGTTACCGGGTAATGACTAGTATAGGAAAACATTGAGCGTCAATCTTGCATCTAGCAAGTGTGCGTATGAATTACGACTACGTAGATGTTTGCTTGTCCCGATAAAGAATACACAATGCCGATTTTGATTGGATTCAAAACTTTGCACTCGCAAAAAAAAAAAGCAAGCAGCAAGAAAATCAACTTGCAAAATTCATTTCTCAGTCGTATTTTGCGAGGTTGCGAGTAAATTCAAACCCTGCTTAGTTGGTGAAATACAAGCTGTTCACACCCATTATGTACATATAGGTAGCCCTACCTATATCAGTAGATTTTAACTAGTCTTGGTGTCTGTTTTTGTACCTCAAACTTATAAAGGATTTAAAATAATTTTGGTACCAGCCAATCAGAAGTGATTAATGATTTAGCACTACCATACAAAGTAGTGATTTTTGAGATGCAGTTGTTCTTGTACCAGTGGTGACCATGTTTGTATAGTGTATTTTTTTTTTTATGAATACTATATTGGATAGTATCCATTGTATATCATATGAAATGTGCCAAATTATTGTTGTACTTCTTTTTTGAATTGCATTTGATTTTACCTTTGCTCTTGTATATATTTTGTATTGTCATGCCTATTATTACATTATTTAGCATTTTTATCAGCTGAAAATCTTAAGGTCTAAATCAAATTTTGTCTTGATACAGTAGAACCTTGCCAAACCGAACATCACTAAACCGAATTCCTCGCCATTTCGAAGTTTATTTTCAGTCCTAATTTCTTCCCTTCTTATTTTAACTAAAAATAAAATTTTTAATCCTAATTTCGCTATTTCAATTTTTAAGCTTTTTCGAAGTAAAAATCCTGGTCCCGAGGTCGCAATTCATGTACATTTTTCAATTTTTATTTCGAAGTCAATTTTCATAAATTTTCTTGAACTAATTATCGTCCCCATCATCAATCGTATCTAGGTCAGTAAGCAAGTTTATTTTGCGGTGGCACCTGGATTGATGGTGGTTTTCACGCCATAATGGTTCCACGATATTTACGGGTAAAGAACGCAGACATGCACGCACACAAACTGAAATTTCCATTTGATTTTTAATCCGAATAATTGTTATTTCGAAGTTTTCAGCTTGGTCCCAAGGATTATGGTTTAACGAGGTTCTACTATATTATACTTTTTCTTTTTACTTATTGAACATAAAGAAATATCAAGTAAATCAAAATGAATTGTAACTTTTTATATATTCATATTTTTAAACAAAAGCATTTGTAACAATTGTATGGAAGATTATTTATGTAAAAATTACAACATGCTTACTTTGAATGCTTTATGAAAGATGGCATGTGCTTGCATGTTTGTATACTTTTCAATGATGCCTTTTTGCATTTCTCTTAGACGATTTTAAATGTCAAGTGTGTAATGCAAAATGCTTTGTGCCTACTGACTAATAATATGCCAATATGTCAAGACCCAGGTGCTAACTACCAAATGATACATAACAAATAAGAAGTGCAAGCATACCTGCAGCCTTGTTTCATTTCTTTATATAGTGCTAAATGCTTTCTGTTAATTACCAAATAAGAAGTGCAAGAATATATGTTTATAAAATTTGTGAATTAATAGCAATTGATTAGCAATTGATTTCATTTCTTAAAAGTCAGGTATGTAAACGCAAATACATCTAGTTAAATCCATAATTCATATGCAAGTATAATAAGACTTGCCACATAGCACTAGGCAGTAAGCATTACACACTAAACATAATCGAAGCTGGAAACCAAATGGAACATTTACATTTTACTAGGGCCCATTCGGCTTAATGAAGAGAGATTACTCCAGCATTCTCTTTGCAGAATGTACGATGATGTGTAGCATTGCACATGCATACCAGGGCAAATCATACTAGCGTACCACCAACGGGTCAAATCCCGAAAGAAAAGTTATTGTGATATGACATAGTATTCATTTATTGCATATTAGTAAAGAAAAAAAATATGTATGTGTGAATTCTTAATTGCAAAAAGTATTTGATTTGGAATCAAACTGAATTAGAAGAGAAAAAGATTGTGTTACGATTGATTATTAATTTAGATATAAGCATGGAAAATCACCCATCCACAGATTTTCTTGTTCACACACTAGAACATCCTTACGTTTTCATTTGGTTTAATTAATTTTCATATTCACCAAACACCAATAAAGCGCAATAGCCCAGAGAGTCCGCTTTGTGTTTGGGAGGTCCGGAGTTCAAATCCCAGCCAGAGTACTTTCCTCCAGTGACTGTGTCAAACCAAATAAGTATAAAAATGGTACCAGACGCATCTTTGTCTGACACTCGGCAATATGGGGTTACTATGGGAACTCGGGGTACCCAGTACTGGTTTTATCCAGGAATTTATCTCCCGTATATCAGTGCTATACAGCAGGCATGTAAAAGAACCAAGGGATCTCTTTGCAAAAGGGCTAGGGTATGGAACCCAGACTCCCTTGTATCTAACCAATGTCTCTTCTGATGCTGTCTCTTAAGCAAAAAAAAAAAATAAATAAATAAAAAAAAATAAACAGGAATCACTTGAGGTTTATCCGCAATGTCTGTTTATGGTCATAATAATCAGAAAATGCTTGCTAGCCATTACTATAAAAGAAGAAGAGAAGAAATAGTTTGCTAATTTAATTTCATGATGGTGAATGTGAAAATGAAGGAAAGCAAGGAGTATAAAAAAACAGCAAAATATTTATTTTGAAAAATTCTATGGTTCAACTCTTAAAAATAATAGATGACGATGATGAAATAGATAATATAATATGAAAATATTTTTCATGTTCTCAAATTTATTTCATTATATTCCTTTATTATGCTTTTTTTCCCTGCTTGACATTCAGTATTTATACAATGTATTTTATGACTGGTTGGCCCTGTGTCTGGATATGGTAACATGTCATGTGTCTACTACGTGATTTTGCAGTTTGGCAGTACCATAGGAGAGTCTCCAAATGACTAAAATAATGTGGTGGGACGTTAAACCAAACAAAAGAAACGAAACATCACTTCCTGTCCTATGGTTGATATCATTATTAATATTCCATGCAATTACGTATAGCCTAAAGCAGGCACTACCACTGAGCTATTGCGCTTTATATGAATATGAAAATTAATTAAACATTTAACAAGTTCTTTTCTTACATGCAATAAATTATTAATCAGTCGTATCCAATAATTTTCTTTCTGGATTTGACCTGTTGGTGATACGCTAGTACGATTTGCCCTGGTATGCATGTGCAATGCTACACTTCATCATACATTCTGCAAAGAGAATGCTGGAGTAATGGAGTGGGCCCTAGTAAAATGTAAATGTTTAATCTGGTTTCCACCTTCTATTATGTTTAGTGTGTAATGCTTACTGCTTAGTTGCAAATGCTTACTGGCAAGTGCTTTATTATATGTGTAACTCAGCGTCTGCGTTTCACATTAAGAATCGCTATCAATTGCAACACACAGTTAAAAAACATAGTCTGTAATGTATTGTTTGACAGTAAGAACATAGCATTTTGCACTTCACACTTGTCATATAGAAGTGAGAAACAGAAATGCAATTAGGCAGCATGCACATGTAGTTTTTCATAAATAATCTTCATACAAATAATTTGGTAAAATATTTTGCCACAATGTTTCAGGCAATCTAATTGATTAAGCAAAAAAGTTATACAAGACACGCCTTATAAATCAATTGTCTTATCATAAATTACTTACAAGACCACAATTAATTTTTCTTTTGTTTTACTACATGTTACAATCAGGAAATATTTGATATAAATTTTTACTCAGATATTAAACTGATATCAGAATGAAGTTGGATATAAAAGATAAATGTTCAAGTTTGTGAAAATTAGAAAAGATAAATGTACAATTTACCTGTGATTTTTGTGGTTGGGAAATACAGATTTACCTGTTATCTGTAATCTTGAGGAAGACCATGAACCAGACTACAAAACATGTTGAAACTACATGTATTTGTGTAAGCAACTCGCCTCTGGTACACGTATATCAAACTCTAAAGGTAAAGTGATTTTTTTCCATACCAAACTCATCTGGACCTGAGGAGTTTTTTACCCATATGCAGAGTTTACTGTATACATATTGTCAGCACATACAAAGATGCATGACTTTAATCATGATTGACTATCTTTTACATTGGACCAACAAAGGGATTACTTCAACAGAGTACTTTTTACCTCATAACAGATAAACCTCAAAACATGAAAATATGGTAAGTTGGATGATGCAATGGTTTGAGTTTGTTCTTGGTTTGGTAGCTTTTCAAGCTCTACCGTATTGCAGGTTATTTCTGCGGATGTAATATTCTGCGTTTTTGCCATAAATTTTTTTTTTTTTTCTTCGGATTATTTTTCTGCGATTTCTGACCAAGGAAGAATTTATTTCTGCGCTTGCTTATCTTGCTATTTAAAGCAACATATTTAAATCTCTTATTCAAAGTATTACACCTAAGGAATATCACTATATTACATCTCACATGCTCTACCGTCAACTATACTGTACACAATTTAATCCATTACTTGACTTTTTATTTGTATGTTTATAAATTATCAAATGCAAATTTTAATCTAGATTCTTTAACTGTTATTTAATTTTGAGGGTAATTCAATCAGAGAGCAAACCTTTTATACATGCAAAAATATGCACTGTTTGCATTGTTTGGCATGTAATTAAGACCCTGAGGCGAAGAAAATCTCCTCGTTCCCAAGTGAACCTGGAAGGCAACAGGTTGTATGCCATTTATAAGGGAAGATTACAATGAAATGTGGTCAAAGTGTCATATTTTTACTCTTTGTTTTTCATCCATTTCCTGTAAGTACAAACCATTCAACAATTTAGTGAAAATTATATTGACTGGTTGCTAGTGGTAACAGTCTCTTGTTGGTCACAGAATAGTTCATATAGATCAGTAATTAAAGATCTGAACGGATCTGAAGAGTTTTATTCTGTGAATGTATTTTCTACTGAAAGTTAATTTCCGCGGATTTTATTTTTACAGATTTGTGTTCATCCACAGAATAGCAGAAATAACTTACCCGCTGAAATAACCCGCTATACGGTATTTTATTACACTTTAATACATTGGTTTTCTTTACTTTATGAATTGCTACACCATTTGACCATTGTAAACTATAGGAACAGAACCAGCTTGTACCCATCTCTGTATACTTTGAACCATGAAATTTTAATAAGCTAACAGTTATTCTCAACTGATTTTGGGTTTACAGTGATCAAAGTAAATGTAAACGCTATCCTCGGTATTTCAGAGTGATGCATGTTTATACAATCTATTAACTACATATGCCTAGACAATGTAATAAAATTGTTACATGTCAATGATTTTTTGTTAATATGGCCTGTTGTCCAGTTGTCTACCCATTATCTACCCAGTAGTTAATATTCATCTTGACTTTAAATGGCATATGCAAATCAAAATATGTCTATATGTGGTAAAGACTGAAATTTTGGGATTAAATGGGTATGGTTTAAACCCAGCCTGGTAACATGCCTCCCCAGGCATTGGTCCTGTAGGAACTGCCTTGAAAGAGATGAGTACTTAGAACTATGATCACTTGGTGAGATACTTCTAAACTAGAAATGTGTCCACTGGAATTTGATTTCAGTCTTTACCCCATATACACATATTTTGATGTCAGGATTAAATAGGTATGGTTTAACATGCTTCCCCAGACACTGGTCCTGTAGTATATGAGAAACATGTCCATTGGAAATTGATTTTTAACTATATATCATTTATCAATAATATCCATATACAGGTGTATGGTCATCCAAATCAACTATCTGTGATTGTTAAAAAAAAAAAGGTTGTTTCTTCGTCACAGGCATTAGTGCTACAAACAGTATTAAATTATACTAGAAATGTGTCCATAGGACACGGATGCCCCCCACCATAATATTTATTTAATGGTATTTTTGTCAGTTAATTTGAAAAACTGGAAATATAAAAGATGATTTAAAGATCAAATGAGCGCTGTGACCTTAACCTCAGTCAAGAGATGTGACCTTTGACCTTCAAGCTGGAAACCTGTGCTTTTGTTTGACACAGTGTTTTGTTCTAAGGATCCCACCTTGTGCTAAGTTATTTCAAATCGTGACTTCACACAAAAAAGATACAGCCTGGGCAGGACTGCTTACAAAATTAACTGACTGCTGTGACCTTGACCTTGAAGCTAGCAACTTGTTTTTGTTACATGATATCCTAGAGATCATTTGTGTCAAGTTTTTATACGCCGCCGGAGGCGGTCGTATATTGGCGTCATCTTCTCCGTTTGTCTGTCCGTCCGTACGTCCGTACGTCCATATCTTGTGAACGCAACTCCTCCTACGTTTCTGAATGAATCTTTTCAAAACTTGGTCAATGTCATTACTATAATGGGTAGATGTGCATGAAGTGGCGATTTTCCGGTTCATTGATTTTTACAAGATTTGTGTACCTTTGAAACTTAGTCTCTGTAGCTAAATGATATTGCAGCCTTGTGAACGCAACTCCTCCTACATTTCTGAATGAATCTTTTCAAAACTTGGTCAGTGTCATTACTATAAAGGGTAGATGTGCATGAAGTGGCGATTTTCCGGTTCATTGATTTTTACATGATTTGTGTCCCTTTGAAACTTAGTCTCTGTAGTTGAATGATATTGCAGCCTTGTGAATGCAACTCCTCCTACATTTCTGAATGAATCTTTTCAAAACTTGGTCAATATCATAACTATAATAGGTAGATGTGCATGAGGTGGTGATTTTATGGTTCATTGATTTTTACATGATTTGTGTCCCTTGAAACTTAGTCTCTGTAGCTGTTTGATA
>CM037793.1:44267776-44317776 GCA_021229015.1 Solen grandis
TGTGCACGGTTTTTAATAAGCAATATCAAGCATATAAAGAGGTGGTCAGATCTATACCGGATAACTTATAAACGATTTAACTAGACCTTACTCATGTGAATGATATATGGTTTGCAAGATAAGTTTCCTGATAACATTTGATGATATTTGCTTATGTGGGCCATAGATTAGTAAATTGAACACCTAAATCGTTCTAACAGAAGATAAAGACGATCACTATGTGTGGAGATAAAATCATTCATTGAAATCTTTTAAATGAATGACATTAAAAAGGGCTAGTTTATCGTGTTTTGTTGCAAATATATGTGTATTAAATAACAGAGAACTCACGTTTGCTATACTTGAATCCTTTGAACTAAAAGCAAGTACATACTGAAGAAATGAAGGTTGTTAACATATTATATCATTTCATTTTTATATTCATTTTCATAATCATCATACAATAAGAGCATCTGAAAATAAATATACATCAAGTGCGTGCATCAATATAGAAATATTTCGTATAAAATGAAGACACTCTGCCTTACAGAAAGTATGCGTTGGTTGTTTGAGTAGAACTGTGTGAGCTTCACGTGATTCTACCAAAATAAATGTGATTAACCCTTATTTAAACCATTTAAACCACAGGCAAGACTACATTATGAACTACGCTATACTGAAACTTCCATCGAAGTATCATTTAAAATAATTGTGCAGATGTTTCCTTTTAACACAGTAATTTTGTAAGCGTGTTTGATAAACAAAAATGTCTTGATGTTGTTTTTTTAAATTTACCTAATCATTGTGATTTGTTCACAACTTTCACGCCGTGAGGAAATCTTAGTTTAAGGTTTTTATCAATTGAAGATATAAGAGGTTATTAATCACTTTTCTCACAAAAAAGAAAAAAAATAACTTTAGTGTAAAATGAAGCAGAAGCAAACAGTATTTATCTTCCTAGTTACATTTGAGAAAGGATAATTATGTTATACTTGTTTTTAAAGCAGCTCATTCACAGTTGGTCATCGACTTAGCATTTGATTTTACCTATATGTGTGTATTACGTGTGTGAATATTCATCTATAAACGCATGGTAATCTAATGCATCTAATGCAACCATCTGCGATTGTAAAAGAAAAAGAAAAAAAAGTGTGTCTCCATCACCGACAATACCGTCACTGTCGGTATTGAAACTATATTTAGAATTACAATGAAACTTATTTTCAGTTTTTCTATTTTCATTTGCATTCTTCGAGCATAGACTTACTTAATAGGACCATAATTACCTCATTCGAGGATTCAGTATCCTATATCTAATCTATTTCGCCGAAGTTGTGTTTACAAAGAAAGCTCCTTCCCGTGTAATGTGACCTACACATGCCGAGTGAATTTGTCAGGAAACAAAGACTTCACCAACATTAGCGAGGAAGAGTAGAAATAAATCTTTTGTTTAATCTGTGAATGAAATGACAGTTGACATAAAATTTAATTTTTCGAGCCCTCTATTATCTGTATATAATGGTGTGATTACCGCTGCCACTTAAACCAATAACCCATCCTTTAAGACCACATATAAGAACATCAACATAGTCACTAGCATTGGCAGACTATTTTGCGATTTCCAGAGTTACAGACAGAAGAAAAGATATATCCTGGCTATGACTCCGCTACCAGAAACTGTCACTGACTTCCTGACACTGCTGATACAAGAAAAAGTGACCTGTATTGTCGCATTGGATGACCAACATTCTCAACTTCAGGTAGAACTTCTTAATCGATTAAATATTAGAACATGGTAGGAAATAATATAAAATATATGACCCCTTATATATGTGCCCCCAAATATATATACTTATCACATACATACTCTGAAATAAAGGAACGTATCTTTAAAATATGTCTACAATATTGCATTCAGAACAGATAAGAGTTTCTTTTCTGAATAATGTTTAAATAGGAAGATTTAAAACAAATAAAAAGTGTAGTTGTTTTTTTTTGTGACCATAAAAAAACACCCAATAGTCAATAAGGACATACATTTTGAAGGCAGTTTAGACTTGAACAGTTATCTGCCAGATGATATTCTTAGTTTACATCATTACGATAAAATACGGACATGAACGTGATCTGTGGTTATAAAAGGAAATTAACTATTTTGCGCAGTAAAGCTGTTTAAACGATCAATATATACAGTTTAGTTCTCATTTTATATCTTCCTTGTATGAAATTACGCCCGCTTTTGTAATTGATCAACACTGTGCAAACAAGTAGATCCCTTATACAATAGTTGTGTCTGCTTATAAATAGGACATGCTCATGCGGAATGAATTTACCTGAGGTAGTTTGGTTTAGATAGGCTAGATTTTAAAAGACGTGTTTGTTTTGTTATAAGATTTCTTCCTACAGATATATCAGTCATGTCAATGTCTACTCTAAACGTATTTGATACTGCCTTGTTGTATTACGCCATAGAAATGTATGATACTGCATTCAGTCATTTTAGTGTAGTACTGGACAATTCATTTAAGTATCCTAGCTAAACTCCAAGTAGGAAGTTACCTTTACCCCTTTTTCACGTACGAAAAAAAAAAGATCTCCCGACCACCTTGTGGTGGTTCTTAACTCACTTGGGCTTCGGGTACGATCTGTTAAGAATAGTTACATAATAATGATTTGTTATTCTTTTGAAATGCATTTTATTGTTTACCAGTGTAGATAAATCTGTGTGTTGTTATTTTTCAATGCAGGGACATATATTCGCAGATTAACCATGAATGAAATAGGAAATTTGAGGTTCAGTTCAGTTCTATTCATTGAATGTGCAGTAGTTACTGACATTTATTATGCAACACGGGTATGTCAATTAATTTTATCTTTGTTGTCTTTGTTGTTATATTATTTTTCATGATATCAGTGATTGCATGCATACCATAATGTATTTACATTTAATATTACTGCATGTAGTTCTGTATAACCAGAGTTTAAATATAGAATCTCTGTTTAGCAATGATTAACAATTAATAATATAATTAAATAATTTATTAATGATTAATAATATAAAAATTCTTTTTTAATTTTATGACTGAGCTCTTGTTGAAAATTATCTGTTAACAGCGGATGTAAAAGGAAGCATAATTTAATAGATGAAGTATTCATGTCCAGTGTTAATCATATATGTATATGTTCCATTGAATGTTAATCCACTTAACACTTTATATGTATAAGCATGATGTAGTTTTTCTATACAAATGTTTTATTTTAATTATTTATATACACTCACAGACTGGTCTGAAGTCTCAAATAGTTCACCATTTCCAAATTAATCACTGGACAGGCAGGTCAGCTGTTCCACATGACAACGTCAAATTCCTGAATCTTATAAGGGAAGCAGAAAATGCCGCAGACGACACGTTAGAGAAGGCAACCATGGTCGTTCATTGCCTGTAAGTATATGACAATGAATCATTTACACATTGACCCTTTAATCAATCTTGTACATGAATCAAATGTTGATAGAAGGGAAATTTGTATTGTGCCCCCACACTACATGCGGATAATATTTTATACCAAATACAGTGGTACTTATCATTTTATAAGTGCAATTTTGAATAGTCCATACATTTGCCTTAAGCAACGTATTTAAGAAAAAAAATGAAAAAATGAATATTTTGCTTCAACTGATATGAAAATATTTATAAAATAACTCCGAGGAATATCATTTCAAATGAAATAAGTATAGTATATTGTGTATCTGTTTATAGGTTTTTATAAACATGTACTATACCAACGAGAGATATAAAAAAAGGACATCAGCAAATTTTAATGCATACATATTATTCATCACGAAAGCAAAGTGATTATAGATATAGAGCTATTTCATTAGTTTTATATCATTTGTTTTTATTTTATGTTGGTTTCAGGAATGCTGCTGAACGGAGTTGTCTATTCTGTGCCTTGTCCATCATGTTGCAAAAAATGGAGACAGAACACGAGGTTAGTGTGATCAACACACTGAGACAGGTCAAGGTCAGAAGGTCACTGGCTATTCCAAATAAGGTAGGAATTAGAAGTATTATAATAATTCAATATATAGTTAAGATAATAATATAATGAGAAGAAATATGTTATCTCCATGTTTCCATTTAAAGTAGAAAAATGATAAAAAAAAAAATTCAATTACAGATGTACAGTACGAGGTTACAAAAAAATCTACATCCGATTTATATTTAAGAAATGCATAAACAATAATTTGTTGACTCTAAAAACATTTATAATTTGATACAAAACAATGGATCATTTTAATTTTTAGGAAATAAATAGTTTGAGGAAATAAGTGATTTGCCTTAAATTATTGTGATGGTTATGTATCTAACATAAAAACTAGACGCCAAAAACAAAAATGTGCATAATTTTGTGGCATTGGAATAAGGTTATAATTTGATTGGAATATCTATACATGTGTTATCGTCTTTTTTAGGAGCAGTACGTATTCTGCCATAAGTGCATTTGCACACACCTTCAGTCTGGAGATTCGAATATTTACACCAACCTGGCAATGGGGGCAATAAAGTAAACCTTAGATTTCCATTCAAACAAAAAAAAAAATGGTATCAACTGGTTTAATCTGCAAATGTGTGTTTCCTACTCTAGTTTGGACACGACTAAAGACTTTTATTTGTTGGAGGATAACCATATACATTTTACTAATAAACACATACCTGCTATTTTTTCATAAATAACGACTTCATTGCTAAGTTTACTTGCATGTTTATAATAGGGCATAGCTAAGGCGGTTTTCCGCAATGCTATGACTGGAAGTATAATATGTATATACATCAAATGATTAGTGATCATATGACTTAGTGATTATTGGTAATATATAATCAACATTTTATATGGATTGATCTTTTGCCCATTTGGCATACATGTGTTAGGTAAATGTTTGGTTGCCATTTTGTCAATATGTGTGAATGATAAATATTTCACAATGTTTACCTGATTTGTACAAGTAATATATAATACAATTAAAGCTACCGGTCCCGCTGGCTAGGCGTTTAGGGTGTTCGCCTCGGAATCAGGAGGTCGAAGGTTCGACATACAAAAGTCGTAAAAATGGTCCTGGTATTGCTCCCCAACCTTGCTTGGTACTCGGCATATAAGGATAGTTCCTGGATTGGTTGGCCTGGTGTAAGAATAATATGACATGGTGTGTTATCATGTCACATGTCTAATGCGTGATACTACAGTGTGGCAGCACTATATCTGTTCCAAGTAGACATCGTCTCCAAATGACTTAAATACTGTCGGTTGGACCTTAACTGCAATTAACAATCAAACAAACATTTAGAAACATGAATGAATAAAAAACTATTTTCAATATGCTTATTTGATCGTGTTTCTTAATGTGGTTTTCATGCCAAGAAGTTTGTGTTATTTCTTAACACTTGGAAATTCAATTTCTACATTTTATTTCAAAAATAAAATTAA
This sequence comes from Solen grandis, assembly GCA_021229015.1. Classification (NCBI taxonomy): domain Eukaryota; kingdom Metazoa; phylum Mollusca; class Bivalvia; order Adapedonta; family Solenidae; genus Solen; species Solen grandis. The sequence goes on from CM037793.1 coordinate 44,273,243, forward strand.
AAAATTTTAAAATTGGTTTTGACATACAATTTCATATTTTAGACTACTTTTTTTCATTTTATGATTCTAAGAAGTAATGTAAACGATTCCACGTAGCTTATGAACATCTACATTTCCAAGACAGATGTCTTCTTGAGGACTGCTGCAAAAATCGCATTAAGTTGAAATATTTATTTTACATTGGTATGCATATATATTTGTACGTAACTGATGAATTATAAACATAATTGTATAAGAAATGTTTTTAAGTTGTATCAACAGTTACCTTGTAATTGTTTAGTTATTTTATTCATTGTATCTCATTTTGAATTATAATTCACTCCGCCTTCTTTATGGTATTTTATATTTGAAGATTATATAAAAATCGTTTGGCAGTTTTAAGTCTATTACATTTTCTAGCAAAGTTTTCTTCTGATTGTAAATATGTGTTACTGTTATATTTTTCACAATGTTTATATTTAATTAACTAATCAATAATACAATAGGAACATGAATTAATAAGAGAATGATTTGTATATGCATCTTTGATCATATTTCTGAGCATGATTTTCATGCAGCTTTTTTTTTCACTAACATATTTTTGATTGTCATATACATGTATATCTGAATTTCGAAATGTTATCTAATTAACTGAATGATCTTAATTATTATTAATTTATTATATTGAAATACCTTCACACTTATGTAAATGTTGGAGAAAAGAACGGCTAAGAAAATGGTAATGCTTTTAAAATAAGGATTGGTATCAATACTTATGAAATATTAGGAGAAGTAAATAGTTTATATCATCAATATTTTTTACAAGACACAAGGAATTGATATAGATTGCTTTATCAGGTAGCATTATTTATCTTATTTTCATTTATTTTTTCTCGTGTGTGTGTGTGTTTCAAAATGTAGCATATGGGTGTACTAACGGGTTGTAGAAAACTTGACAAAGTATCTTAATATGTAAATATAATTTTGGAAAATAAATTAAGGAAAATGTATACTCGTAAAACACAATACACGATTCACAGATTTTAGTCACGTGACCAATAGTATCGTGTAATAATATAATCTCTATGAGTATAGGTGAAGACAGTCCAAGGTTGATAGTAAAAAACAACAGATAAACCTATAAACCTTCAAGAATCCTTTCTTCCTGTTCCACCGAAGATGACTAGTAGCACTTTATCATACTATATCAGCGATATTTTTACTTACAATGCTTGTAATCTTAATAAGCTACCTTCTATAAATAAAAATTGTATTTATATTATTACTATTATTATTATTACAAATGACATCACGTCAAATCACACAGTGTTCAGACACATGGACAGTACCGGAAAAGGTAGTCCTTCCGATGGTGCAAACATATCCTCCAACCACATATAGTTCGGTAGAGTCAATTTATTGGATAACAAGACCAGGGTCGAATTCCACCAACAATTCTTAGCGCTAAGTAATACTTAAATACTTAAAGGACAATTTTATCATTCTGATTTCTTTAATAAAAATACCCAACAATTTAAATTGTTTGCAAATATTGTTAGATGTTAGGGTTACAAGTCATGTATTATGAACATTTCGTAAAATAGATATTATACCAAGTTTAAGAATTTGAATATTACGAAGCGCTAAGTATTGTTGGTGGAATTCGAGCAAGATTTTCAAACTACCTTTCCTCATTCTGTCATATACACCATTCTTACACAAACTCGGCATTTGCCATCCAGCACAGCGAAACGAACAAGGAATTAAAAACACATTTTTTCACATAGGCACAAAAAACACCGCGATGCAGTCAAAGGAGGTAATAGCGTATCGTTTTCTCGGATAGTGTTAAGTGAACATGTAATTATTTTTTTTTCTTTTCGCATAGAAGCTAATCAACCTTCTGTGTAGGGAAATGAAAATAGGTCCCTATATCACATCCATTCTACGGCATTGCCTGACAAAGATGACGTCACAAGCTTAAAAGTTTTCCCGCCAAATGGTCAACACGGTAAAGTTTAACACACTGCACGTATATGTTCATATTTACCATCCGAACACTTGTAGATTAAATTTAGATATTGGGTAAGCACTTTAAATTCATGATATACATTCCCCGAAATTAACATAAATACAGTTTCGTCCGTGCTACAAATATTGGCTCGAATTCGCAACAGACTGGTCTATAATCAGAGACATTTTTGAACAGGGTTGTTCGCGACGCTGTTCTATGGTAACACACATTTCTGCATCGGACTACATTTGAGAGCTATATTTAGACTCTATATTTAGATTTCCCTCCTTTTCTTCCTTTTTACTACGCGGAGATAAAGTTCCAAATTTTGTGTTCTGTCTTATCACTAAATGGTGATATAGTCATGTTTTTTTTTCAATTCGATTGTATTATGGAAGTCGAAGCGTGTTAATAGTCGAAAATCACAACAGTATAAAGCGGAGACTAGCATATGATGACTGGGCTTGATTCTATACCTAGTTGCCTCTATTACTTTACCAATTGATATATTCTCCTTTTCAAAACAATGCATTCATAGAAATTAAAACATATATAATATGTAATGCATTTTGATTAAATCACCATAACCAATGGATTCATGGGATAAACCTATCAGCAAACCCCTTTTTTTATTTTAATTTGGAAAGCAGTTTTGTTTCTATGTTGTCTTTTGGTTTCAAAATAGAACATTTTGGGTCCGGTACATTACATATCGTTAAGTGATATTTTGTTTGGGGTTGTACTGCAAAAGAGTAACTTGATAAGTTGTCCCCGATGCATATGATTTATATAACGTCTTTTTAAGTAGAGTGTTTTCAATATGTTTCTGTCGCAATGTATAATACAACTGAATAAACTAGAATGGTCTGAATCCTCAGTAGCTAATGTTGTATAATGGTCGTACAAACACTCGGTCTTTATACAATTTATTCATGTACATTGTCGACATCATTAGGAGGTCAGCGCTACTTAAGAAGCCTCACAGCTTCGCTTCCAAAGACCCGTTCTCTCTCTCTCTCTGCCCCACTAGATTTCTCTAAGTCTCTCTCTAGGTGTTTTTTTTTCAGATCGCTCTATTCTGATCATTAACTGGACAGTTTTTATACGAATTGTACAAAACTATGGGCAATTAGATAAATACACAAAACATATTTAACTAGATTACAAACCATAGTGACAACCTTACTTGTTACATACAGTGATATGATCGGACTTGACTGGCGACAAACAAATATCCTATGATAAGACATGTTTGAACTACCATACAAGCAAATAGTTGTGAAATCAGGACATAATGCATTAGCAATAAACCCAGTAAGTATCCGATGATACCACAATAAAAAAAGTAGAACATGGGGCTGACATCTAGGTTGAAAAAAAAGTTTTTTTTTTTTCTATTTAAATTTCTTACTTTCTTTTATTACCTAACATTTGACCTCATGTTTTGAAATCCTAAATAACTTTTTTGGTATAATTCCAAACCACGAATTATTAACTTTTATGGATAAACTATAAGTCGCTGATTTTAATATTTGTTTAAAACATTTCAATATCACAACCATATGTTTCCTGGTGATCACTTTTAAGTCTGCATATGTTTCTCTGACACATATCTCGGCGACGTTGACGCTTTGCATTAAATCTCTCTTGTATTTAACTTGTATTTAACTTATCATATTATCACAGGAAATGCGTTATACTCTTTATCTTAATTATATATACAAAACCAGTTTGACACTTTAGCATGTAATTTTACTACAGAAAATCGATGCATATCTACAATTGTATATTTACATTGCTTAATTGATTTAATAACAGACCATGAATCCACAGAAGAACATAAGAAACTGTGCATTTATTAATAATTGAGTAATGGTTTTTTCTTTGAAAGATTTATAATTAGCATTGAATAAAAATGTTTCTTGTCTAGTTATAATTAAAATATTGATTCTTTCCTACTCTAGTTACTGAAATATCACAGAACGATGAAAAACGATCGATACATATTCACTCTAACGGATCAGATTAAAACAAACTGCTGATTATCATTTTTTTCTTTTCTTTTGCCAGCCGTAATATAAAATAAAATGATAGCAAACATGAATCAATATTTAATTAATATTAAAATATAAAGAAATCCACCTAAAACATTTGGTACACAAATAAGTTTGGTTTCCGAAATATAATAAAATTGAATATGAACGCTGTTTATCTGTCTGAATTATGCCTAATAAAATAAAAAGATGTAACTTACATAATCTAGTGCTGGAGTTTTACGAAATATCTCACAATGAGAGTCTATTCAAGCAATATTTTATAGATACAGAATTCCTTTATTTATTGACCAAGAAGAAATACATTCCTTATATGTGTTTGTCATTAACATGTTCTTGTTGATATTTGTGGTCTTTGAGTTCTTCAAAATGTTGATCTTGCTGTGATATACGACATACGACGATGTATCGTAGACTTTAAAAGTTTTGACTCGAGGAAAATCTCAATTTCAGATGTTAAGTGAAAGGTGGTCAAGTAGCGACCTTTTAGTACCTTTTCAACTAGAAATGAAAACAACTTTAAAGTTCAGGAGTTATTTTGCATATGTACCGCCTGCGGCCATCACAGTTTTCATTCGCCCATTGATACATTAATGAGGCAGCCAGAAGTACACAGTCTCCCAGCGCTTTCGGACGGCGTTTGGCCCAGTCTAGAAAGACCGGGGCAGTATTCGTCGGGTACCAGTGATAGGTTTCCTTCAGGTCACCCGAGCCTTTTAGAGCAATGTAGTATGCCTTCAATGTGCCTAAAATGAATTAAAATGTAGATTTTTAATTCATAGTAAATACACATATTAAATCAGCTATTCGGACATGTAAAGTTGTACATGGAAGAGCATCATATTTTGTATCCTTTAATTATGTTTTGTAAAATCTAATATTAGTTTCCTTAAATTCTAATTATACCTATAAAATAGTACATGACTCTCCATATACAATGTCAAAAAATTACTGTATATAGTGTATAATGCATTCTATAAGATAAAGATGAATATACAACAAAAAACCTAGAGATAGGATATTTTATATACATTTTTGGTAATGAAAAATCAACAGAGGGATTCCATTTATTTCAATCCACTCATATAAGTCTTTCAGAAAATGTAAAATAAATATACCTCAACATGTTTTTCTTATTATGTGGAATTGAAGCCCCCCGAAAGAAAAGGATAAGCGGAATAATAGGCATATTTCAGCACAAAATGTATACCAATCTCATTTGCGGTGCGTTTTAAAAAATCATTTTCGTGTTCGCTTGAAATTTGCACGAGTTCTCCTTTCTCACTTCTGCAGTTTATCTGTAAAAGAAATCATTATCATCAAGTCAGATATCAAAACCGTCCCGATGGCCAAGTGGATGCATTTCTGCCTCGGTAGCGGGAGTGTGTGGATTCGATCCCCGGCCCCGACTTACCAAAGTCGTACAAAATAGTACTGGCAACCCCCTGCTTGGCGTTCAGTATACAAGGGTGATTCCAGGATGGGTTGGCCCGGTGTCAGGATCATTTGACTTGGTGTGGTATCATGCCACATGTCTACGGCGTGATACTGCAGTGTAGTAGTACTATATCTGTCTCAAGTAAACATAGTCTTCAAATGACTGAAATACTGTCGGTGGGAAATTACTGTCGTTGACTTTTATCAGTAATATGACTGCAATAAATAGCTTACTAGTCTAATTATAAAAAATATGTTCAAATTAAAACGTCCTTAGATCTAAGAATTCAGTATTAACATAAGAGCAAGGGGTTGTGTGTGTGTAATTTGTACACGCGACCGCGTGCGTGTGTGTGTGCGAGAATGTGGAAACTTCTAGTATAATCTACATTGCTTTGACCCCGTGTTTTCAAAACATACTTAAGTATGGTCTAAGGCTTAACCTCAATATTGTACTAAAATCTCTTTTGAAACCAATACGCATAATCGTTTTAAAGTTTTATTTCGAGAATACGGGACCTGATTTTTGGACGTGTACAAATAGAAGATTGAAATGAGAGATATTGAAAACACGAAATGATTCTCACATTGGCGTCTGTCCAGTTTTTACGTGTTTCTGAATACAAGTACCAGGACCCCTTGAACCAGTAACTTCCATCTGAAAATTAAGAACATCGTAAAAAGAAAATCGACAGTTTATATAGAATTCGGGATAAGAAATATACACATTGCTACAATATTTCACATCTGATTCCCAGATGAAGCCATTCAATTACTGGAAATATTTGAACAAAGGATGTTGACTACATTCCCAAAACTGATTTTTTAAGTGTATATTGAACTTCACAAAAGACACCTCCAGATAAATGGCATTGTTACCTTACCTTGAGAGATATTCTGAATTATTCTGCCTTTGGCTAAATTCAATGCCTAATAAAAATGGCAAAAATGTGACTTTTACATGTGCGTGTGCAAAAACCGTTAAGCTATAAACTTGAAGAATTTAGAAAATTCCTAAAGGCGTTAATTGCTTCATTTTGGGGCGATTGTGCGAGGAAAAAAAGAATTTTACAGAGTAAAAAGGAATGTCATACTTGAAAGAGAGGTGAAAAAAAAAGAGTGAACCGGACAAAAGAAGGAAGGTATATCATCTACATGTGCAGACTTACTTCGGACACATAAAGCCTGGTCACTCCAGAGTCCCGTCCCCAGACAGGTCGAATACGTGGTATTGGTGACTTCTTTAAACCCGTTCTTACACCGGTACCGTACACGAGATCCGACTGACTGTACATTGCCGAGAACCAGTCCGTTTGCTGGAGGTGTTGGTGAGTCACAGTCTGGGTATGCGACAGAAGTGTGTCATTCAGTACAACAATATACGGTATGAATTAAAAATACACAAGTGTCACAACGTACTGCGTGAATAAGTATTAAGCTCCGTGTAAGTAAAGCGATTGACCCGTAATTCGGAGGTCGTGGGTCGATCCCCAGTTGTGACATACCAAATTTTACAATAATGATTTATATCCCCTGTGCTTAGCCCTCGGTACAAAAGGGTAGTTCCAGGATTGGTTTGCCCGGTGTCGGGATAATGTGACTGGGTGTAGGGGATGATATCGTGCAGTGTGGCAGCTATATAGCTATCTCAAGTAGTCATTTTCTTCAAATGACCGAAATACTGTTGGTGGGAAGTTAAACCAAACAAACCATGATATAAGTCGTGTTGTTATGCTAAGGTTAACAGTACCTGCGACAATATTTCAGTCATTTTGCGGATGTCCATCTAAGGATCGCAAGCATTTCAAATATAATTTTAGTACTACAGCACACAGTATAAATATAATAAACAATATATATTACATGGCTTTCGCGAGTTGAGCTTGATGAACCTGCACAATATACATGAGTGCGCACATACGCACGAATGTATGTGGGCGGGTTAATCAAGATGGCGAGTAAAGTCAATGCAATTACGTCTTGTAACATGGACAAATATAGGAAGGAGGTGGTACTACGATATAGTGACTTTTCTATGCAGATGATCCCAAACATAGAGCGCTGTGGGTATCAATGAGAAAATGACAATCAGTGAAAGTAAAGTTTCCTCCTTATCAAACAAATTACTCTTTCCAAACAAACGTTCAAGTTTCGGCGCCTTCCGTACAGATACGAAAATTTGAATAGAGATTAGTGCAGAATGAAGTTAAGTATTCGCGTTTAACCATTCATCCGAACGACAGTGTGAAAAATCTTTTATTTTTCAAAAGGTCTTAATTCAGTATAGCCATACCAGTTCCATACCAGTTTCTAACATTTGTAAAACATTATTAGAGATGTGGTTTTCGTGACAGCAAACTCTGAAGGATTTCACGAATGTTCTGTACATCAGATAAAAGAATCATAAAGGGCCAATGCGCAAGACAAAATTCTCCGCTTCGAATGCGCTATATGCCATTAAAATGGTTGAGAAAAAAATAGCATAGGCAGTTTTCTTCTCTGAGTCGAGGCAAATTATGCTACTTGAGACAGCTTAAAATGACATTACATACCACGTCGCACGGCCACACTGCTAATTTCTATTTGATTTTATTTCTTATTGGCTAAATATAGAAAGTGATGTTATGGTCAGAAAAAAAAAACAGTGAAAGAAAGAATGGATTTGCAACCACTGTATGGATGAATACTGAAGGCCACCTAAAGGAATCGTATCGAGAATAAAAATATTTTGGGTGGTCACAATTATTCAACCGAGAGTCCGCCTTTACTATGCGGTTATCTGGATTCATCAGTTATTGCATAGGCGTGGCAACAGTGAGCGGTATCCAATCTAAACATAGGTACTTTTCTACAGAATAAAAATATTTTGGGTGGTCACATTTGTTCAACCGAGAGCCCGCCATTACTATGCGGTTATCTGGATTCATCAATTATTGCATAGGCGTGGCAACAGTAAGCGGTATCCAATCTAAACATGGGTACTTTTCTACAGAAAACTAATTAGACAGTGTTACGATTCGGTGTTACAACATACATAGTAAATAAAATGTAAGTTCCATAATATTTACCGTTGATAAGCTAGGTAAGCATCGTGTAGATAAACCAATTCAGTTCATGAGTTAAAGTTAAGTGCTAACCATTGCAGTATTCATGTATTGAGCTGAGCTAGTTCGTGTGTGAGGTCACGTGATATTTATATTGCGTTGAAAATCAATTGCTGTTGACGTAAATGATAGATACTAACAAGAAAAACTGTTATACAGAGTATCACAGCGGGCCAACAAACAAAGCCGATAGATATGTAGATATTTCTATGTATATTTCCATTTTTTCTTTAGCGCAACATTCGAAAGTTATGCACATCACACAAGCTGTTCTTGATATTCGTCCTTCTACCAGTCTTATTGGTGAACAAATCCCATGAGAGCAAAAATGTTCTATAAAAGATCGATGCTTTGAACTAAGATGATTCATCAACCTTTTCATGAATATCGACTAAATATTTTATTTGCACATTAAAAACTAAAAATCGCACACAACTTCAAATAATAAGAAGTTGTTTTCTTTCAAAAGAAAGAAAGAAATAAAACAAAGAAACAACACTAACAGCACTAAATATTTTATTCATATAATTGTTACATTTAAAATTTGCAATAAGTAATTTTAACAATAAACAGGCAGTCAAATGGTAAAATTATAGGTAAGCCGACTACTATTTGTAAATACAGTACAATCCTGCTTAAAGGACCATTAAATTGAGTTAAATAAGGTGGACGTGGTGGGCAGGTGAGTGAAATTGCTGCTAAATGTAGGATAATGTAAGCAATACGAAACACAGTCATCTGTGTTAAACCTACTATATGGTCTGCACTATAAAAACGACTTTGTTCATAAGTTATAAATTCAGGAACTGTAAATATGCTAGTCGTTGAAAAAAAAGAAACGAACGAAAAAAAAAGAGAAAAAGGTGAAGGGGTATTCAAACTCATGACCTTTGGTTTTATAGACCACATTACACATAGCGAGATTTAGGTTTATTCCTTTACACAAATTCACGTTCTCTCTTCAAATAAACGCCCGCTCTGCTGCGGTTAAGATTAAATAGTTGCAAATTGAAATATTTTAGTTTTTCATGTTTGAATAGAAAGATTCAAATGTTATTTGCAAATTGAAATCACGGAGAAAGAATTGGTTGTGACGGACATAAAAACAACAATTTGTGGACTGTTACCAAAGACTGTGTCGCGAATTTTCGTGTTAAAAGAACGCCACTTTTACACTATGAAGAAAAGTTGCATATTCTCAATACCCTGTGTAAAATACAGAGGGCCCCCCTATTTTGGCCCGTAATTTAATCATTGGTTAAAGCAATAATAATAATAAACAATAATGATGTATTGACAATCTTGAGTGCACTGTTTTGTGATATATCAACAAGAATGCACACTATTTTGTGATATATCGACAGGAGGGCACACTTTTGAGATATATCGACAAGAAAGAACTATTTTGTGTTATTGTGCGGATGTACGCTATCGTGTGTTAGAAGCCCAAATACGTAAACAAACGGCGAGGCTGCTAAGTACGGTGACCCTGTAGCCACTGTTACACAGTGATTCTTCCTTTTTATGTTTTGAACCATTCTTTTGTCGGAAATTTGAGCGCGATACAGGAGTTAAATTGGCATCTCGGAACAGATTCCCATAGTCATTTATTTGACAAAAAAATATACAACGCAGGGAGCTGCGGTATCCTGAACTACATAAACACGAGTAAACATACACGGGTAAACATACACGAGTAAACATATAGTTAAAACTGTGTTTTTACGAGGAAATTGAAATGCTCGGAAATTCCGGGCTCGGAAACCGTGGATACTATATATCTCCGTTTATTCTCCGATTCGGGATTTGAAATAGACACTTTATTTGGAATCTTATTCTTCGGGCTATCATAATTTATGTGTATAGAGTAGATGCGGAATTAGGTTTAGATAATTTACGTCGGGCTCTGTCGGCACTGAATAATTAATAAGCATTCACAATCACTATATAGATACTTTGTTGGTGAATACAATTCAGAAAAATCACAATAAAAGAACACATATTTAGATCTACAATATGGTCAATCTACAATTTAGATTTTCCCCGCTCTTTGATTGTAGTTTGTAAAATTTGTTTGATATGAAAGTGTGTGTGTGTGTGTGTGTGTGTGTGTGTGTGTGTGTGCTATTTATGATGGTTGTCTGTTGATACAAATCCGAATATAAAATGTTATACAACTATAGGTAGATCTATGTCACAAATGTGCCCTCTTAGTTATCCTAATCATTTGCATTTAGGTTAACTTTATTGGACTTTAGTATCATCTTTTAATTTTCTTCTCATATAAAATGACATATACTAACTTTTGTCTTTTTATGATCGTTTGTTTGTTGGGTTTAACGACAGTATTTCAGTCAGTTGGAGACGATGTCTACTTGAGATATTGTTGCCACTCTGCAGTATCACGCCGTAGACATGTGGCATGATACCACACCCAGTCAGACGCTCTAGCCACTCGGCCACCAGGGACGGTCTGTTTTTATTGTGTTATCAAAACTATGGAGACCAAAAGACATGTGATACAAACAAATACTGTTCTATTTATTTATCTTTGTTATTATTACTATTATGATTGAATAATCCATTTCAATACAAAATTGAAAGCCGTACTCATTTTAATTACGTGTATATGTATCGTAAATAATAATGTAAATACTTGATTATGCTGTCCATATGTAAGGGCCTTATTGTGCCTATGAAATAAATTGTATAAACGGAAGCGAGTACATACATACCTTTTATTTCACAATGGCCATTCATGTTGCACACCTCGTTCTCCAGACACTTGCAGCGTTCTGATGACTTGATAAAAATATTTTGTATATATTAGTAATAATATTTTTATGTTACAATATTATTATCATCAACATCAATGTTAGTAATCATAGTTGTGTATGTGAAATGGTTATGTACATTGACCCCGAGCCTTCATGACAGTTTTAATTTCTACTCCAGTAGGGACAATGATTTCCGATAAGAAAAAAAAAACGCACACACAAGATGGCCGAGATGTTTACTTTAAGGTTTATTTTTTAAACATCATCATCATCATCATCGTCGTCGTCGTCGTCATCATATTCATCAAAATCAAAACAGAAAAATAATCATTTACCTCATGATAGTCAGAGTATCTAACAAAATAGCAAATCGGAGCATCCGTTTGATCCCCATATAGGGTATTCGTCCAAAAATCTGGATATCTGTTTAAAAGCCAACATGCTGCAGTTTTTCTGTAGTACTTCGTCCCAGCGCATTTCTTGCGAATGCTGCATTCATGCGTGCAGTGATGTAAAGACATGTGATACAATGACACAAAATAATCCACACTTGAATCACAAGCTTTGATATCAATGATGCTTTTAAAACGAAAGTTATCGAAGCCAAAGGTAATCGTAGTTTTAAACTTTAACAAAATGACAATCAGAGCTAATATCCTGTGGATAAAAAGCCAGAGTTTTGATATTTCCATCTTGTTCCGAATGCAGCAGTTAAATAGACATGATTTTAATGCCATGCGCAGAGTAAAAGGCCTGAGAAAACTGATTGAAGAGCATGACCAGAAAAGTTATTTAAATGACAAAACCAATAACCTTATACTTTGTAGGACTTCTGCGCAGTGGTTTTCTCCTTATACGAGGGGTGTTCAAAATATTCGTTGACTAGCTTTATAACGTTTAGCTTATTAAATGAAATTATATGAAACATGCATGACTGAAAAGACAAGTATCCCCCCTACTGATACATACCAACATAATCAACACAATGATAAAAACAACGTACCCGTGGTATCAGATCTAACATACATATAACATAACCGCGCGAAACACATAACAATTTTGATGTCATCGATAGATATAGGACACTGTTCAATCAATTTCTCTCATCTTTTCACATTTACAATGTAATAAAAGAGAACCGCTTATTTCGTAAAGCTTATTTTATATACTTTCTGTTCTGGCTACATTCAAGTCTGACTACCCCTGCACTGCAACACGTAGATCTTCGAGTGCGTCTTCTGTACTGTCTCTTCTATTAGAAAAGGCGTTTATTTCGCATAAAACAAGTGAACATTAAGCGGATTCATTTCTCTTTCTGTCTGTATCATCTGGTACGTTTGTGTTGGAGTTTTTTTCTGGATATCACAACGCGTATTTCACTCTTTTCAGGTGACATCCTGATAAAGAGATATATATCTGTATATAATCATTAGAACCTTTACATGAAGTCAAATTTCAATCGTCTCCAAATGACGGAAATACTGTCGGTGGGACGTTAAACCCAACAAACGAATAAACAAATTTCAACATTATATCATTTAAATATTTTTTTCCAGCATTTTCACTCTAAAATGGCTGTTTAATTTGCAAAAACAATAGACTAAAATTAATTATTACATCGAAACGAAATTACGGTGTGCGCCGATGTTGTTGAATGACGCAGAGTTCATGGAAGAAATTGATATTTGAGATAAAATTACATGTATATCTAATTCATAGATGCTCTTTCAAACCATGTGAAATAATGATTTTTTACTATTCTGAATAAGAAATAACAGCTTCAGTCCATGAACTTTTTAAACACACCACAGTTATGGAAATTGCAAAGCGAACGTACAATGCAAGGTGTCCGGATTCATTAGTAAAGTAATGAATTACCGTGATACCGTTCCAAGCTAGTGTATTGATTACTTTGATACATTTTATTAATTATCGTGTAACTGCTGCTACTTCGGAACCTTAGGAATAGTTTAAAAAAATGCGGAACAATACATAATTTAGCTAATATATCTATAAAACTCGTTAGGATACAAGCGGTTTGTCCTCTACGGTATAGATAGTGTGAATATGATTAATTTAACGCAGTTACTGTTAAATCAGCTCGTTTACAGATGATCATTAGAAATCTAAAAAAGAACTACTCTCCCTGGTTATGTTAGTTAAGTCTTTGTTTCCTGAAAATTAAACTCGGCAAGTGTACGTCACATTTCACGGGGAAACGTCACTTTCGTTAACGCAACGTGATACGTTCCGCAACATGGAGTGATCACCAATTAAGGTAAAGTCCCTGTAATGGTTCCGCTACATTTCGAACCTCATGGCCTTTCACAGAGATAACCAAGGTTTCCTAATGTTTCTTTAGGGTACTTTGGTTATCTTGGTAGAGGTTAAGTAGTCCAAGAATGAGCGGAGCTATCACAGGTACATTACCTTAGGGGTAGATATTTCTTAAGTTCAGCATAATTATGAAGTTGGCGTATGCATGAAAAGTGACGGCACATGAAAATAGAAAATCTAAACATAGGTTTATCTAATTCTAAATAAAGTTGTGACGGTGTAATGTGTTGCCTGTGATGGGTAAACCACTCGTTTTGTTTTTCACAATCACGGATGGTTGCATCGGATGACCATGCATCCGTAGATGGGTATTCATAGACGTGATACACACATATAGTATATATCAAATTCGTTATTTTCATTTAGGTATGAATGTTTTCTCGCCTTGTAAAAATAAATATACTATAATAAATTATAATCTATTAAATGGTCTGGTAGCATGATGCATTGAAAGTAGTTCCTGTAATTGATTTTTAGCCTATTGAGTCTCTACAATAAACAGCGGCTTGTACTCTTGATTACTTAAATATTTAGATTTAACAGGATTGTGCCCCTTGTCATTCATCGTTACACAGAGGATTCCGAAGATAGGCTGAGTAACACGATCCCGATACGATTTTATTTTATACTATAACACTTACCAGAAATGGTCGAATAAAAACGATCGTTTTTGTTTTCCATGATTTTGTTTCCTAATTGTGTGTATAATGTGACGTGACATAACTAGCGCATTGAAATGGCTATGGACGCTTCCTGCTAAACGTTCAATGTATTTTGAATAAAAGAATAGTTACCCTGGTGACATGATAATGTGACAGGATGGGGTAACATGCCTCTCGACGTCGTGATGATACATTGTGTCAGTTCTACAAATAATTAAGTAGACAAAGCCTATTTACGCATGTGAGGCAAGATATACGCATTGTCAAGGAAGTGGGTTGCAAAATAGAAGTGGCACAGAATTTAACACATTACATAATGTTTAGTGTTTAATGATTAAAAATACATTACTGCCTCATCATTCTCTTGAGGAAGACCCAATCCCCATATTCGACTCCGATGGCAGCATCACTTTTCATACTTAATATTGTAACCTACCTCTTAAAATCTGTATGAGCGTAACAACACAGCACACCAGCTAAAATCAATTTTCTTTTGTATGCTTTTTCTTAACAAACGAATATTTGATACACCTTTTTAGCAAGTTTGAAATCTTTTTCTCAAGTAAATATGTGATAACAAATCAAGCCATCATTTCTATGCATAATCGATAGTGGAAATTAACTTCCGAAGTCAAGTACCTGTGGTCTGTTTGTCGTACTAACAGTTTTCGCTAAACCTGAGCCGATTTTCGTTACAATATGTATCACGGGACTTGAGAATACATACGCTGTAACCTTTTTTCTTTTTTTTTTTGTATCCAAATTCGTTCTTACGGTATGACCGAACATATAAGTAAAGAAGGCTGGCGGTTTGGAAATTTACTTTCTTTCGATATAATCGTTTTTTGTTTTTTTTTGTTTTTTGTTTTTTCGTTACAACCGTGTTCGTTATAAGTGAGCTCCACTGTACTTAAGTGAGTATTTAACAATTGTCAAAATATGATATTGGTATTGTCTGTCCCTTATTGAGCGTACTGATTGGTGTCCTTTGCATTTCTTTCAAACTCATGCATAGTTAGCAATACATACCTGTTATATACATCTGTTTACACGTGACGCTGTGATTCGAGGTGACAAAATGCCTACCCCAAATAATAGATTCATTGAAAAGTATGTTTAATTACTCATGAACGGATTTTTCCATGTTAATTTCAAATATTGCACTGGTAATGTTTAATGTTCAAATCAATATATTAAAACTGATTTAAATATTATGAACCACAAAATAATAAGACAAGTATTACAATCAAACACGGTGTTATAACGATAAATGAAACAAGTCCTTTTGAAGGATGAAATTTAATGATGATGATGATGAAATGTAGTAATATGTAGTAAAATGTACTAAGATCTGAGAAATATCCAATTCTCAGAAATAATATCTCGGTCTTATTGAAAAAAATAGATTTCTTTCCTGTCTGCGTGCCAAATCCTTCTGAATATACACGCAAAATATTACGTGATCAACTGGTTAAGATAAATGCTGCTGTTAGTAGAAGTTAGTATCGTTGTCGTCTTATATTTAGATATTATGAGATAAGGAAGAATAAAACTGAAAACAACAACATATTTGAAATAAATTTTAATTTTATTTAACACCCTTCGACACCTCAGAATCGGAAGGTCGAAGGTTCGGTCCTCAGCCTAGACATAAAAAAGTCGTAAAAATTGTCCTGGTATAGCACCCTTGCATGATATTCTGCATTTAAGGGTAAATCCAGGATTGGTTGGCCTGGTTTTTGAATAATATGACACGGTGAGTTATCATGGTACGTCTACGGCGTGATACTACAGTGTGACAGCACTATATCTGTTTCAAGTAGACATCGTCACCAAATGATTGAAATAATGTCGGTAGATCGTTAACCGCAATAAACAAACTAACAAAAAATTAGAAACATGAATGAGTAAAAACTGTTTTCAAAATACTTATTTAATCGTGTATCTTTAATTGATTTTCATGCCAAGAAGTTGGTGTTTTTTCTTAACACTTGGAAATTTCTATATTTTATTTTAAAACTGTTAAACTTCATATTCAAAACAACAAAAGTATTCAATCTCAATTTGGTATTCTTTGAATGATACCAAAACATACAATTTTATAATTTAAGACTACTTTTTTTCCTATTGTAATTCTAGAAAATAATGTGAACGATTCCACATCGCTTTGGAAAATGTACATTCCCAAGATAGAGTTCTTCTTGAGACCTGCTGCAAATATCGCATAAAGTTGAAATATTTATTTTACATTTGTATACATATAAATTTGAACGTAACTGATGAATTATAAACATATAGAGGAAATATTTTTAAGCTGTATCAACAGTTACCCTGTAAGTGTTTAGTTATTTTATACAATGTATTTAATTTTTATGTTATAATTCACTCCGCTTTCTTTATGGTATTTTATATTTGAAGATTATATGAAAATTGTTAAGCAGTTTTAAATCCATTAAATTTTCTAGTAAAGAAAGTTTTTCTTCTGATTGTAAATAAGTGTAACTGTTATATATTTCACAATGTTTATATTAAATGCGCAAAAAAATCAACAATACAATCAGAGACATGAATGAATAAGATAATGATTTGTATATGCTTATTTGATCATGTTTCTTAGCGTGATTTTCATGCAGCTTTTTTTTTCACTAACATATTTTTGATTGTCATATACATGTTTATCTGAAATGAACTGATTTCAATATAGGATATTATTATTAATTAATTATATTGAAACACCATCAATCTTATGAAAAATGTTGGGGAAAAGGACGGTTATGAAAATGGTAATGCTTTTAAAATATTAATAGGTTTATATACAAGTGAAATTTGAAGCGAATAAATAGTTTATATCATCAATAATTATTTACAAGACACAAGAAATTGATGTAGTTTGCTTTACCAGGTTGCATTATTTATCTTCATAATGTTCCATTTTTTCTTGTGTGTTTGTGTGTGTGTCAAAAGTCAAAGGTTGACAAATAACAACAAAATCACAAAAAAACAGATACACTTTCAAGTATCATTTTTTTATGTTCCACCGAAAATATCTTTATCATACTACATGTATATCAGCGATATTTTTACTTACAATGCTTGTAAACTTACTTGGCTACCTTCTATGAATAAAGATTTTATTTTTTTATCATCAGTATTATTATACGTCATATCACACAGTGTTCAGACACATGGACAGTACCGGAAAAGGTAGACCTTACGATGGTGCAAACATATCCTTGAAGCATATATAGTTTGGTAGAGAGTTAATTTGTTGGATAATAAGACCATATTTTTAACCAACCTCTCATCATTCAGTGAAGTACATCATTCTTACACAAACTCGGCACTTGCCATACAGCACAGCGAAAGAACAAGGAATTAAAAAACATTTTTCAAACAGGCATAAAGAACACCGCGATGAGGTCAGAGGAGGTAATAACGTATCCTTTTCTCGGGTAGTGTTAAGTGAACATTTTTTTTTCATGTAGAATCTAATCAACATTTTGTATATGGAATTGAAAAAAAGGTCCCTATATCACATCCATTCTACAGCATTGTCTGACGTCACAAACTTAAAAGATTTCCCGGCAAATGGTCAACACGGTAAAAGTTTAACACACTGCACGTATATGTTCAAATTCACCATTTGAACACGTATAGATTAAATTTGAATATTGGGTAAGCAATTCAAATTCATGATATACATTCTCAGAAATTAACATAAATATGACATTTTCGTCCGTGCCACAGATATATTCGCTCGATTTCGCGACAGGTTGGCGTAGAATCAGAGACATTTTTAAACAGGGCAACATTTCGGGGCTATATTTAGACATTTATATTTACTACGTGGAAAAAATGTTCCTTATTTTGTTTTCTGTCTTATCACTAAATGGTGATATTGTCATTTTTATGTGAAAGCGATTGCAGTATGGAAGTCGAAACTGAACTAAAATGTGTTAACAGTGGAAAATCACAGCAGTATAAAGCGGAGACTAGCAATTGCTGACTGAGCATGATAACATACATAGTTGCCTTTAAAACTTTATGTATTGATTTTTTTTCTTCAAAACAATACATTCATTGAAATTAAAAGATATATATAATATGTAATTTTTTTGTTGTTGTTGTTGTTATTTCCAAACAAATATGGCTAAATCACCATAACCAATGGCTTCATGGGAAAAACCTATCAGCAAGCCCCATATCTTTTTTTAGTTTGGAGAGCAGTTTTGGTTTCAAAAAAGATAATTTGGGTTACGGTGGATTAGACATCGTTATGTGATATTTTGCTTGGGGTTGTACTGCAAAAGAATAACTTGATAAGATGTCCCCGATACATATCATTTATATAACGTTTTTTTATATAAACAAGCTCATTAAAATCATATCCTAATTTGCGCTCCTCTACTATCCGCGATTAGGATCTGACAACATCGGGATTAGGGGTCAAGTCAGATTGACCTTTTAAGTAATTTATATGCACAAACAAGTGCTCGATTTTAAACCAATCAAATGGCGCGTTTCAAACCTTTTAATTTCAGTTCTTTTCAATGAATTTGTACCAAAATCTCCTGAAAAGAAAATCCACACAAAAAACTTTTGTCACTCGAAGAATATAACTCGCGCACGGTATTTCTAACGATAACAATTTTTTGTTATTGTTTTAATTAAGGCTGACATGTATTGAAATCACAAACCGTGACTAAACTCCGTTGTACTGTAGTGTAAATATAAACACTGTTGTTAGATAACCGAAGTGGCACAGTGGGATGACAGCCGTCTTATAAATCGAAAGGTTCCAAGTTCGAGACCAGCATAGGAAGTTTTTTTTTTATTAAATGTTTTATTTAAAATATCAGCCCTGTTTTCCTCGTGAAAGTGTAGTTATGTGTTTAAATTATATACAAGTACATGAATATTCACTACCGAGTAGTCTCTTGTTTTCGTTACTACATGTACAATATTCAAACTTCTCAAAATATGTAGAGCATGGGGCTGATATCAAGGTCGAAAAAAACCCAGCATTTTTTCCTATTTAAATTTCTTTCTCTTTTACTGCCGAACATTTGGCCTCATGTGTTGAACTCCTAAATTACTTGATTTTTTTCTGGTATAATTCCAAACCACTAATTATTGACTGTTATGGATAAACTATATGTCGCTGAATTTCAAGATTTGTTAAAAAAATTTCAATATGACAACCAAATGTTTCATGGTGATCACTTTCAAGTTTGCATGTTTCTTTGACACATATTTCTCTGCGACGTTGAAGCTTTGGATTGAATCACTATTGTATTTATCTAATCATATTATCACAGGAAATACGTTATAATCTTTATCTTAATTATATAATTATACCAGTTTGACACTTTAGCATGCGATTTTCCTACAGAAAATCGATGTAGATCTACAATTGTATATTTACATTGTTTAATTGATTTAATAACGAAGTATGAATCAACAAAAAAAATATTATATTGTGCAATTATAAATTTTTGAGTAATGGGTTTCCCATTCAAAGATTGATTATCATCATTGAAAAAATAATGGTTCTTGTCTAGTTATATTTAAAAATATTGATTCTTTCCCACTCTAGTTACTGAAATATCACAGAACAATGAAAAACGATCAATACATGTTCACTCTAACGGTTCAGATAAAAACAATCTGCTTATTAGCAAATTTCTTTCTTTCTTCTTTTTGCCAACCGCAATAAAAAATAATATGTTAGTAAAGATGAATCAACATTTAATTAAACATTAATTATTAAGGAAATCAACCTGAAGCATTTGGTGGACAAATATATTTTATTTCCAAAACATGCTAAAATTGAATATAAACGCTATTTTCTGTCTGACATATGCCTAGTAAAATAAAAAAGATAAAAATATAAATAAGCATACACATTTTTAATTCGTAGGGGACAGTGGTTGGGGTGGGGAAACAAAGGTAGGACCTAGTATCCAAGGCCTACAGGTTGTGGGTTCAATCTTCTGTAGGAGTCTATCCCCCAAACACAAGGTCAAACACAGGAGCCGTCGAGAGGGGCCAATGTTACTTAGAGAAAGGATCTGACACCTTGTCGACGGACACGTTAAGTAACTTTACCAGCTGACAATGCACGAGAGGTATTACGTCACGACATATAGAGCCAGTATAAAACCAGACCATACTACATGTAGCTTACATTACCTCGTGCTGGTGTATTACGAAATATATCACAATAAGAGTATATTCAAACACAATCTTATAGATTTAAAAATCCCTTTCTTTATTGACCCAGAAGAAATACATTTTACATAAATTTTTGTTATCAACATGTTCTTGTTGATTTTTATGGTCTTTGGGTTCTAAAAATGTCGATTTTGCTGTGAGATAAACATTTAAAGTTTTGACTTGAGGAAAATCTTAATTTAGCTGTTACGTGAAACGGAGTCTGGTAGCAACTTCAACGAAAAACAAAACTGTCAAATCCGCTCAACGTGAAAATTACTGTCAGTTTGGTTTATATTTTGTTACCATGGTTTAATTACATGAAGAAATGAAAAAAAAACACTTTAAAATTAAGGAGTCATTTTGCATATGTATCGCCTGAGGCCATCACAATATGCATTCGACCATTGATACATTAATGAAGCAGCCAGAAATACACAGTTTCCCAGCGCTCTCGGGCGGCCTGTGGCCCAATCTTGAAAAACCAGGACAGTATTCCCCGGGTACCAGCGATAGGTTTCCTTCCGGTCACCCGATCCTTTTAAAGCGATGTAGTATGCCTTCAATGTGCCTAAAATGAAGTAAAATGTATGTATATTTTTAATTCCTAGAAAATATACGTATCTAATTTAGGTGTACGGCCATGAAAGAGCACCATATTTTGTATGCTTCTCTTATGATTTGTAAAATCTAATATTTGTATCCTTATATGTTAATTATACCTATAAAATAGTACAAGGACACTCCGTATACAATGTAAAAATGTATATAAAATGTAGGCCTGGTCAAATCGAAGGAAACTTCATATTCTTCACAGGTTCTTTTAAAGGCGTTTCAGC
This sequence comes from Solen grandis, assembly GCA_021229015.1. Lineage (NCBI taxonomy): Eukaryota > Metazoa > Mollusca > Bivalvia > Adapedonta > Solenidae > Solen > Solen grandis. The sequence continues at coordinate 44,294,659 of CM037793.1, forward strand.
GGGACTTTTAAGTTCCTGACTTTTATAGCAAACAGATGTTTTTAAAACTGTGCATTAAAGAATTAGAAATAAATAATTTCTAAAATAATACTTTACGAGTATATAAGAATGATATTTTTAGAACATTTTATCCCTATTTGTAATGTATGATGCATTCTATGTATAGGGTAGAGAATATTAACGCATTTCTATAGACAACAGAAGACTGAAGCGAGCGTAGCTATAAGAATCCAACAAATACCTAAAGATATGGAATTTTATATACATTTTTGGTAATGCAAAGTCAACAGAGAGATTCTTTTATTTTCAGATTCAATCCACTCATTTAAATCTTTCAGAAAATGTAAAAAAAATATACCTCAACAGGTTTACAAATGTATTTGGTAGTGAATGAAGCCCCCCCGAAAAAAAAACAAATAAGCTGATTGTTAGATTAATATGCATATGCAAAATGTATACCAGTCTCAATTGCTGTGCGTTTAAGAAACTTATTTTCGACATCGCTTGAAATTTGCACGAGTTCTCCATTTTCACTTCTGCAGTTAATCTGTAAAAGAAATCATTATCATCAAGTCAGATATCAAAACCGTGCCGTTGGCCGAGTGGATAAATTTGTGCCTCGGAAGCGGAAGAGTGAGGGCTCGATCCCCGGCCGCGACTTACCAAAGTCGCTTAAAATAGTACTGTAGCCCCATGCTTGACGCTCAGTATATAAGGGTAGCTCCGGGATTGGTTTGCCCGGTGACAGGATAATGTGACTGGGTGTCGTATCATGCCACATGTCTACGGCCTGATTTTGCAGTATGGCAGCACTATATCTGTCTCAAGTAGACATTGTATTCAAATGACTGAAATACTGTCGGTGGGAAGTCAATGTAGTTGATTTTTATCAGTAATAGGATTGCACTAAATCGCTTACTAATTATGAAAAAGAATATTCAAATTAAAACGTCCATAGATCTAAGAATTCAATATTAACATAAGAGCAAGGGTATGTGTATGTGTGTTTTATTTGTGTACACGCGAGAGCGTGCTTGTGTGAGCGAGAATGTGAAACTTCTGGTAGAATCTACATTGTTTTGAAGCCGTGTTTTCAAAGCATACTTAAGTATGATCTAAGGTTTAACCTCAATTTTGTACTCAAATCCCTTTTGAATCCAACACGCATTGTATGAAAATCGTTTGAAAGTACACCATTTATTTCAAGATTACGGGACCTGATTAGAGGACAAAAACACATAGAAGTTTGAAAGGAGATATATTGGAAACACGAATTGATTCTCACAATGGCGTCTGTCCAGTTTTTATAATTTTCTGAATACCAGTACCAGGACCCCTTGAACCAGTAACTTCCATCTGAAAATTAAGAATATCGTAAAAAGAAAGTCGACAGTTTATATAGAATTTGGGATATGAAACACACACATCACTTTAATGTTTCAAATCTGATCGCCAGATGAAGCCATTATTAATGTTAATAATAGCAAATATATGAAAAAAGGATTTAATTGGATTCCCAAAACTGGGTTTATATGTGTATATTGAACTTCAAAAGAGCTACCTTCAGATAAACGCCATTTTTACAATACCTTGAGAGATTTCTTTTTCTTTCTAAATTCTAAATTATTCTGCGTTTGACTAAATTCAAAGCATAATAAGAATGGCAAAAAATGTAAATTATTCATTCAATAAAACAACAAAAAAGAAAATATATGTGCAAAAACTATTTAGATATAATCTGAAAGAATTTAGAAAATTCCCAAAGGCATTAAATGAACTCGTGCGGGAAAAATGGAATTACACAGAGGAAGAAAGAATGGCAGAATTGACAGCGAGGTGAAAAGAATGAGCAGGACAAAGAAGGAAGCTCTATCATAAGATGCACGTGCATATTTACTGGGGACGCAGAAAGCCTGGTCACTCCACATTCCTGTCCCCAGACAGGTCGAATACGTGGTATTGGTGACTTCTTTATTCCCGTTCTTACACCGGTACCGTACACGAGATCCGACTGACTGTACATTGCCGAGAACCAGTCCGTTTGCCGGAGGTGTTGGTGGGTCACAGTCTGGGTATGTGGCAGAAGGTTGTCAATTAGTACAACAATATACGGAATGAATTAAAACTATACCAGTGTCAGAATGTACTGCGTGAATAAGTATCAAGCTCCGTGAAAGTAGAGCGCTTGACCCGTAATTCGGAGGTCGTGGGTCGATCCCCGGTTGCGACAAAGTAAAGTTTAGATTAATAGGTCATCTCCCGTGTGTTTTGCTCCAGTTTCGACACAGTAAGGTTTAGATAATAGCTCACCTCCCTTGTGTTTTGCCTTCAGTACAAAAGGATAGTTCTAGGAATGTTTAGCCCGGTGTCAGGTTAATGTGACTGGCTCTGGAATCATGCCACATGTCTATATGTACGGCGTGATACTACAGTCTCAAAATGACTTAAATACTGTATACGGGGTGTTAAACCAAACGCAGAGATGTAAATACCTAGATTTAATGGAGCTTCGTAACGAAACCAAACAACCATAATACGGCGTACTTGTAATAGTATCACACTATATATTCTGTTGTGCACTCTATTTTCGTAATTCTTATGTATTCTATATAATATATTTTTGTTGCTGACACTCCCCTTAAAGAAGTAACAAACACGTTCCATAATATAGGTCTGACACTTAGACATTATATATTTCGGAAAGAAATAAAATATTAAGATAAATAAAATTATGTGTGCACATTTTCTTCTGCACCAGGAAATGTCGGAACGACACGTATCCCCACTGGATATGCAGTCAGAAGCATGGCCAATAAGGACAACAAAAAATATATAATAATATATACAATATATGCAGATACAAGTTCACAGAAAAAAGATTACAGAACTAAATAGGTTAACGTTTGATTTATGAATGTAGTCTCAAGAGCTTTCAAATTATTGATCTGAATCAATTTTCGCATTCAAGGTCAATATCACCTTGAACGTTGACCCATTGATCCCAAAATCTGAGGAATCTGAGCTTAAGCTCAAGTTATCGATCAGACATAAAGCGGACCGTCCGATAAACATCTTCGAAGGGCCCGGTGCAAATTAAATTAATCAGTGCCACAACCTACGATCATCACAAATATAATGTTAGTACCGCAGCACACCGTGTAAATACAATAATTTAGAGTAAATAAAATGTTAATTTCACAATTTTATCGTTAATTAATTAGAAACATATCGTGTAATGAACCAATTTTGTTCATAAATTAAATGTAAGTGTTACAATTTATCTTTAAAAATTGCAGCGTTAAACGCGATTATGGTGAAAAAATCCATGACATAATATAATTAGTGAAAACCAAATTCCAAAGGCATTACTCATGATACGAATAAATAATTTTGCCATCACGACAAACCCTTGCAGTACTCAAGTATTCGTTGAGCTAGTTCGTGAGTGAAGTCACGTGATATTTAAATGTTTCGAATATTAATTACTGTTGACCTAAATGATAGATACTAACAAGGAGAACTGTGATATAGAGTATCACAGCGGGGGCCACAAACAAAGCCGACATACATGTAGATACGTTTATGGACAGACAGGCAGACACATTTTATTTATTACATAGTTGCACAATTCATATAACATTATTGCATATGGTCACACACACTCTCTCTCTCTCTCTCTCTCTCACGTACACATTACAATGTGCTTTATTCATTCTAAACATTTAATTTGAATATGTTTGCAAAGAAGCGGTAGCAAGTGCATATATATCTTCAGTTAAAAAAAACAATATAATACGTTCAGGACAAACTTAGCTAGATTGTGCATTCAAAATCCTATTTCTAATTTGAAAAGCTTCTTTTATATACTTACATAGTTTAACCAAAAAATCTTTATTATTTGATTTCATCATTAAAATTGATTTAACAAAGCTAGGTCTTGAATAGATATTTTTGCTTAAATATATTTTTCATATTTCATTGTAGGTTTTGCAGACACAAATAAAATGGAACTCATCGTCAATGTCTCTTTTCTCACACAGCTCACAATACCTCTCAAATCGATCAACCCTCTTACGACCATAACGCCCAGATTAAATTCTTAGTGGATGTGAGGACACGCGTAGTTTTGTAAATAAACTTATTTTCTTCGTATAAAGTACACCCCCCCCCCCCCGTCTCTAGTTTGAGCCTTAAATAATTTATGTTTACAATATCAAAAGTGCGTTTAAAATCCACAAATGCACAGTATAGCCGCTTATTATTACCTAAATACTGTTGAACTATAGAATATAAAAGAAAAACTGCATCTACTGTTGACTGCCTTGTTGAAAATCCTTTTATTTTTATGTCTCAAATTTTCAATGTTACTAATTTTATTTCTCTTAAAAATATTACATTTCCGAATGATTAACTTTTTATATGCATTCTTTATCTCACATAATAATTATCTATTTTCTTGACATTTATTAGTATTGAACATTTTAAGTGACTCTGTTTATTGTTATATTTTTGTGTTCATTTCCAAATTTGCTTTAGCGCAGTATTCGAAAGCTGTGGACGTCACACAAACTTTGTGATCTTCGTCTTTCTATCAGTCTTATTGGTGAGAAAAACCCATGCGAGCAAAAATGCTCTATAAAAGCTCAATGCTTTGAACTATATTGTTTCATCAATCAACTAAATACTTTATTTGAATATTCAAAACTAAAGATCGCACACAACTTCAAATAATAAGAAGTTATTTCTTTCAAAAGAAAAATATCCGTTTAATTTAAAAAAAAAAACAGCAAATCACAATTAGGTTTGTATCTATAAAAAGTTACATTCAAAATATGCAATAAGTAATTTTAATATATATACTACAAAAACAATAAACATTCAGTTAAATTGTAAAGCTATAGATTAGCATACTGCTTTTTAAAAATACAGTACAATCCTGCTTAAAGGACCATTAAATTAAGTTAAATAGAGAGGTTAATTTGGCAGATGAGTGAAATGGCTGCTAAATGTATAAATTAAGCAATGCGAAAAACAGTCATCTGTGTTTAAACTACTATATGGTCAGGATCTAATTCCCCCAGCAATTCTTATCGCTAAGGAATACTTATTAAATAATTAGTGGCGAGTTTCATTATTCTTGTTTTTCTTTAAAAAAACATAAGTATTTAATTTCTTTAAAAAAGTGCTAGTTTTAAAGCTTATTATTGATTTCGGCTTAATCATTTACTTGGATATTTTATAAAACAGAAATGGTGGAATGCGTTTCTACCCAGTTCAAGTATTTAAGTATTACTTAGCGCTAAGTATTTTTTGTGGAATTCGAGCATGTACTAAAAACGTATTTGTAGATAAATTATAAATTTAGGAACTGTAAATATGCTAGTCGTTGAAAATATGTAAGGAAAAAAAAAGGGTGAAGGATATCTAAACTCATAACCTTTCTCCTACTAGACCGACGCTTGACCAATTGCACGACGGTGGCATTATACATAGCCGGACTTAGTTTTATTCCTTTACACAAATTCACTTTCTTTCTAAAAAATAAATGCAGTTTTCGCTGCGGTTTAGTTTATCTAGATAGATAAAGTCGTTATTTGCGAATTGAAATAATGGAGAAAGAGTTGTTTGTGACGGACATAAAAAAGATGAACTAGTGGACTGTAACCAAAGACTGTGACCCGAATTTTCGTGTTAAAAGAACGTCTTTTTAACTATGAAGAACGAGTCGCAAATTCTACATATACCGCTTCGACACCCCGTGTAAAATATAATTTCTTCATTGGTAAGAGCATCAAATCAAAACAATAGTAATGTGAAAGTGTAAGGAAATAAAATACTCCTCTTGCGATCATAAATTATGTGTAAAGGTATTGAGTTAGTTTAATGTATTTAACATCGAACTTCTGTAGGCACAGACAACAGAACATTCACAGTCACAGAGTGGCGACTTTGTTAGTGATACAATTAAGAAAAATCACAATTAGAGAACACATACTTAGACCTGAAACATGATACATGTACATACATACCTTTTATTTCACAGTGGCCATTCATGTTGCACACCTCATTCTCCAGACACTTGCAATGTTCTGATGACTTGATGAACATTATTTTGAATACATTAGTAATAATATTTATAACATAAATATTATTTTCATCAATGGTAATAATAATAGTAGTAATCATAATAGTGTATATGAAACGGTTATGTACATTGACCCCGAGCCTTCATGACAATTTTAATTTGTACTCCAGTAGGGACAATGATTTCCGATACGAAAAAAAAAAATCACACACACACAAAGATGGCCGAAATGTCTACTTTAAGGTTTACTTTTTATACATCATCATCATCGTCATCGTCGTCGTCGTCGTCATCATATTTATCAAAATCAAAACACAAAAATAATCATTTACCTCATTATAGTCAGAGTATCTAACAAAATAGCAAATCGGGGCCGCCATTTGATTCCTATATAGGGTATTCGTCCAAAAATCTGGATATCTGTTTAGAAGCCAACATGTGGTAGTTTTCCTGTAGTACTTCGTCCCAGCGCATTTCTTGCGAATGTTGCATTCATGCGTGCAGTGATGTAAAGACATGTGATACAATGACAAAAAATAATCCACACTTGAATCACATGATTTGATATCAATGATGCTTTTAAAACGAAAGTTATCGAAGCCAAAGGTAATCGTAGTTTTAAACTTTAACAGAATGACAATCAGAGCTAATATCCTGTGTATAATAAGCCAGAGTTTGGACATTTTCATCTTGTTCCGAATGCAGCAGTTAAATAGGCATGATTTCAATGTCATGCGCAGAGTAAAAAACCTGAGAAAACTGATTGAAGAGCATGACCAGAAAAGTTATTTAAATAACAAAACCAATAACCTTCTACTTTGTAGGACTTCTGCGCAGTGGTTTTCTCCTTATACGAGGGGTGTTCAAAATATTCGTGGACTAGCTTTATAACGTTTAGCTTATTAAATGAAACTATATGAAATATGCATGACTGAAAAGACAATTATCCCCCCTACTGATACATACCAACATAATCAACACAATGATAAAAACAACGTACAAATGGTATCAGATCTAACATATATATAACATAACCGCGAACAACACAAAACAATCTTGATGTCATCGATAGATATAGGACACTGTCCAATCAATTTCTCACATCTTTTCACATTTACAATGTAATACAAGAGAACCGCTTATTTCGTAAAGCTTATTTTATATGCTTTCTGTTGTGGCTCCATTAAAGTCTGACTACCCCTGCACTGTAACACGTAGATCTTCGAGTGCGTCACTCAACGTTTGACGCCTTGTTGCACCAATTGACGTCTACTTTCAGGACCTGTGTTCGTCTTCTGTACTGTCTCTTCTATTAGAAAAGGCGTTTATGTCGTATAAAACAAGTGAACATTAAGCGGATTAATTTCTCTTTCTGTTTGTATCATTTGGTACGTTTATCTTTGAGTTGTTGTTTTTCTAGATATCACGACGCGTATTTCATACTTTTCAGTTGAAGTCATGCTGATGAGATGAATATTTGACTATAACCATTTCGAACATTTAAATGAAGTCAAATTTCAACATGATATCATTTTAATATTAAATGCTTTTTAACAACATTTTCACTCTGAAATGGCTGTTTCCTTTGCAATAACAATAGACTAATATTAATTATTATATCGAAAAGAAATTACGGTGTGCACAGATGTTATTGAATGGCGTATAGTTCATGGAAGAAATTGATATTCGAGATAAAATTATATCTAACTCATAGATTTTAAGATGCTCTTTCAAACCATGTGAAATAATGAATTTTTACCATTCTGTATAAGATATAACAGCTTCAGTCCATGAACTTTTTATACACACCACAGTTATGGAAATTGCAAAGCGAACGTGCAATGCAAGGTGTCCGGAATCATTAGAAACGTAATGAATCACCGTGATACCGTTCCAAGCCAGTGTATTGATAACTTTGATACATGTTATTAATTAGCGTGTAACTGCTGCTACTTCGGAACCTTTGGAATAGTTTGAAAAAAAAGCAGAACAATACATAATTTAGCTTATATATCTATAAAACTCGTTAGGATACAGGCGGGTTTTCTTCTGCGGTATAAATAGTGTGTATAGAATTTATTGAACGCAGTTACTGTTAAATCAGCTCGTTCACAGATGATCGGTAGGAATTTGAAAAAAGGAAATCTACTCTCCCTAGTTATGTTGGTTAAGTCTTTGTTTCCTGGAAATTAAACTCGGCAAGTGTACGTCACATTCACGGGGAAACGCTTTTTTCGTAAACGCAACGTGATACGTTCCGCAACATGGCTTGATCACCAATTAAGGTAAAGTCCCAGTAATGGTTCCGCCACATTTCAGACCTCACGACCTTTCACGGAGATAACCAAGGTGTCCTAATGTTTCATTAGATACCTTGGTTATCTTGGTAGAGGTTCAGTGGTCCAAGAATGAGCGGAGCACAGGTACTTTACCTTAAGGGTAGATATTTCGTAAGTTCAGCATAATTATGAAGTTAGCGCATACATGAAGATTGACGGCACATGAAAATAGAAAATCTAAACAATGATTTATATAATTTTCAATTAAGTTGTAGTTGTAGTTGCATTGTGGTTTACCGTCGCTGCGATAGTATTTAAATCATATAGCGACGTCCAGCTAATTACAGGTAGAGGAAGACCCCGAGTACACAGAGGTACCCAGGTAGAACCACCGACCTACCGCAAGCCAGCAGGAAGGCTTCCTCACATGAAAAATCCGAAGTCCCTACCGGGATTCGAACCCACAGCGGTGAGGGGCTGAGAGAATTTTCAATAAAGATGTGACGGTATTGCCTGTGATGGGGAAACCACTCATTTTGTTTTTCACAATTACGGATTGTTGCATCGGATGACCATGCGTCTGTAGATGGGTATTCATAGATGTAATACACACATATAGTAAATATCAAATTCTTAGTAAAAAAAACCATCTGTGAACGGGCTGATTTAAACTTCGTTATTTTCATTTAGGTATGACTGTATTCTCGCCATGTAATAATATGTAATATAAAATAATGTAATATTTATAATATAAAATAATATAATATAAAATAATATAATTAACGGTCTGGTAGCATGATGCATTGAAATTATAGTTTTGTAATTGTTTTTTAGCCTATTTAGTCTCTACATTAAAAAGCGATATGTACTCTTGATTACTTAAACAGTTAACTTAAACAGGATTGTGCCCCTTGCAATTCATCGTTACAGGGAGGAATCCGAAGATAGGCGGAATAACCAGATAGCGTCCCTTTACGATTTTATTTTAGACTATAACACTTACCAGAGACGGTCGGGTAGAAACGATCGTATAGGTTTTCCATGATTTTGTTTTTTTAGATGCAGTTTTATTTATAATGTGACGTGATATACCTAACGCATTAAAATGGCTATGGACGCTTCCTGCTAAACGTTCAGTGAATTGAATACAAGAATAGTTTCCATGGTGACATTATAATGTGACAGGATGGGGTAACATGCCTCTCGACGTCGTGATGATACATTGTGTCAGTTCTACAAATAATTAAGTAGACAAAGCCACATTACGCATGTGCGGCAAGATATACACATTGTCAAGGAAGTGGACTGAAAATAGAAGTGACACAGAAAATAACACTTTAAATAATGTATAGTATTTAATGCTTTAAAATACATTATTGCCTCATCATTCTCTTGAGGAAGACCCAATCCCCATATCCGACTCGGATGGCAGCATCACTTTTCATACTTGATATAGTTTAATCAATAAAGTCTGTATGAGCGTAACAACACAGCACAACAGCTAAAATCGGTTTTCTTTTGTATGTTTTTTTCTTAACAAACGAATATTTGATACCCTTTTTTTACAAGTTTGAAAACTTTTCTCAAGCAAATGTGTAATAACAACTCAACCCATCATTTCTCTGCTTAATCGATAGTGGAAATCAACTTCCGAAGTCAATTACATGTACCTGTGGTCTGTTTATCTGTTTGGCGTACTGTCAAATTTCGTTCGTTAAACCTGAGCCGATTTGCGTTGAAATATGTATCACGGGAAAACATATGCTATACCCTTTTTTTTGTTGTATCCAAATTCGTTCTTACCGTATGACCGAACATATTAGTAAAGAAAGCTAGCGGTTTGGGAACTTATTTTCTTTCGATATAATCGTTTTTTCGTTACAACCGTGTTCGTTTTAAGTGAGCTCCACTGTACTTAAGTGAGTATTTAACAATTGTCACGATATGATATATTTGCAGAAGTTAGTTTGGTAATGTCTGTCCCTTATTGAGCGTACTGATAGATGTCCTTTGCTTTTCTTTCAAACTCATGCATAGTTAGCAATACACACATGTCATATACATCTGTTTGCACGTAAAGCTGTGATTCGAGGTGACAAAATGCCTACCCCAAATAATAGATTCATTGAAAATTATGTTTAATTACTCATGAACGTATTTTCCATGTAAACTTCAAATACTGCACTAGTAATGTTTTATTGTTCAAATCAATATATTAAAAATGATTTAAATATTGTGAACAGAAAATTATAAGACAAGGATTACAATCAAACACGGATTTATAACGAAAAATGAAACAATGGATTTCCAAGCCTTCAAAAAAATTGTCTTTTTGATAGCAAAAAAACAACAACAAACAAATAAAATAAAACAATGATGGCAGAGCTTAAGCTTCAGATGCAAATGAACTGGCGGGTATAAGTGGAAAATGTAAACATAGCAAAAAGTATGTCTTAAGTGTTTAACTGATTTTAAAAGAATGTCACTTTTTAATATAAAGAATATAAAGAAACGTCTTTTTTTAAGATTCTTGTTGCGCTATTCTCCAAAAAGTAAGTGTTATATGATGATTTTACAATAAAACGTATCCTTCAAAATAAAATATATATTGATTTATTATGACAAAGAATGTGATGGGATATAACTGATTGATTTGGAAACTGTTTGTCCACTTACTTTTTTCACAAGACTTTGAACGGACAGCTGGACAACAACAAATATTTAAATCGAATGTTTATATGCATCAGCCTTGGGTAATAACATACGTGTTCGAAATACACAACACGTTTATGTGTACTGATATCAAACAAACCTACCCCAACACTTACTTCCTGGTTGAACAGTTACCTTGAAGCTAGACAGACGAACAAGTCGATTATTTGGATATTAATTTCGTAGATTTCCTTGATTGATACTGCTAAAATGGTATTTTTATAACTATGCTTCTTTATATTTTCATAATTAATTTCATAATATAATTCTCTTGTATACACATCAAGGTAGATAGCAAGTGATAAAGTTTGTTGTTTCGTTTTCCCTTTATATTTTTAGAATTATTTCTAAAGTTTATGTGTTAGCATATTGAATATTGATGATAAAGTATGATTGTAAAAAATATATATTTTAATAATTTCAGATTACCATGCGGTTGTTATTTTTCTTACTCTTATACACGGCTTTTACAGGTATTTCACTTCTATTTTTTGTATTTGTTGATGTTCTTGTGAAATAGAAATTATCAATACTATATAATCAAGATGGTAGGGTTAATCAGTTTATTTTAACAGTGCGAGTAAGATGGAATATTCACAGTCAACAGTTTCTATAGATGAAGATGTTAGAAATGCTATAAAACCACAATATAGTCATTATCCATTTGCGATGATGTATTTATAAACTTACTTTAACGAGATAATTATGCAAATGCAACCTCCATTAGCTATTCTTTGAAAATACCAGCAGTTCAATAACGGCTGGACAGATTATGAAAAAAAATATCTTCCTGTTACAATATTAAATTTACATTCTATTTTATTATTTCAGTTTGCCAGACAATCAACCCATGTAAGGAGGATAACTGTATATGTTGTGCATATAAAAATTGTACGGAATATGGAATCTGTACTCATGGTTGTAAACCCCAATATCCAGGTAACCAATATGTGATTTTTTTTTTCTTAAAGTAAATTCAACTTTACAAAAAAAAAGTCAAATACCTGTAAATAAATAAATACTTATTAACCCCTACATATTTATTGTCAAATTTGACACATACAAACATTAAACAATTAACCCCTACATATTTATTGTCAAATTTGACACATACAAACATTAAACAATGTCAATACCTTTTCTTTATGTATATATATAGGCATGTGTGTGTGTGTTAAATGTCGAATTTCAAGTTTTACATTTTCTATATGCAAATTCTCCTATATGATATCTGCAGTAAAAGATTACACAAGAAAAATCTATTTGAAACATATTTATTTGAAACATTTCTAAAATATCACATTTTGAATTAGTTAATTATAGCTAATAATATGCTGAACAAGCATATATTTTCTCTTTTTTCTCATATAAGATATTTTGATTATGACCCCATATTTAAGATAAAAATGCTTATCGGTAACCGTTGTGGATCTGTCATGTGATATGCACGACTGTGAGTGTTGTGCAACTAACAACTGTACGTCATGCAGTGTTGTATGCACAGCTAGGTATGTAGGTCGATGTAGAAATATGATTTCAGAAAACAGAGAATGAGTGTAAATGTTCATACATGTGAATTAAATTGATTATTCGGAACAAAGCATACCCTTTAACATATCATATATGCAGATAATGATCATATGTTACAACTATCCTTACAGAGTGCCTAGCGGTTAGCGTTGTGGATCCATCATGCAGCGGCATGCCCGATTGTAAATGCTGTGCAAATAACATCTGTTCGTCAAATGGATTCTGCACTGATGGATGTAAGCCTGGGTATCATGGACGTCGATGTAGAAATAAATGTCCAGAAAACTGTGTCGCCTGTACAGACCATCCTGCCTCTGGTCCCGACAAACCGGATCTTAACTCGATAGGATACTGTACAGAATGTAAGGAAGGTCACTACTTTACTGATGACTTGTACCAGTGCCAGTCTACCTGCTCTTCCGGATGCAAAACTTGCCTTTCTGGGTCAAGCTGTACTTCCTGCCAGACTGGTTATTTCCCGGATATTCGAAATCCTGGAAATTGCATTGTATGCCCAAACGAATGCCATTCTTGTGATGAATTTGGTGGATGTTCGTCATGTATACCTGGTTATTATCATTCTTTGTCTCAAGGACTCGGTCTTTGTGTAAAGTGTCCAGATAATTGTACAACTTGTGAATCAGGCGTTATGTGTATACTTTGTAATAATGGACATTATGGAATAACTTGTGAGTTAGAATGTTCTAATGGTTGTGTGACGCCGTGTCTGAAACAAAATGGAACATGTCATTGTAATGCTAATTATGTTGAGGATAGATGTTATTCTTGTGTCACAGGAAAATTCGGGAATTACTGTACAGAAACGTGTTCTCAGAACTGTCAAAACACTGAATGTGATAGGTGGTCCGGTGATTGTTACGCATGTACTGGTAATCACGTTTTGCCAAAATGTCAAAAAATGCATCAATGGATTTCATGGAAAAAACTGTGAAGCAAGATGCCCAAGTAAGTGTTTAAATAATACATGTTATCAACCAAATGGCAAGTGCAGTTCGGGATGTGATGGAAATTTTATTGGCGATACGTGTCAAGAATGCATTATTGGCAAGTTTGGAATAGACTGTACAAACGATTGTCCCAAAATGTGTTTTGACAACACATGCAATATAACAACTGGACATTGTTCAAGATGTAAATCAAATTTTACCGGAGATACTTGTGATGAGTGCATGACTGGTATATATGGACTTCATTGCAACCTTTCCTGTCCACCCCATTGCGAAAGCAACTTATGTTATAAGCAAAATGGCACCTGTAAAATTGGATGTGATGAAGTTAATTCTGGAAATAAGTGTTGCTTAAATAACTCATACTGCGACACATGTTCGTCATTTTATGAGTGCGAAAGTTGCATAGATGGAAAATACGGACATACATGTGAAAGCAATTGCTCATTTAATTGTAAGCAAAGATCCTGCGATAGATATAATGGCACGTGTTTTGACTGTAAAGATGGTTTCCAAGGACAAGATTGTGTTGATTCTATATTTCAACCTAGTAATCAAGAATATAATAGTATAGCTATTCCTATTGCAGGAACACTCAGCGGTATAGCGGTTATATCCCTGATAACAAATTTAATTGTCTTCTTTCGTCGACGAAGGTATGTATCAAAGGTATGATAAATAACACAACATAAGACTGCCGTAATCTACATTTCATAATCTAGCTTTAATAGAGTGTTGATTTTCGTATGAGATTAACAGATAAATAGAGGTTTTGATATGAACTGCATGCCGAAATCTGCCCATCAGTTTCCTTTCTTGATAGGTAATACTTCCTTTATCAAATAATGCGTTTTCTGTCAAATGTTTTTGCCATACATTCTTCTAATATGGCTGGAAGTATGAGTTGTTCTATGAGACATAGTAACATAACTATAAATTCCCATAGGTAAATATGTTTGTCATTTTTTACTCTAGAACGTGATGGGTGTGAACTAAAATGTACACATCTACACATGTATAGGGATATTAATATGTTGAAACATAGTATTTTAAAACCTATTCATTTAAATCACATCCTAGCATGTTATTTTAGTACGAATAACCCTAAGAAATGCCGTATTGGTAAACCTATGCTATCCTAACTTTGGCGGAAAGATATTGTTCCTATCCCTTACTTACATTTGATCATTTATTAACGACAAAACGATATTTTAAATCTTTCATTTCAAACCCGTTCCCTTTAATAGGAGTATGTTATGTTATATATACAAATCGAAATTTAATATGCTTATAATATCATTTTTTTACGTATATATGTGAAACAGCATATCTGTAAAATGTATCTGTATTTTTTATTGTTACGCATGAAAATGCATCAATGAATTTCATGGAAAGACAACCGTGTTAGTAGATGTCCAAACAACTTTTTTCACTGTGCATAAATTTAATGATACGCTAGAAACATTGTTTTTGATACATGTAAAGAAAACATTTTACACCGGGGTCTTTAGCTCTGCATGCACAGGAAGCATTATTGACGATACGTATATGCATCATTAACAGGTTTGATCAAATATGTGGTCGAAATTGTCCAAACATTTGCAACAATATCATTTGTCAAACCCTGGCTGGAAATTGCTGAATTTTTGAGGTGGAAAATATACTCAGCGTAATGATAATCTTTACGGTTCGGATTACAAGTCATTACAATGCCTACTTAGTTGCTTGAATCATAGATGTAAACATTACAGTGGTTCTTGTATTTCATGTTCCTTAAATTCAAGGCTGGGAACACATTGTGAAGCTGTCTTAATTGTCTTTATGTCATTTTACCAAAGTGACGGTCTTTGTGATAGTGTTTGTATTGATGGTCACTCGGGTGTCAACTTTAATCAATATGTGGAAAATATGGAGACATGAGCTACAGGAATGAAGCAAGTATAAGACTGACGTGTAATTGTGTGGCTTGCATTAATCAGAACTACTTGATGACAGATTGTAAACACTTTGATGATTGGTCCAACGGGATGAAATGTAACTTTCACTGGACCAGGAACGGCTTTGATTATACGGTGAAAAAAAATACAATACATACAAATATACATTTTATTTATGTATTTTTTCAGAGCTTCATCAAATAACCAGGAAACGACGGCAAATGTTTATTATAATGTACCAAGAGGTAAATCAGTATTCTATTATGACTGCTTTGTATATTTATTATATTTAGTAAAAGTGGTAAAACATGATTTCACAAATATTCAAATCTTAAAACCAGAAATATTTAGTCATAATAAGGTATTTATATCCAGAAAAGGCTGATTCTTAGAATATGCACACAAATCACATCCCATACAATTGCTTTCTAAAACGACGATATAATGACTATATAGCTGTATGAATAGGCGAAATTCATTTAAACCAGACAAACTATTTCTAATACATCATTAAATTGTGATCATTGATCATTGTTCATACGTGTATAATGTGATCATGGGAATTTTACTGTCAAACACAGAGCAAAATAGCTTTTGACTCCAAGTCAATGAATGTTTGCATCTGTACTGAATTATGTTTAGGCATATGGATAACCATGGTTATAGTCAAATGGTGGATTGATTATTTTAAGATGTTATTTAAATAGGAGGTTTTACTTAAAATATGATCTGGATCTGTTTTGTTTAATTCCATAGGACATAGTCAGATGGGCACCGAGGAAAATGTGATTCAAGATTTAAGACGTGAAAACCAGCAATTGCAACACGAAATAAGTCATTTAAAGGCTTCCGGGAATATAAATATCGTTTATACAGGTGGATGTTTATTTTTCAGCCTATTAAATCAGTTTTTGTTAATTCATCCAATCTTTGAATTAATGTGCTTGGTTAAAATACAAATTGAAATTATGCCGGCACTTTTCATATGAACTTGTTTTCAAACACGGCAAATATTCAAACGATGCATATAAACCTGAATATTTGTTTAAATATTATTTATGTGTCTGTTTCATATGAATCTTTTTCACAAATTAAGCATACATTACTATACATTGAATTCAGTATTTGTTTTCTTTTTCAGATGACACTAACGCATCTTCTGTGTATACCATGTTAAATCATGAAAACAATAATGAGAATCCCTACAGCCAAATAATTACTGCGAGTTTGTAGCCTCCGGTTTCGGTACATATAAAATTACGGCAACATATGCACAATTTTAAACATTATATTCTGGTAAAGGTCACTTATTCAATTTTGAAGGAATACGTAGTCATTTTATAAAAAAACAACAGCAACAACAACAAAAAAACTTTCATATCAAATAGCAATTTGTTGTAGCAATATATTCCCATTTGGATTCTGTGTAATGAAATAAATAAATAAAAAAAGACTATTCCAAAATCAATTATGAAAATAATTTCATTATTAAAACAGGAAATTTCTTCAATCTGACATCAATGCACTTTAAAAGTAGTCTGTGAGTTTTACTTGGATTGCATGCAATGCATCAATGCCTACATCAAAGAATTACGGACATAAAGTCACTAGGATTTGTCTATTTACATGTTATTTTACATATCAAAGTTGAATACAAAATGAAAGGAAATACCATATCTATCTGTAACGGAGAATAAATCCTGCATTTGCATTATTCTGAATGGCGCGTCGCTACATTGATGGGTTTTCTTAAACACATCAAGAAACGGAAGCGGATGGCCTGCTTGTATTTGTTAAATTCTGTTCGACCACTTAATGAAGTGTTCCTTCGTACGTGCTATATATGCCTGAATACTGTTAATTATTATTTCTAGTATTTCTTTATTACATCTCAAACAAATTTCTATCTCAGCCGATCAACAGAAATAGATAGACATAGCTTATAGGTAATTGTAATGTCTCTTTATATGATCTTATTAATTTTAATTTGTTGTCCTTTTATCGTATTTGAATTTTGTCATGAAGAATTGTTTTGTATTCATCGAAATTCAAGAGTGTATATTTCAGGTATACACATTTTTAAGCTGTATGTGTGTACATTTACCGATCCTATTTTGATATAACAATTTATTTTCCCAATATTTAACAACTAATCTATATTAAATAAAGATTTGAACAAATCACAATATTCATTGTCGTTATGAATACAATATTTTACCATTTACTTTTGTATTATATTCATAACGTTTTATATCAATTATTAAGAATGGTGATTTTTATTTTTAGAATTTCGTACCCGAATATATTCATATGAATATATTCATATATGACGATATAAGTCAATGTAACCAAGTCATTTTATTACTGTTAGTCGATAAATCAAAGGTTTTATCGGTATTTTCTAACATTTGTGATTGCAGTTTTTTTGTTATACATACATGAATTAGCCTGCCAATAAAACATTGTATATTCTTCTTTTTCATTGACCTTCTATAATTCTATAATATATAAAAAAAACGTGTTTTTCGTTGTTGTTTTTTAAATCATGTACAGGAGTGTTGTGTTCAGGTTTTTTTTTTTTTTTTTTTTTTTTTTTTTCTTCATAAAAACTATTACTTAGAATCGGAAGAATGACATAAAGATATGCACATAGAGGAAGGATCATCCTCATGAGTGTAACTTTCTTCTTTTCCAGTGGCCAGTTTAATGTTTCATTGTTCACGTTTGACATTTTCATACTAATATTAAGAGTTATTATTCAAATCAAAATCAATTATTTAATCTCTATATTTTGAATGGTGTTTCTCACCATGTCTTTTTTATTTTGTATTCAATAACAGTGTTTTATCATAGAATTCTCGACAATAAATTTGTCTTAAAGACGTTTTCGCGAGTTTTTATGGCGCATCATCCGTGCGCATCGTTGACTGCCTCTTGATTGTCTACCTTACGAGAATACTCTCTAAAAAGGAGAAAATTGCACAGTATTCGGATAACTACATGTACTCGTATACGAATTTTAGAAATGAGTCGTCAATGTCGTCTTAACGGAAAATTCGTGCAAAAATGTAAGGCCGACAAGGTTAAAAGAATACAAGAAGGATTCAAGAGGTTCGATATATCACGAAAACCTTAATCTTCCGGTCTTATCAACGTAGAGAAAGAAACGTGCCAAACCCCACCCAACAATGTAAACAGTATTGGCACTTCTGAAACAATCCCAGTTCAGAATGACATCATTGATAGTGGTCGGAGAATCGTGGAATTGGGTCATATTGCCAAACAACTCTTTTGTGAGGACTGTAATAAACCTCTTCCATTACAAAACACTGTGCATGAACGAAAACATGGATACGGCTCAGTACTGATGGTTGAATGTGAATGTGGGTCATGTAGAGAGGTAATATCATGAAGGCTAATTAATAAATTCATTAGACAATTTATTTTTCGCAAGACTTATTAAATTATATTTAAATATATTATATTTAAACATAAGCGGCTATATCACGGCAATGTCCCACCACCATATAAAACAATGGATGATATTGTCAACAAAATAAACAGATCCTACGGAATGAAGGTTCAAATTACAATAATCATCATCACTGATCATTGTATCAGAACTAAATTAGCATTATTTTCCGTAGTTTTTTATCTCTTTGACACAAAATATGTCTAAAGTTGATGGTGGAACATTCCAGGATATTGCCCTTATGTAAACAAATAGATCATTTTATAAAATAGGAATCATAAATTTTGAAAAAAAAAAAAATTATATTTTATTTAATTTTTCTTAAAGAGCTTTTAAAAATACAGTATGTTCTACAGTCAATTCAGCTATAGATACATATTTGTTTGAAAAGAAAGGTGATGTAAACTTTATAACTTTTAGTAATATGCTGCAGCATAAGGTTATTAGTAATCAAATGGCTTTGAAAATGTCCAGAAGTGGTCTCTCCTTGGGACATTTAAGACTTGCAGTTGACCGTGGAGGTCGAGATGGATTATACCACTTATTTACTGAGAAAGTAAATGGGAAAGTCAGGGTCACTTCTGCAAACAGAATTGTACAAAATGTATTCAATTTTTTATGCCCAAAGTAATTCCAAACATGTATATGTAATCATGACAACAACTTTAATTTCTAAAAAAAAAAAAGCATAACCATGGACACTATTTTCATTATTTGTGACATAAAACCCTGTAAAACATAAATATTTACATAATGTTTAATTATTGTTTAATCTGTATTGTTTCAAATGTAATGGTTTTTGTGTTATTTTTGTTCAAATATAGGAGCTTGGTGCAATTTTATCATAATTTTAGAAAAAATATATTTTTTGACTATTTTTGTCTCATACCGTTACCATGGAAATGACCAATTTTTGAAAAAAACCAGCACGATGACCCATAATTTTCTTTTTCTTATTCAATTCCACATTGAATTCTATTTAAGCTTGCAAAAAATAAAAACAATTGTAGAAAGAAGTTTTTCAGCATTTTCATTTATTTGCAGAAACTATGATTATTTTTGTCATTTTTGCCAATGTTTGAACATGCAAATGCTAGTTTTCTTTATTGAAGATTATTATATTGTTATATGTAACATACAGCAGTAAAATAAAATGCAATTGGCAAGTACTTTCATGTTTTTTGTGTAAACAATGCTCTTCAGGATAATTTTACAAGTCCTTTATTAATAATAGATATTTTAACCATTTTTGGTCTGACGGTTGCCATGGAAACGGTCATTTTGCAAAAAAACCAACACGGTAACATACTCTTTTCTTTTCAATTTTAAACTTATCATAAAATTTTACATCATATATGAAAAAATCAAAAGAAATCTAGAAAGAACTATTTTTTTATGAAACTGTAGAAAACGTCCTTAAAAGCTTGATTGATTTGTCTCACGACTCAATGTTTTTCATACAAAAGGAATTGCTTATATATTCTTATACTTTCATAATTTTTCATGATTATTTTAAATGTATATATACCTTCCATATAAGTTAAAATACCACTAACTTATTTTGCTTCATCATGTGTTAATTTTCAGCCGTTAAATGTAATTTTATTTCTCATTTTAATTCATAAATATCAAAGTTGAAACAGAATTTGATGTCATTAAAAATGATCTTTCTAAGAATATCCATAAGAGATAACTGTACCATTATCACATTTAATGAATGCAGGTGTCTGTGTCTTTTAGCATATCATGAATTTTGTGTTTGCTACAGAAATAATCAATTACATTTATTCTTTTATCAATACATTGTGGTTCCAATAAATCCTGTATTGTATTATTAATTATTTCAGCATATTTTGTACCTTTATCTTCTACAGTCTATTGTGAACCTTTTGTTTTAATTTATTTTCTTTATTTTACTTTCCTTTGCTTTAAAACAGGACTTCGATGTAGTTTCACAATATATTCACTGATTGATAATTATTGGTTGTGATTAATCAATCTATTTTTAGTTTGTGGTACGGTAGATAAGTACTATGCTGTATGGCATTAACTGAGGAGGACTAATATTGTGATTCAGAGAAATGAAAATTTGAAAAGAAATATTTTCTTTCAATTAAAATTATACAGCTTTATATTACATTATGATATCAACTTATATATTTATAAAATAATTTGGACACCTAAATAAAGAATGGCAGCAAAACACTATTCTGGTAATTTGAAAATCTCAGTAAAAGCAAAATACCACTCACAACTAGGCTTTGTCCACTTTTCAGTAAGGCGAAAAATTTAGGCATGCTTGACAGTGTTTGCAAAAGACTGTAACTACTTCAGATAAACATCCGAGAGAACACCAGAGGGTATCATGCCATAGACATGCACAACTCAACTTTGAACGGAAAACTTCTGCGAAGATTCATTCTAATAAGACACGAGCATTTAGAAAAAAAAACGGAGCAACCTTGTTCACTACTTGTCTTTTTTATTTACTTCTGTAAGGTTTCATCGAAATAGAGTGATATGTTTTGGAGATGAATTCAAGTTAAGAAACCTTTTTTTACGAATGCAACATACATATCATATCAAAAATATAAATAAACATAAATTCACGAATGTAATTATTCATTTCATTATTATTCTTTATTAAAAATACCCCCTACTAAATGTAACCACTAAACAAACTTATGAAATAAAAAATAAACAGGGAAGTGGGAAGAAAGAAGACCTGCGACCAAATGTATGAAAGCACATATCAGTTTCTCTTTCCAACGTCAATGTTACACGAGAAGAGTATATATAACCAGAAGAATATCTTTCAAGGTTACTTCCTAGTTCAAAATTAAATGGCCATTTGATAACTCGATTCGTGCATTTATTTTTTACTTAGTGGGAATAAAAGACAATACGGCAACATTTTAAATGTAAACAGTTAATTTGACAAAAGAGATAAAATCAGTTCATAGTGAATAAACAACACCGTAAAGATCCAACGTATTTGCTATTTTTAAAATACACATTCGTCCTGATAACACTGATACGATGATGACTTGTCGAATTCAAATAGGTTTACCTGGATAGTATAGGTTTCAGTATGTAGAGATTTAAAGAAAGCACTACAGTAAGATTTACATTTTGACACTAAAGAAATGTTAATGGAAAATGTATACATAAAATAATAATGATAATGATAATATTAAAAGATAAAATCGTTCGGATAAATATGTCTAGTTATTTGTTTCGTTGTCTGCACATTATTTAAACAACAATACGGGGTTGATAAGAAAATGTATGTGAATATAAAACAGTCGCCCCATTAAGTATGCATTACCGTGCAACTTCGATATGTTTTGAAATATTGGTTAAAAACCATCGCCAATGTACACGTGTTAAACCATATTTATAGCTCTGATGTTATACGCGTCTATCTTACAGAAAACAATGAAATGAACAATACATGATGCTACTTAAATGAGTATTCACTAATTTTCAAAATTATATATATATATTTGCAGAACATATTTGTAAAAGGCGATGTTGTCTGTCATAAACTGAGCAAACTAATTATTGTCCTAGGTTGTCCTTTGTTCTAGCTCATTCATAGCTTAAAATACATACCTTAAAAACGTCTGTATACAAGTTACTCTCTGTTTGAAGGTCAACAAATTGCCTACCTAAATAATATTGGTCTCTTCATTGAAGAGCTATGTTCAGTTATTCATAAACGGGTATTGCATGTGGGAACTGTATGTGTATATATATGAATATATTAAAATTGATTTCAATATTACTCACACATTATCATAAGACTAAAATAATGATCAAATATGAGTGAATAAAGATAAATAAAACAGATACATGTAAAAGCCTGTAGACATACCTGACTTCTTGATAATAAATAGAAGTAATTATAACAATAGCAATACTCGTTTATTCTAGACACTCTATTGAAATGTTTCCAATATTGTCAAGGTCGGTTGGTTTGCGCCGAAAACTGACATATAGTCCTGGCATTATTGACCTTAGACTGATTAATCTACGTCATGTTCTTCGTTAGTTTCCGTGTATAATTACGATCCAAAACACTTGTTTTCATGTTAGTTTGCTTTGGAATGACTCATGTCATTAATAACTTCGC